>CANTUT010000529.1:5000-605000 GCA_947687605.1 Reutealis trisperma | reverse complement strand
ATGTAAAAAATTTAAATAAATATTATGTGATATCATTTTTAAATTATAGTACATATTGGATAGTATAATTTTTTTTGTAAATTACATTCTTAGTTAAATTACATTCTTTTTATTTGACTTTTCACTTTTCACCAATACTTTCATACCTCTTGACAATATAACATATAATTATTTATGGTAAATCCATCTTTACATTAGATATTATTTGTCCATGTGTTTTATTAATAGTCATTGCAAAACAAAGATATAGAGGAAACTATTTTCTTTGTAATTAAAAGGATACCCCTCATTTTCAGCTAATGACAGTAGTATTCTTGGCAATAGGACATGTTTTCATGCATGTTGTCATACTGTTATTTCTGTATATATAATATTTTTATTAAATTTTTGTAGGCCATCATTATTCTATTGCATAGTCCATTAGATGCATTAAGATTTTATGAGCAATATTATGGGTAATTAACTTTTAATTCCAACTTATGAGATGACAAGCCATAAAGTAACAATATGTTTAAAAACTATTTTTTAATATAATTCACACATTCTTTTTGTTGTTATATTCGATATCATTGTTCAATATTTTCTCTCAATCTCTCCATCTAATTTAAATGAAATTTTTTTAAATTTGAAAAAATGGAGCATTTATGAAATTTTACAGTCAAAATATTTGAATCTAATTTGGCTCTTTTTAATTACACAGTTACGTAATGTATTAAATTGTGTATGAAAAAATATAATTATTCTTAAAATAAGCGGCTGAGCTCATGAGTATTGTGTTGTATTTAGATTTTATATTTGTGTATATCAGTATAAGTTTTAATGTTAGCAAGTAATATAATAAAAATAAAGTAGGATTTTTTTTTAAATTTATAATGATTTAACTATTCAATCTAAAATAAATATAAAATAAAGACATCTTCTTATTCAAAATAACTATAAAATTTAATTTAACTTTTATCTTTTTTTAATTTGTATTAAAAATTGATTTATCTATATATTTTTATATATTATATTAGATATTTTAAACTCAATTTATTTATTTATCTACATTAATTTTTTAAATGTCACACTTTTATCTTTTTATTTTTGAATAAAGATTTTCTCTAATATAAATTGAAATTTATCCGATACTCTAATAATATAAATTTCTTAATAACTTTATTCTTTCAAAAGATTCAATAGTTTAAACTTTGTATTAGTTCTTATTTACTTAGCAAATAGAGAGAAAAAAAGCAACTATGGGTCAATTTTTTATTAGTAATAAATATATCATGCAAAAAAAAAAAAGAATATTGAGTTTAATGTATCTCAGCAAATATGAAAATTGTTGATTCCTTTCTTTTTTTCATCAAAAGAGGGGTTTTATATTATTTGGCAAAGAGAAAAAACAAAAATTTTATTTATTATTAACATTATTTTTGTTTTGTTAGATTTGTTCCTTAAAAAATATAAAATAATAATTTTGTTTAAAGATATAACTTTCAAAGTTGTTCACTAATTTTTCATTTTCTTTCCTTGGAAAAAATATATTGCTAATTAATATAGTATTATAAATATACTTGCAATAAATTATTAAATCTAACCATAAATTAATGAAGACATTAATTGTGACAACTTATATTTTTGCAATTTTGATATTAAATATCAAAATATAATAAAATATAATGTAATATATTATCATAAAATAACAAATTAATTGTTATTTTTTAAAATTGAAATTGTATCTAAACAAATAAATTGTTCTACTATTTTTATTAATAAAAATAAACCATATAATTTTTCCTATAAGAGGAAACAATCATGCTAATATTATAAATTTTAAATCTTTTTCGATCTTAATCTTTTTCTTTAGTAGTAGGGCTTCTTCATCTTCTTATTTCTTTTCAATATTTATTATTTCTACTTTTATCATTATTATTTCTACTTTTATCATTTTTTTAGATGATTTTGTTTAGTTAATCTGATAAGAAAATAATATTTTTTTTCCTCATGCAATCAATTTATTGTAGAATTTGCTATCCTCTCTTTCTTTTTATAATAAATAAAAAATAAGATATAATAAAATTTTAAAATAAGAAGTGATATAATTAATATATGATTAACTAAACTTTATATTAACATATAGTAATATGTTATGAAATCATATATTTATAAATTTTTTATATTTATCAACTGCACATCCCATCAACATTCAAGTATTTCATATAAAACTATACGAATACTTGTATTTTTATCAAATATTCAAAATTTTAATATATACCTATAACACAAAATAATAATAAATAATAATCAATATTTAACCATATATGTAAGAAATCATTATTTAATCAATGTGAAATACTATAATAAATTATCATACAGTTTATGTGAAAAGCAAATACATGATGACATATTTAGCATCACTATTATTGCATTTGCTACATCTATTTCCTTTCCAATCTAATAAAAAAAATTTAATTGTATATTTTGTGCAAGATTCAAATATAGAAAAATATAGATTACTATATAAATATAACAAATTTAAGTATTTATCTATATATATCATTTGAATACAATGTTTTTCTTGTTATTTCTTTTAGATTAACTTTTAGTGTTTGTCTATATCTTTTTATTTTTTATTACAAACACTTTTAATCGTCCTTTAAAATCATGCCATCATAATTAATAATTTCATAAATTATAATCAAATTATTATTTTTATAAATAATATTATTTATAAATAATTAAACAATAATTATTTTATTCTTTTTTATTCTAATTGAATTCATTCATTCTTTATTTAAATTAAATATAATTAGATATTAAATATAATTAATTATATATTAAATAATAATTATTTTATTATTTCCTTATTCTAATAGAATTCATCATTTCTTATTTAAATTAAATATAATTAAATAATTATATTATTTAATTAATAAATAATCATATTACCCATCATAAATGTATAATTAAAAAAAATTTAATGAAAAACTCTTACGTAAATGTGTTTATATCCCTCCCCTATACACATTTATATAGATAATAGATAAAGTAAAAATATAGATAAGTATATTTAAAAATATGAGTAAGTAGCACACTTAAACATAGGTATAACAAAGTTAAAACCACTAGTAAATTAGTCAATTTACTAATTTGTCAATTTTCACATGAAGTAATTGGATTTGATCTATTTAGTTAAGAAACCAAAAGGTTAACGTGATTAATAATATTAATATATAGTGAAAATTATATCTAAATTTTGAAGTCTAAATTATATCAAAAAATTTTGCAAGTCTATATAATTTTGGAAGTCAAAAATTTTGAGTAATTTAGTTCATTTTTTTTTTTTATTAATTTTACGACTTTTAACTCATTGTCGGGTTATTGCTTTGTTGGTTGATGAAAAAGTTAAATTCTATTTAATTTTTCCATTTGGTTTGTGGGAAAATCAAGGATATTGAATTATTTTTTTTAAAGACATTTTAGTCATTTCATATAAGATTTAATGGAAAAAAAATTCCTTGATCATATAAATTAGGAATTTTTTAATAAGAAATTAAAATTCATATATTACATTTTTTTATTTTTTAAGATAAGAATATTATATATTGCAAAATATATATAATAATTAACTCACTTGTTAAGTTGTTTTATTTTTAATTAATAATAATTTGTGATAAATGATATTTTTATCATCTTTAAAAAAAATTTAAAAAATAAAAGAAAAATGATAATAATTCACTCTTTAATTATTAATTGATTAAAATTTTTCCTAGAAAATATTAAACGTTGATTTTGATATATAATTTATAAATTTATTTTGACAATTTATAAGTCTATTTAAATACTTGAAAGTTCATGTTAAGTTTTTAATATTAATTTGAAAAAATTAACCTTAAAAGTTAATTTATTAAAATTGGAGAGTTCATTTTTATATTAATCACTTAATATGTTTATATTTTAATTAATATGAAACTTTTCCTATATTATATTTTTAATAGTCCATTCAATAGCAATTGGACAAAAAAAAATTTTGATTAAGCCAAGTTAAAACTTGTAAATTTATTATATGGAACTGGATCGATATAATTTAAAGACCAATAAGAGCTAAAAAATAGATTTAAAAGTTTATTATTAGGCGAAAGATAATTTAAAATCTAATATGAGAGAAGAAATAAATTTGAAAGCTCATCATGGGCAAAAATTAAAATCAAACTAAATCTAGAGTATGTCGATAATTAAAAGAGAAAATGAAATCTCAATCTAAATTATGATAAAATAAGAGATGTGCAATGATCAATTAAATTATGATATCATATTAAGTTTTTAATATAGATTTAGAAAAATTTATCGTAAAAGTCAGCTTATTAATCACTTAATATATTTGTATTCAATTAATGTGAGACTTTTTCTCATATTTGTATTCTTAACGGTCCATTAAATTAAAAGTTGATTTTTTTTTTTGTTAACAACCAATTATTTTTTTTTCTTGTAAGCCCATTAAAATTAATTTAAAAATAATAGAGTAATAATTAACCTTATTAATCTGATTAGTTGGTAAAATTGACCAGCTGATGACCTATTAAAATAGGTCATTTTTCATATTTATGAGTACACCAGGTTAACTATATAATAACTCTCTAAAAAATTATATATGATGAAAATACGCAACTAATAACATCATTATCCTTTTCAATTTTGTCTTTTAAGTGGTTAATTATTACCTTTATTCTTCTTCTTTATTGCTTAAAGTGCTTTAAGCACAATTTTCCTCTAATTACATGCTGAGGAACTGAAAATGAATGAAATGATAGCTTTCTTTTAAATAGGCGGAGTAACAACTTACAAGTGTTAAGTAAATAAATAAATATTTCCTCCATCCCCATAATAATAATAGGTTTTTTCTTTTTCGTCCAAAATATAGTTCAATTTTCTTTTTCAAATTATAATTTATTTATTAATTTTTTATTATATCTTTATTTATTTTATATTGTTATTAATAAAATATTATTAAATATAATAAATGAAAAATTTACAAGTGTTAAGTAAATAAATAAATATTTCCTCCATCCCCATAATAATAATAGGTTTTTTTTTTTCGTCCAAAATATAGTTCAATTTTCTTTTTCAAATTATAATTTATTTATTAATTTTTTATTATATCTTTATTTATTTTATATTGTTATTAATAAAATATTATTAAATATAATAAATGAAAAATTATAATAAAAAGAGTCATCTAATATTAATTAGAAGTATTATAAAAAAATATACCAGTTTAACTATAATAATTATATTTTTTTAATCTTTATGAAATTAATAATAAATCTATTTTTATAAGACGAAAAGAGTATATAGATAGATTGGAACTTGGAATATTAACTTGTAGCAACTTTAATTGCAAAGAGAAAGGGAATATGTGTGAAAGATAAAGAGGTAACCATAAATATGTCACTGGGCCATCCTTGATGGGATCAATGCACAAAAATTTTTAAGCATTGTCTTTGAGCTGTTTTTTCCAAATTTCATTGCTCTTATGTTGATTTCCAAAAGGTTGAAGTTATGGAGGATAGTGTGTGTATATGTAGTACATAAAATTCAAAATTTTTTTGTTTGGTACTTTACTTTTGCCCTTAATTTGAACTATTGATCACATATTCACATTAATAAAGCAACAAGGAATATATATATATATATATATATATATATATTAAAAATGCTGAATCACGATAATTATTTTCTCTGAATGTCTTTATTACTAAAAACAAAACATGACTAGTATTGGATACTGATGCATATATGATAATGGTAATTTAATATTATTGGTTATGTACAAATTTTTTTAGGACAATTCAAAAATTTGTTAAGGGAGGGCTTGCTGGGAGTAGCTGTGACATGTGTTAAAGTGGATGGCCGTACATATATGGTTTGCAAATGATTAAATATTGAAACTCCCATGTATAAAATTGATCGATTTCTATTAAATCAAATAAACATTTATTTATAAGTTTTTTTTTTTATATATTTTTTATTTATTTAATGTAAAATATATTTTTTAACACATCTTTTCAAATGTAATCGAGCTGACTTACAGCCAAAAATCAACAAAACGATTAATATTTACTCATAAATAGACTAATTGATATATCTTTTTCAGCTTTTATTTAATTCAAATATTAAAATTCAGTTTTACAAAACTAATTGTCTTATACTAGATTCAGTATTTACTCATTTATAAGTGCATAAATTATTTTATTATTATTCATTATGATATTATTTTGTAACATATCTCTCAAGTACAACTGAGTTTACTTTTGACTTAACATTAATAAATCTGTTGATACTTACTTATAAATGAATTGACTATTCAATATAATATTATTTTGTAACATATCTCTCAAGTACAACTGAGTTTACCTGTGACTTAACATCAATAAGTCTGTTGATACTTACTTATAAATGAATTGACTAGCATCTTTTTTTCAGTTTCGACTCATATTGACACCATTATTAATCCAACAACAGGAGTTCGAATATGAATTTTAAAATCTAATCAATTTGAATATAAAATTTCAATATCATATTAAAATTTGTAAGCTCATATACACATTGATTTATAAGTGAGAGCAAATGTTAAAATTTACTTGTATAAAACTAATTGATATGTGTTAAATTCAATATCACTCACTTATAAATTTGTAACTTATTGTATTATGTGGTAAGTGAAGAAAGAGATTAATTCATATGCATAGGAAATTTCTTTGAACAGGTACTAGTAGAGAAGAAACCAAATGATGATCAGAACAAAAATTCAAAACAGAAAAAGTAGAAATGTTGAATTACATGGGACTTTCTCCGACGGAGACAACAGATTCTGAGGGAATAAATTAAAGCAAAGTTTTATGCATTCTAATCTTCCCAATGTATCTTTTGGATACAAAGGGCTAAATTTTTTAAAAGTTGGCTTAGGGTTTTATTTATTTTTGTTTTTTTTACTGTTATCAGTACAGTAATCTACAGTTTACCCTTTGCTTTATTTCTTTTTTATCTATAGATTCTCTTCTCACTTGCTAATGTCAGGAGAAACACACACAATCTTACATTGTACTTCTTTACAATTCATTGGCAGGACTTTATACCTTTTTTTTTTTTTTTTTTTTTTTTTGATTTATAATTGTTGAGTGGAGGACTACAATAATTTTCAAATATAATGAGTTTGAAAATTTCATATCTACATCAGAACCCCATTTAATATTTATAATACTAATAAAATAATTATTTTATTTAACTACTCATGAGCTCTCACTTTGCACAATTTTTATTATATTTTTTTATTTAACTTATATTTTCTTAAAACATTTTCATATATATATATATATATATATATATATATATATATATATATATATATATATATATTATTAATTTTTATTAAATGTAAATATTAATTACTTTTTGATGATTTTAAATATTAATATAAAAAATATATATATCTGGGTCAACAAAAATAAAAAAAAAATAAAAATGGTCTATACAAATCTTAAGTGAAACCCACAAAATAAAATAATGTGAAGAAAAAAAAATGGATGAAGTGTTTTTATATAAAATTAATTTTTTTTAAAAAAAATTACCTGACATATATAGTAAAAATATTTTAAACAACTTTTGAACTATGCTTTTATTATATATATATAGATTAATCACTTGCATAAGCAGCTTCAGCAATAGCTTATCTAATATTTGACTAAAGCAAGTTACATCTATTATATTTTAATTTAATGGAAGTTAAAGAGTGCAATACAAGTCATTTGCCTATATATCTATATATAATTTCTATGCAAGTTAGTGGAAAGAATTGGTGTCAAGACACCTGCCACCACATCTAACAGCAGCAATTTATTTCAGAAAATTATGAAATCTCAACCTTGTTTCTGAGAAAATGACATCTTAATATCAAGTGTTAATTACCTTAATTAATTGTACTTATCTCTAACAAAGTCTACACCAAACCCCATTTTATTTTACTTTTTTTTTCAAGTCTTTTTTTATAATTTTTGAGGATAGAATTGACATTTTCTCACTACCAATAACCATTTGTAGACATAGATCTAACTCAATAAGCCAAGAGCTTTCAACTTTGCTCAATTAGTCAATGTGTGCTTCTTAAACAAAGTCTTTAGTAAACTCTAATTTTTAATTACAATTAATTAATTTTGGAATCAGAATCTGTATCTTTTTGGAGGTTGAAGACCGTTGAACTTAGATTTAAACTATGTAAAGAAAATTATCAGTATTAAAATTTATGTGCTCATACATAATATGAGTTTATAAGTGATTGAATTTACTTGTACAATATTAATTGACTTACATTAAATTTAATATTCATAAGTTTATTATATAATTTTTATTTATTTAACGTGGGATATTTTTTCTAATACACTCATTCAAGTACACCGGACTGACTCGTGTCTTAACATTAACAGATTGATTGATACTTGTTCACAAGTGATCCACCAACTGACATACTTTCTTCAGTTTCCTCTTAGACTAGCATTATTATTAGTTTATCAATGGAGTCTTGAATATAAGTACTAAGACCTAGTTTAATTTCTGATATCATATTAAAGTTTATAAGCTTATACATCTATCATTGATAAGTGAACAAGTACTTGAATCTACTTGCGTAAAATCAATTAGTTTATGTTAGGTCAAACACAACTCATTTATAAGTTTTTTATATATTTTCTGTTCATTCAATGTGAAATACATTTTCAACAATCAAAATTTAAATCTTTAATATTTTGTGTTTTATGTTATTTTATTTTATTTTGTAAAAATATAAGAGGCAATTACATTCATAAAGAAAAATAAATTACATGATTAATAACAAAAAATATAAAATTTTATAAATTATAAGCCATGTTCTTGGAAATTAGTTTAAAAGATGATGATGATTTTGATAAATAGAAAAACGACTATATGCTGATAAAATAATTGACTCGACATAATAGATATGTATGCTTCACCTGACAGTTATATCATATCATAACTTTAGTTATATGTTTTTAGATCAACCTGTTCACACCACTACAAATATCAGAATCATCATTTCCATTAGAATTTTCAACAACAATTTCATAGTGACAATAATAATACAAGAGAATTAATATTCTGCGAAAGAAGCATGAAACTCTTATTAGAGATAGAAAAACAAACACAAACACAGAAGAAAAAAAATTACCAACCAAATATTAAAGAATATATTTAAGTTATATATATATATATATATATATATATATATATATATATATATATATATATATATATATTAGATTATTTATCAATAGCAAATGATGAAGAGTATTAATTGATCTACTAGTTGACTTTTTATTATTCAAATTTTTTGTATGGAATCTTGATTCAAGCCTTATCATACTCAGTTATTTGTATTTGGTTTCTAATTATGTGGTACGGATTAGACTTGTATAGGGTTGGACTCCTGTTTCAGATTGCACATGATTCATGAATTCGAATCACAATAATAGTTTAAAAACTAACTGATGGAGGCTAAGGTTGCTGGTGCAAATCAGCCAATGTGTGTGTCTATACATATACATACTAGTGCAATTAATTTTACATTTTTAATTGGTACATGCATTATGTAATAATAAAATGAGGTATTTTAATAATAGAATTTAAAATTTAATTTTCATTGATTTTAAATATAGGAATAACAATTTTATCTGTTTTCGCTAAGTACTCACTCTGATTCGATCTTAAATTTTGAATTTGGAGTTGCACGTGGAGGTTTCTTCTTTATTTCACTATCTGTTGATGTCAAGCTCATATTTTTTGTATTTTTTCCATATTTAAATTGGATTGTTGTTTGGAGTTTGATTGGTAAAAGTAATGTATATCGCGGCTTTGTGTTTATATTTGTGATTTGGATTGGTCAAGATTAGTGGGTTTTTATTCAAAAATGAGTTTGATTCATTTTTGTGGGTTTGACTTAGGCATTTTTTGGTCTGATTTTTTTTTCTTCTAATTCTTGCACAAAGAATTTCAATTTCTTTTAGTTTTCTATTAAAGAAATCCAGAACTCGAAATTTAATCCATTTTCATAATGTGCACATCAATGTAATGTATTAACAAGATTGGTTGAAAAGATTGACTTCACATCTGGCAACAACTCATTTTATTTTTATGGGGGAAAAAAGACTTGCAATATGTGACAGATTTTAGATTACTTGTAGAGAAGGAAGAGAGTTTGGGTTTACTATCTACAAACTGCATTTAAGAAAGTAGTATTTACAGTCTTTTCTTATTCACTATAATACCAAAACAAATATAAAAGGACACTGGACATAAATTCATTGTACACTACTCAGAACAGAAAATATACAATATCCAATAATGATACCTATATATGTTCATAAGCAACTACATTTTCCTTGAATCAATTAAACAGATACATTTGAAATATCAAGAGAGAGAGAGAGAGAGTGGTGATGAATGCTTGAAGAAAGATGATTGCAATAGAAAATTTAATTGGAAATGTGGGGTATTTTAGATTTTTCATAAAATTTTAATGAAAAAACTAATAGAAAAACTATTTCATTTAATAGAATCAAACTATATAGATTAATTAAATAATAATTTTTTTTTTCAAATTGCATATATGAAATCATTAATTTAAGTAGCTTTCAGGGATTAAATAGTACTTTCTTCTTCTTTTTTAATATGTATAAGACATTTTACCTATTTTATATAAATTTAACGATAAAAAAAGCAAAAAAGAAATAGACGAAATAACCAAATCAATTAATAAAATTAAAACCGAGAACTAATTAGTTAATTTTTCTAAAAATTAAAGATGAATTAATTAATTATATCAAATCTTAGTTATTAAAATTTTTTAAAAATTAAAAACGAATTAATTAATTATATCAAATCTCAGATATTATTTTTTTTTTTTTTTTCCTCACATGATTTCAGGTGGAGTAAGGTGAAGATCCCTGAATTTCAGGTTATCCAAATCAGCGTAGCTACTCAAGTCCATCAATGTGAAAACATATTAAAATAATAACCTTCTGTTAAAGAAATGGCACCATATTATATTTCATACCAAAAGTGAAATTTTCCAATCCTTTCTTCTGATCTCTTTTTTTTTTTTTTTTTTTGCCAATGCTTTCTTCTAATCTAAGACTTAAAAAATGCATATACAATTGTACATGTTGCTGGGGCCGTTAATTAATTAATTAATTAATTAATTAATTACAGGCCATATAAATTTTAACATATATTTTTCACTTTAATTACAACAAGATTAGATTATATTATTTCTTGGGCTGGTATAATTTTGGCGAAGATTAAGCCTCAATAGCCGTTCTCGAGTTTCTTAAATAAATTAAAAAAATTTAACCATAGTCATTAACTCTTAAATGCCCTCATATATTTACTAACAATTAAAATAAAAAAATTGTCTACTGCCAAGCTTTTTCTTTTGTTTTTTTAATGTTTGTTTCTTGGTTAATTTTTATCTTTATCAAGATTAAATTTCTTTTAAAATTAGTAAAGACTCATTAATTCTCAAATTGATTTCAAAAATCAAACATCAGTCAAATTTTACTATTTGACTGAATCACATTATATATATATATATATATATATATATATATATATATATATATATATATATATATATATATATTAATTATTCAGTTGAAAGATGCATTATCACTACTATGATATTAATGAATGCGAATAATTTTTTAATAACTGCGGCCACCAAGTGTCAAATATATAATTTCAAAAATTGTTAGCGGGTATTCTACTATATATCTATATAAGGAATTTAAAAAAAAAAAAAAAAAAAAAAAAAAAAAAAAAAAAAGACATGGGAGGTCAAGATTTTGGAAATGCTTTTTCAGGTCCATGTACAAGAAAGTGAAAAGGAAAAGGAAAAGGAAAAGAAAATAACCTGGAAGTCTAGGGGCAAATTGGTAATCAAGATCCTTTATAAATCCCTATTTGAATAAGGTCCAAGAAACCAAGAAAACTAAAGAAACTCCATATCCCCACCACACCACAAAGCCAAGAAACAAAAAAAAAAAAAAAGCAAATGGTTACTCTACACCCTCTTCAAGTCTCCTCAACTAAATCATCTTCTTCTACCTTAAGCTCTATGAAAATCAAAACCCTAATTCACACTCTTATTATCTCACACGTGTGTCGAATTTTTCGATCTCTTTCAAAAGCAAAAACCATTCTTGTTCAAATTCTTAAAGAAAACCAGCCAATAAATTCCATTTTTTACCCTACAAAGGCAAAGAAAAGAAAGCAAAAACAAAGAAAAATACTCTTTGGATCGTTTAGATTACATTATAATTGGTGTTCTTCTTCCTCCCATGTTTTGCCAATTCCAACATCTCAATATTTATATTATGACTCGACTTGGAATTCTATGATCACATCATCAAGTGATGAGATTAATATTAATGGTGATCATGAGGCTTCTCAGCTTTCAGGATACCTTGAATGGCTTGAAGATCAGAAAGCAATTCAAGAAAAGTCTAATGGTGGAGATCAGGAAAATAATGATAATGTTAATGAAATTGATAAATTAGCTGATATGTTCATTGCAAGCTGCCATGAAAAATTCAGGCTGGAGAAGCAAGAATCATATAGAAGATTTCAAGAAATGATGGCTAGAAGTGTTTGAATTAATGTGAATTATATTATATTTTATTATTATTATTATTTTTTTGGCTTTCCCACTCTTGTCTGTGTTAATTAAATTAACCACATTAGTGGAGGTGAGGAAATTGCATAGTCTTGATTGGAGTTCATTAACTTTTTTTTTTTTTTTGGGTTGGGGGGGATAGTATAATTCTTCTCTGCAATTTTTTTTTTTTAGGGAGAAATGGTAATGCTTACTTACAACTTCAAAGAGCATTAATGAATGTTGGAAGTGTGCTTTTTAATTTAATGTTTCTGAAAAATTTCAAGTAATTTTTCTCTCCATTTATTTATTTATTTATTTCTATGTTAAATTGATATATGTTGGATATTATATATCATATATATGTGAATAGGAATGCAATCTTTAACTCTAGAAACCTTTATAATTATATGTGGATATTTAATTATGTGTTATTTTTTGAAAAAAAGAAAAGAAAAGAAAAGAAAAGGTATCTTTTGTTTAAGCTGGTGGAACTTACATGAATATAAAGAGATGTGGGGCAGGACATATTTCTTGAAATTCCACTATAAATGTGTTCAAATTTTGATGCAATTAAAAAAAAAAAAAAAAAAAAGCCCTAATCATATATTTGTCCTTGAATAGACTTGGGTTGGGATCACCAATTCACCATAAAATTTAGTAACAATATATAATTTTTAATCAGTTAGGTAGTACAATAGCAGTCTAATAAATGGAGTTTTTTTCTAAATATATATAGGCTTCTCTCTATTTATCTTATTTTTTAAAAAAAAATACACAAATTACAAGTATATAACCATCGATTAGTCATAATATACTTACTAGTTTTAGAAATTTTTAATTATAATATACTTATTATAGTGATCAGATAGTATCACACAAATATAATATAGCACTTACCAACTGAATTGCTATTTATTGTCTTTCATAATATATATATATATATATATATATATATATATATATATATATATATATATATATATATATATATATTAAAAAATGAAATTTTAATTTTAATTTTTGACCTCTTAATTATATCATAAGGTAAAAATTCAACTGATAAGGTATTTTTTGAGGTTTCTTGGAGTTGGTAATAAAGAAAAATAAAACTAATTTTATTTTTAATTTTTAATTATTCTAAAGTTCTACAAACTATAATTTTATGAATTAATAAATTTAGCAAACATCACATAAAATATAAAACAAAAAACAAAAAAAAAATTGACACACTTGTATCATATAATTATAGTCAAAAGGTACACAAATCTCAAGTTCCATGGTCATGATGAGTTAGGTATATAATTTTTAACTACAATAATATATCTCTCATGTTGATTATATATCTAAGTTTAAAATATATATATATATATATATATATATATATATATATATATATATATATATATATATATATATATATATATATATATATATATATCTAAGCTTATTGATTTGGCAATTGTGCCAATCATTTTTGTATGGTAATTTTGAAAATTAATATAAAGTATTGAGTAATTGATCTTAGGGATCTTTCTCTCCCTCTTTCAATCTATAAGACAATGGGTCATTGTGGAGCCCAATTTGATGCCTTTATAGTGCTTTATTACAAAATTTTTCTATATGTTTTATAATTAAAAAATAATAATATTGTAAAGAAAGCATAAGATCTATCCACAAGATAACAACTACCTTTACATTTTATATATATATATATATATATATATATATATATATATATATATATATATATATATATATATATATATATTAAAACTGTAAAATTAATTTCACTAGTGTGTATATATATAGACACACACATGGGCTGATTTTAAGCAAAAAATTTGTACCTTTTCATGGTTTTTTTTTTTTGGATGATTTTAAGCAAAGGTATATCTTTATTTATTGATCTTAAACCTGAATTCAACATTTTGGAAGTTCTAAACAATTAAAAAAAAATAATCTCAATCTCTCATTTCTCTATATAAATATTAACTTCAACATATGCGTGTGTGTGTATATATATATATAATGATAAAATAGGGAAAAATATAATATTGAAATGCAACATATCCAAGCCAGTAGATTATCTTAAATAAACCGGAGAAAAATCTAAGTATCTTAATATTATGTGAAAAAACTAATGAAATTTCAATACAAACAGACGAAAGAAAAGTTTAGCCAAGCTTGAAAAAAAATAGAACAATACATATTAAAAACCAACGAGCAATAGAGTCATCAATTCAACTACTAAAATCAAATTAAGAAGAAAAGTTAATAATCTTCTCACTTTTTGGTGTGCAAAATTTTTAATTAAATCATTGTAATCAAGTTTAGCTATTATTTTTTTCTCAATAGACAACATGGCCAAGCCGTTCAATCTCTCATATGACATAGTTGAGTATTAGGATTCTATACGGCTCTTTCATTTTAACTTGAAATTTTTTTTGTGATAATCATTATATGTATCTTTAAGTATACACATCATAATATATTATGTCATTATAATATCTATATTATATTATGTCATTTTAGGCTCAAGGATAAAATAAAATCACAAATAAATATGAGATCCTTTTTTATCAGATAGGAAAAACTGTTGTACAGAATATATTTCTAAGTAATTGCCTCTTTATTAATACATGAAGGGTGCATTTGATAAGTCGTAATAAAATGTAAAATAATATAATTATTTTAATATAAATATTACATTAAAATTATATTTGATTATATTATATTGCAACATCCCGGGAATGCCTGAAATTGATCACGAGAGGGACTAGCTTCGTCATCAGAATCTCTCATGGAAGAACCATTTGGGTCTTCACTTCCTAAAGGATATTGAGGGAGATACTTTTTTCCTTTCTTCTTGAGAATCCCCATAGCATGTAAAGTATCTAAGTCCACATACATCTTGCCAGGCACTACAGAAAGTGATGGTTTTGCAAGATCAAGGAGCTGAAGAGAGATAGCAAGATGGGTTATGTACCCACCAACTAGTATAGCTCCATCAATTTTTTCAGCTGCGTCTTCAAACCTCTCCGCCAAATACCATCCATGTTGTAAGCAATACAGAAAGTATAAATCTGATCGAGTCATTACATTATGATTTTTTCTGGCCAATAATGAACCTGCAATTACTCGATGAATATACCGAAAAATCAGATTCTGAACCTCGGTAACCTTAGAAGACCTGCCAGAATAACTCTCTTTCCCACCCAATTTCCTCCAAAATGCCCTAGGATCATAATTCTTATGAAAGACAACACCACCACCTAATCCCTCATAACCCAAAATTTTTCTGAATTGTGATAGGTACATGTCTCTATTGACATTTCCCAATCGGAAACTCAAAATTTCTGGACATTTCTTATGGAACTTAAAGGAACTAAAAAATTCTAGAGTTAATTCAGCATATGTCGGTTCTTGAATTCTAAAAAATCTTTCAACCCCAGATTTCTTCATCATACTACAAACTCTATCAGTCCAACCCAAATGGTTCATTGTAGGAGTATGTAAATAAACTATAGGCAGAATTTCCTTAGAAGTGAGAATTGCATACCTTGCACTTTGATCATCATCTTTTGGGTAGAATTCTGGAAACGGAGGAATTGATTGTGGGGGCGGATGTGAGGCCTCGCCCGAGCACCGGTCCGATCAGCCGAGGGATCGAAATGCTCTTCGGGAGAAACTCCACGATTGGAACTCGCTGTGAGTTCAGAAAGTTGATTTTTGTAATGTGACAGTTGTAAGGTGAGTCGCCACTTTAATTTATTTATTTTAATTGAGAAAATTAAAGAAAACCCAACACGGTTGACTCCAAAATTTGATTTTTATCCCAATTGAAAAGTGCACCAATCCACGAGTGACCAAGGAGGGCTCGGGGATCAGGTTTTCGTAATTACACAATTTAAGAAAATGTTATTTTCTTTAGCTTGGCTTGAAATGCAAAATAACTCTTAAAATTGAATTTTTGTGTATGCATGAACAAAAATATAATGATGAATGAACATATATATGTATATGATGTGATGGAATGATAATAATAAATAAATAGGCAAGATAAATCCTACTTAGTTATTACAATATCAAAACAAATGAAACAAAATGGATCTTTATTCTAGCCCTTATGGGTACTAGGAAAAGCACACATTCCCCAAAATAAACCAAAATAAAATCACAAGTAAAATATTAATATGAATAAATCAAAATAAAAAGGAAAAAAATATTAATAAAAAGATTTTTGGAGTTGATGCCTTTCAGAATGGCAGCCTACGTATCCTATTGAATAGGAATCAAACCCCACACAGTTCTTCCTTCTTGGAAAGGAGGGGTTTTAGAAATGTGTTGATTTGCTTATTAACTTAATTCTGATTCTTAAATTAATAAGTTTTAGATCTTTTCAGTTTTAGACCTAAAGAGAATTCTAGATCTGAATTTAGAATTTTAAAGATAGAAAAGGGATTATACCTTTGCTTTTCTTGGTTTTCTGACGAATGGAACGAGTCTTGCTCCGGATCTCAAGTCCACTTTGATTCAAAAGAAACTTGGAATCTGGATTGCTTTGAAATGCGTTGGAATGCCTCAAATGAGCTTGAAATGTATTGGAATGTGTTGAAAGTTGTGTGAAGTCGTGCCAAATAAGGCTAGAGGAGGCTCCTATTTATAGAGCTGACAGAGGAGGTGTCGGCGGTACGGACGGCGGCATCGATGCGGCGCCGGCGGCAGGGGCGGCACGCCAGACGTGCCGGCCGTTTGGGCGGCACGCCATACGTGCCGCCATACCGGCGGCATGATTTTCATGCCGCACCGACGGCATGGTTTTCTTCCAGCGGCATGGCCTTCTTCCGGCGGCATGGCATGCGTGCCGCCTCCTGGGCGGCACGAAAATCGTGCTTCCCAGCGCCACTCGCGCGGCTCAATCTGTTTCTGTCCATTTCGAGCCCGTTTCAGCTTCGATTCGAGCTCTGCTTGATTCTGTGGATTCGTAATTGAAAGACGATCCACTGGAGGTGCATTTTTGAGGGTTCACAGCTGCCCCCCTTATCTGATTTGGCTGGACAAAGGCTGGATCTGATAAGTGTGAACCGGAGGCTTAGGATGCCATTCCGAACATTCTGAACGTCCCTTTTAGTATTGGGATTTATGGAAGAGCTTCATGTCTGATCTTTGGCTGTTCTGATTCAGTTTAGATTGCTTTCCAATTTTCAGGCTATTTTTGAATTTTCTATTTTTCTGCAATTTCTAGAGATTCTGGACTCCGATCGAGACTCCGTCTATTTTGGGAGATGGATAAAAATCCCACGGATTCACTGCTTCAGACGGCACTGAATTCTGACTTAAAATAAGCTTGTTATGGCAAAACCATGTGAATTGGACCTGCGAATCAAAAAGTGAAAAAGATGTTATGATGGGGGGCCCACCTTTTCCTCTATATAAAGCTTTAACTTTTTCACTCTTTTCTCATAACTTCATTTGTCTCTCTCTCTCTTCTTTTCTCTCTCTCTCTCTCTAGCTTCTTTTTCTCTCAAATTTTACTTTCTCTCTTTTACTCTCTCTTGATGGATATCTTCAACCAGCCAGCAGTAAGTGCTGAAAATTCAGAGATATTGCTAAAGGAGCCGGAGTAGCACATCAGCTTCACTGGAACTATTCAGGTATGCTTTCCTTTTCCTGCACAGTTAAAAAAATTCTGATAATAAAATTTATTATATATTTTTTTTTATTTTTTTATTTTTTTTTACAAAAAATTACAGAGGACAAATTTAAGGCCCCGGGGTGGCCGTATTGTCATGGAGCTGGTTCGCATTTACTTGACTAGTCAAGAGGTTGTTCGTCTGCGTCTTGAGTCATCTGGACTGCTCGGGTGGCTGGAGTTGGATGTCAAACAGCCAGTTAATATCACTATGCTCAAAGCATTAATGGAGTGTTGGTGGGATACTACAAACACATTCCACTTTGGCTGTGGTGAGATGACAGTCACTCCCTTTGAGTGGAGCATGCTTACTGGTATGCATTTCAGATCTCGTCCTCTCGAGTTTTATTCTTCATGGATCGAGCGCTCTTCTGTAGAGATGGCCACTCTTATTGGGGCTGATCCCTCTCGTGGGAGCCTAAGTGTCCCACGTTCTTGGCTTCATCGGACTTTGATGACTATGGGTCAGGCTCCTAGTCAGTATAATGTCGATCAGGGTGCTAGACTTTGTGCTTTGATTATCTTAAGCTGTAATTTTTTGTACAACTACAAGGATTGCATAAATCTGAATATCCTGCGATCCTTGGAGAATCTGGACGAGATTAGGGAATTCGACTGGGGAGGTGCTGGCCGTTATGCCATGTATCACGAGCTGTGCAGCATCTCCCATGGCACGCTTTCCGGGCATGGTGGTACCTTCATTGTGCTTGAGGTAAGTATTACTCTGTGGTATTCTGTTGGCTGATATCTACCTAAGTGACTGACAAAATTTTGTGTCCTGCAGTATTGGGTTTATGAGCATTTTCCGACGTTGGCTCCATCACTGAAAGAGCCCAATGCTATTGATCCTCCTTACGGACACATTTGGAGGATGTCCAACAGACCTAACTTCATGATGAAACCATTTGATCAGTGCAGACAGTTCTTTGCTACTGTGACCGCAGACCAGGTATTTCTCTATTGATCTTAATATGTCTCTTACTGTTTCATCTCTTATTACTGCATATTGCAATCTGTTTGCAGGTGAGATGGTCTCCATTTATCAGATTTCTAGAGTGGATCCCTGATCGGATCAGGCCTAGCATAGCCTTGGCCTCTTGTCGACTCTTACTCCGCTGTGAGTCCCTGAGGATGTTCTATTTGGAAGAGAGGGTAAGGGCACAGGTTATAGGAGATAGAGTTGTGCCACTGCCACCTCTAACCAATATGAGATTTGGGCTGGCTATCCTGGGAGAGGATGAGTGGGTTAATGGAACTTCCTGTCTAGATTTTCTGTTGCCGGACGCAGATTATGATGACTTCTGTGAGACATCCTTGATGCGGGGGACACCTCCCTTGGGTAGATTGCGAGAGCCGTCTCATAGGAGGTCGAGTTCAGCATCTTCCCAAGGTCCTCCCTCCAGAGTTGGGAGTTTTTTGCGGGCTAGCGATACTATTTTGATTGGCAGTATGGGTCTTAGGGTCGGACCTTCAGGTGTTATGACCAGCCATTCAGGCTATGCAGCTGATCCTGCTAGGGTTGGCCCTTCAGGGGCCAGCGGCTCTGCCCCAGCTCCAGCTCCAGATGTTTCAGTGGGAGGCCCGACAGATTCAGCTCCCTTGCCTACTGGTCTTGTCTGCTTGCCAGCTTATTTGGATTATTTTTCTGGTGACAACCAATTACGTCGTTATCATCTTCCTAATGCACGTCCAGCTTTCTTTCCTACTATCCCTGAGACTGTGACAGAGGTAATGACTTTTGCTCAGTTGGAACTCTTAGTCTTTTGACAGTTTCGCCTTGCACTGATTCTGATATATCTTTTTCCTCAGGTTCCCATGAGTTTTGTCTGCTATCACTACGACCTCTTGGGTCGATATGCATTTTCTTTGACCTCCTTTCTGCATGCGAGAGATTTGACGGAGGATAGTCACGAACAGGATGTGCTCAGGCGAGGATGTCACAGACCCAGGCGTGGTTGCTAGAGACCTGTTTTATCAGTTTTTTGCCTTTTCATGTATACATGGATGATGGATGTATGCATGATATTTTGGATATATGCACTTTTATGCTTATGTGACATTTTGGAAATGTATGACATGTTATGATTTTATGTATGTTTTGAATGATGTGGGTGCATGATATGAATGCAGATGTTTGGCTGAAATAAGAATTCCATTGCGCTGCACCTTATGCTTTTCTCTCATTTTCTACTTGATTTTGAGAAAAATAAACGATTTTAAACCCAAAATCATGTAAAAACTTTGTTTTGAGGGAAGGAGGCAGGGAGAAAGAGGCAAGATGGCTTGGGCGGCATAGTAAGTGTGCCGCCGGTACGGACAGCATGGCTACCGTGCTGCCGCCTCAGGTGGCACGTTTGTCATGCTGCCGCCGTAGCGGCACAGCCGGCGTGCCGTCGTACGGGGCGGCACGCTTACTGTGCCGCCGGGCAGCATTAACTGCAGGTTAGATATGCCTATTTAAATAGCTTTTTGGCCATTGTCAGTCCGTACTTCTCGATTTTTATGCCTCAAAAAGTCACTTTCAATCATTTTTTGCTCTCCATTAAAAAATTTTATTTTTTATTTCTCATAATGGAGTCTTATTTCAGTCATGCGATGTTCTTATGGTGCAAGAACCTCACAAAAGTGGAGAGAATTAATTTAGGAAAGTATGGGGTAAGCGCTATGCCCACCCTAAGAGGAATAAAGGTAGATTGGGAATTTTTACGCGCCTGTTTGCGCTTTTGGGATCCAACTGCCCATGTCTTCAGGTTTGGGGCATCTATGGAGGAAATGTGTCCTACGTTTGAGGAATTTTCTGTACTGCTTGGATATGATCTAGAGGCTGTGCTGGCTACTCCTGTAGATAAGGTAGGGTATTTCAACTCTTTCAAAGGACTTCTTAATTTGAGCACTGAGGCTGCTAGTCCCATGATGATGGATGACTGGGTAGATCTGAATGCTGTGATAGCAGAGTTCATGATCCCAAAGATTTTGAGGATGATAGGTGGTTCCATTTGAGGATGCGGGCTTTATCCTTCTGTCTAACTGCTGGATACATTTTTGTAAGCCCTACTGATTGGGGTGATGCCAGAGTTACTGAGCTGATTCCGCAAATGAAAGAGGGGAGATCTATTGCAACTATAGTGCTGGCTGAGACCATCACGAGTTTAGACAGGTCTTGTACTTCTGATGGGCCGTGGTCAATTAACCCTATTATCATTCAGGTTAGTTGAATTCTGACTTCTGTATTTCAAATCAACTACTTTTTGTGTTTATGCTTATCTCTTCTGCACTTTTCAGATTTGGCTGAGAGACCATCTCTGGATAGTTGGACCTCCCACGAAAGTGGACTATTCTGCTTCATGGTATAGAACTCGGACCATTGTGATAAAGCAAGATTCTGAGAAAGAATGGACAAAATGGTTGATGGAGCTGGACTCTGACGACCTGCTGTGGAGGTGTGAATGGTATAAAATCAGAAGATTCATGACCATGAGTTTTGGCTACAAAATGGTCTATTTGTTGGGATTGAGGATGGTGACCTTTTACCAGGCTACTAGAGTTATGCGCCAAATGGGACACAGTCAGGGCGTGCCCCCAGATGGCGCTTTGTTTGAGTCTATTCTGATTACCGAGACTGTTGCCCGAGCTGTAAGAAATGGATGGGTAAGAGGTTTTCATGCTGTTCGCCCTGCTGACCAAGGCGGTAAATCCACATAGTATATTGATTGGTGGATAGCCAACTCTTGGAAATCAGAGAAGGCTAAAAGAGCTGCTATTCTTGAGGAGATAGAAGAAGAAACATGATTATTGTTTTAGCTTGGGATAAATTTTTGACCATGTCTATATTTTCTTTTAAATGTTCCAAAGTTTAAATGAGATAAAATAAGACATCATTATTTCATTTTTTATCTCTTTTGTTGCTCTAATTTTTGCCTAAGCCGCCCTTTCGGGTTTCAACTTAGCGAGCTTTTTATTGTTCATTCATTTTTCTCAATGACACAATTAAGAGCCGAATGATTGTGAAAAATGAAGAGTTTTATTGATGAATTGGACCGAACCCACATGGGCTGCCTACGTATCTCCTTACAATGACTTATGATTTTTATTTCTTTTTTTTTTCTCTTTATGGAGAATCAGGTCCACGTAGTTCTGACTTTGAGGAAATGAATGATGATCATGATTTGCAAATGCTATGCATGAGTTACAAGGATGCTTTATGTAAAGTATCTCTTGAGTTGATGCAGGTTGCACGGGCTAGCAAATTCTATGCCATCCAAGTCTGTCAGGATTGCCGCTCCTCCGGATAAAATCTTTTTGATTAGAAAGGGACCACTCCAGTTTGGTTTGAATTTTCCCCTTGTATCATGAACAAGTGCCCTTATTTCTTTCAAAATAAGGTGACCCTCTTGCAATCCTCTGTCTCTGACTCTCTTATCAAAATGCCGAGCCAGTTTCTGTTAATAACCTTGCATCTGATATAAGGCATCCATTCTCTTTTCATCGATGGCTAGAAGTTGGTTATGATAACCTTTTGCCCATTCCACTTCGTCCAACTGGCTCTCCCTCAAAATGCGAGCTGACCTGATTTCTACCTCGATTAGTAGGACGGCCTCCATCCCATACACTAAAGAGTAAGGTGTGGTACCGGTTGGAGTATGCACTGTTGTTCTATATCCCCATAAGGCATATGGCAAATGCAGATGCCAATCCTTATAGTTGTCCGCCATCTTTTGCAGTATACTCTTCAGAGTCTTGTTTGCGGCTTCAACTGCGCCGTTTGTCTGAGGTCTGTATGGAGAAGACTTGTAGTGTTGAATTTTCTCCTTCTTTAATAGCAAAGCAACCTCCTTTTGAAAGTGAGATCCATTATCAGTAATGATTTCAAAAGGGATTCCATACCTACAAAAGATGTTGGTACGGATAAATTGGGCTACTCGTTTGGAATCCAAAACCTGGTAAGGTGCAGCCTCAACCCATTTAGAGAAATAGTCAATAGCCACCAGAATGAACACGTGTTTGCCGGAAGATTTTGGGCTTATTTTACCGATGACGTCAAGGCCTCAAGTTGCAAATGGCCAAGGCGTGGTGATAGGAGATAGAGGTACAGGAGGTTTCTTCTGAAGTTTTGCATAGATCTGGCACTTATGGCATCTTTGAACATACCTTGCGCAATCCTGATTCATGGTAAGCCAAAAATAACCCTAATTCATGATCTTGCGAGCTAGAGCAATTTCGTTCATGTGTGGACCTTCATTGCCACCATGCATCTGTTCCATGATCTGTTGGGCTTCTGATTCAGTGACACATCTCATATGGATGTTATCCCATGTCTGCTTGTAGAGTACTTCCCCGTTTGGAATGAAACTCCTGGACAACTGTCTTAAAGTCCTCTTTTCTGTCTTAGAGGCTCCTTCAGGATAATGTCCATTCTTGATGTAGTTGAAAATATCCCAAAACCATGGCTTGCTATCAGCTGCTTGTACATTCAGACAATGAGCTACACAGCTTGACTCGTGTTTAACTTCAATGGTAACCGGTCTGATTATGAAGCCGTCGCTTATATCAAGCATTGAAGCAAGTGTTGCCAAAGCATCAGCAAATCTGTTCTTTGTCCTTGGTAGATAATGGAAAGACAGTTCATGAAAACTAGCTGCTAGTTCATTTAAACGCTTATGGTAAGGAATCAAGTGCTCTTCTCTGATCTTCCATTTTCCCAAGGCTTGGGAGACTATCAGATTTGAATCCCCATAAATCTCGAGGCATTTGATCCTGAGCCTTATTGCTGCTTCAAGACCACAGATACATACCTCATACTCTGCTTCATTATTTGTCACTTCAAAGTTCAACTTGATTGCAATGGGTAAGTTTTCCCCATTTGGTGTGATTAATACAATACCAGCACCATATCCTTTATTGTTGGACGCCCCATCAAAGTAAAGTTTCCAAACTTCATGGTCAATTGTCAAGATGTCTTCATCGGGAAATTCAGGTTCAACCCAATGATCATCTACTAGAGCTGCAGCTAACTGATCAGCCACTATGCTACCTTTTACTGCTTTTCGCTGCACATATTTTAGATCATATGCAGCTAACACAGCCATCCACCTTGCCATCTTACTGTTAAGAATCGGCTTCTCCATAAGGAATTTCAAAGGGCTCTTGTCAGCAAGAACATGAGTTGTAAAGGAGCAAAGGTAGTGTTGCAGCTTGTGGCAGACCCATACCAAAGCAAGGCACAACTTTTCTGTAAAACTGTACTTGAGCTCATGAGTTAGCATCCTCTTGCTCAGGTAATAGATTGCATTCTCCTTGCTGGAGTCTGGAGCATTTTGGGCAAGCATTGCCCCCATTGCTTCATCGATTACTGATAGATAAAGCAACAAGGGCTTTCCAAACCTTGGCAGCTGTAACACTGGTGGGTTTAGTAAATACTGTTTGATATGGTCAAAGGCCCTTTGGCAGTCATCATTCCACTGCTTAGAGGCTCCTTTTCTGAGTAGTTTGAAGATGGGACCACATACATCAGCCAATTGATTGATGAATCGACTGATGTATTGCAGTCGTCCAAGGAAACCTCTGATCTCCTTTTCCGTTTTTGGTGGTGGCATTTCCAGAATTGCCTTTGACTTAGCAGGGTCCACTTCTATACCCTTCTTGCTAACCATGTGGCCCAAGAAAACTCCAGATGAGGCTCCAAATACACATTTGGCAGGATTGAGTTTGAGATTGTATTGGCGAAGTCTAAAGAAGAATCGTCTTAATGCCTCTGAATGGCTTTCAACAGTGGTGCCTTTGATTACCATGTCATCTACATAAACCTCAATTTCTTTATGCATCATGTCATGGAAAATTGTAGTTGCCATCCTCTGGTAGGTTGCTCCAGCATTTTTAAGCCCAAATGGCATGACCCGGTAGCAATAGGTGCCCCATTCGGTAATGAAAGTTGTCTTCTCTTTATCAGGAGGATGAACCATGATTTGATTATACCCCACAGCCAGATCAGTTAAGGAAACCAATTCAGAACCTGCCATACGGTCTACCAACAAATCAATGTGAGGTAAGGAAAAATCATCCTTAGGACAGGCTTTATTCAGATCCCTATAATCCACACACATTCTGACTTTGCCATCTTTCTTGGGAACTAGCACAATGTTGGCTAGCCAGGATGGATAGTTGATGGGCTCGATGAAATTGTGATCCAGTAGCTTGGCAATTTCTTCTTTGATTGGAATAGACCATTCTGTCTTAAGTCTTCTCAACTTCTGTTTGACGGGCTTAGCACCTGGATAAACTGGGATTTTGTGAACTGCGATGCTTGGATCCAACCCTGTCATGTCTTTCGGTTGCCATGCAAAACAGTCTTGAAAGTCTCTGATCATCCTTTCAATGTGATCCCTGTCTATGCATGCAGATGCAATGTATGTAATTTTTTGCATGTCATGAGTGCCAGCATTGACGGGCTCTTTAATTGTGTCATCTTTTATTTCATTTATTTCATTTTTATTTGATGTCTCATTTAAGTCAGATTTAAAAGTTGGAACATCAAAGAGAAATGGAGACACAAAGTCGTAAAAGAAAAGAGTTTGACTTTTATTGATTTCAAGTGGGGATATGTCCCAGTTTACATCAAAAGAAAAAGTGAGACCCTTAAGGTCAATTACATCATCAACAGAAGAAATAGAAGAGATAGACTCAGATTCAGAAGATGAATCTACTCAGACTGGGACTCTGACTCAGGTATGGATTCTGGTTCAGACTCTGGTTCAGATGGATAGAAGGGGCTCTCCTCAAAGGACCAATTTTGCAGCTCGGTCTCGATGGGCTGGATTAAGGTGGAAAGGTCAGTTTTCTCCTCCTCAACAGTGAGCATGGATACTTCATCAAAGAGACTAGCTTCCATGTTCTCTTCCCAATCTCGACTGAGCATGTAGATTGGTTCATAATCTTCTATCTTAAGCCTGACATCAGAGAAAATTTTAAATCCGAGAATCAGTTTTTCGGTAATAGGGCAAACCCAAGGCTCAGGAAAGTTACAGTAAGGAACTGTGTCACCTTCCTTTATAAAATAGCCATTTAGGGTTTTGAAGTAAGGCTGCATGGGCCAGTCATAAACCTCACCTCTTTTAAGGGCAGCTATTCTGTCTTTGGCCCGATTCTCCATCTCTTCCATATCCTCATCAGTGGGCTTGTACCCTAGCCCAAATGGTGGTGTTGCCACAGGATAATCTAGGAAGGACTTCAAGCCCTGTTGGCTTTTTCCCAAACCTAGACCAGGAAAGTAATTCATTTTGCGGAGTATGTTAGCAACAGCAATATTCCCAAAGGGGTCAAAATCAAAGGGAACGAATTCTTTACCCTCTTCACCCTCAATGTATTGTATGAAGGAGAAGCCTGAAAGTGGATAGGAGGATAGCTCAGGTTGAATTTCAAGAATAGGAACAGAGCTTGGAATGTCTGGTCTTCCATGCATGTCCCCTTTTACAGTCATGATCCCATTTTTGAAAGGGAACTTGACCTTCTGGTGTAGGGAAGAAGGGATAGCCTTTGCTTAGTGGATCCAAGGCCTCCCCAGTAATAAGTTGAAGCAAGAAGGTACATCGATCACTTGGAATGGTATGGTGAAAGATGTTGGCCCAATGGTTACATCAATTATGGCTACTCCAAGGACCTCCCTCTTGGTGTTATCATACGCCCTTACAATCTGATCTGAAGGGGTAAAATCAGTAACCTCCAATCCTAAGCAGCTTGCCACTTTCAGAGGACACACGTTAAGAGTTGATCCATTATCAATGAGAACCATAGGCACAGTCTTTCCCCGTGTAACCACTGTGATGTATAGGGCATTGTTGTGGTTAGGATCTCCTTCTGGAATGTCAGTTTCTCTAAAAGTAATAGATACCCCTTTTGCAGCAAAGGTAATAGAAGCCACAAGGTTTTCCGGTGTGATGTCAATTGGAGTTTGGCATTGATTCAGCGCCTTGCAAAGAGCTTGGCGGTGAGGGTATGAAGATTGGATCAAACTCCAAATTGAAATGTTGGCTTGTGTCTTCTTGAGTTGTTTAAGAATGGGATCTTCGTCTGGTTCAAGAATCCCTTTTAATTTATCGGTTGGTACAGAAACGGGTTGGATAGGTTGTGTGTTTGGGGTTAGTTGGTTCTGGATAACTCTGCCACTTCTGGTGATGGCATCGATCTCGTCAACTAAGTTAGAGAGGTCTAGGACACAGCAATAGCTGGGATTTGGCTCTATCAAGGAGATAGGGTCAACTCCTGATCATTTATGGCATTTACTGTGTGGTTAGGCAAGGGGTTGGTGTTGATGTTTGGTCGGGCTTTTAGCGGAATCAGGTCATTGGAGTCAATGAGGTCCTGAATTCTGTGTCTAAGGGCCTTGCACGCATCTGTTTTGTGCCCAGGTCCCTGATGGTAATCACACCTCTCATGTGGGTTGTAGATTTTGGGAATTGGATTGGGGACTGGTTTTGGCTCCAGAAGTTTTACCATATTTCCCTCAAGTAGCTTCTTCAGGATGATACTCATGGGTACACCCCCAAGATTAGAAAACTGCCTCCTTTCAATGCGGATAGGCTTCTTGATTGTCATAGTATTAACTTTCCCCCCTTTCTGATTTGTTGAGGAAGTAACATTACCCTGATGAACGGGCTTCTTATATCTTGACCCTGATGGAGTGTCTTCTCTGATATGACCACTTTGTATCAAATCTTTGATTTTTGAAGCAGTGACAATTAGGGCTTTGAAGGAAGGCAGGTACTGAGTCTGTAGCCTTTCCTGGTAAACTGGCAAAAGGTTCTTGACAATGATGTCAATTTGCTCATTTTCAGGAGGTCGGTTTACCATTTGAGAAGCCTTCTTCCTCCACCTCGTAAGGAACGAGGAGAAGGATTCCTTAGCATTCAATTTGGTGGTCTCGAGGTCTCTTCTTGTTACATCGACCTCGATGTTGTAATGATACTGTGAAATAAAAATATTGCAGATGCCTTCCCAGGTCCGCTTCTTAGTGACATCCAAATCCACAAACCACTTCACAGCTGGTCCGGTCAGTGATTGTTGGAATAATTGGGCTAGAAGTTGATTATCCACACCCAGTGGCTGCATAGCTCCCACATAGACTTTGAGATGGGTCTTGGGGCAAGTAGTCCCATCAAATTTATCAAATTCAGGCATCCTGAATCTGGGAGGAACCCTTGCATCAGGGAACAAGCTTAAGGATTCTGTATCAATCAAATCCTCCTTCTTCTTCATCCCTAACAGCATCTTTTCCATGCGCTCCATCTTGTCCATGCAGGCTTTTATCTCAGGGTCAACCTCCTTCCTTTGGAAAGGATCCGCGGGTTGGGAGGTGGAGGTAGAAGTGATGTTTGGTGAGTTATTCTTGAGGAACTCGGGTGATGGGATTGGTAGTGGTGGGATGGCATCAGTGTTTGCCGTTTCTTTGTCTTTGGATTTGACTCTGGAAGTAGATCCATAGACAGGATAATAGGTGGGTTTTGGGTCAATCTTGAATGATTTTGGCTCAGTGGGATTTTGGGCCAGAGAGGTCTGTTCCAGCATGGTTCGGACATCCTCCATGATTGCCCTCCTTTGGGCCCTCAGCATGTCTTGGAAAAGGGCCTCCTACCTTTTCATGATGATTTCTTGATGCTCAAAAAGTTTGGAAAATAGTTCATCAAAGATCTCATCAGCCCTGGTAGTAGTGGTCTCTTCTCCAGCAACAGACATCTTTTCAACCTTTAGGATAAAGAAAATAAAGCTGGGTCAGTTTCTAGCTTTGGTATGGAATGAACATCATGGATTATATTTGGGACCATGGGCTGACATGGATTTTTTTTTTTTTGGGACTAGCAGTGTTTGAGTGGAATTAAGACTCTCCAACTTTGTAAGGTTCCATGCATGCATGCATGTATGCATGAATGGAAAAAAGGGTTTCATGATAATGACATACCAAGTTTCAGTATTATGGTACATACAATCCTAAAGGAATGGTTCTATAAGTCATTACATGAAAGGATTAGGGTGGTTTTGAAGGGAACCCATCACACTAGAGATGCGATATACCTAACCACATGTGAGACAAGGAGCCTCGTGTGGGTCGAATGGTACGTGCATACTCGTTACACCTCTAAAAGGATTAGAGGATACGTCGTGGGCTGGATGATTTCACTATCGGCAAGCAGACCTAAGGAAGGTTGCCCACTCGATGTTACTTTCTATCCTTTGTTTTCCTAGGAAACTAGGGTATTGTGGACAAGGAGTCTGATGTAATGATGCATGAAAGAGTTATTCTGCTTTTGAAGCCAAACTTGGTATTATACCAAAAGTAATCCACTTTTTCTTTTATTTGAAAAAAAAGATTTTATGTCCCCAGTGGAGTCGCCAACTGTGAGGCCTCGCTCGAGCACCGGTCCGATCCGCCGAGGGATCGAAATGCTCTTCGGGAGAAACTCCACGATTGGAACTCGCTGTGAGTTCAGAAAGTTAATTTTTGTAATTTGACAGTTGTAAGGTGAGTTACCACTTTAATTTATTTATTTTAATTGGGAAAATTAAAGAAAACCCAACACGGTTGACTCCAAAATTTGATTTTTATCCCAATTGAAAAGTGCACCAATCCACGAGTGACCAAGGAGGGCTCGGGGATCAGGTTTTCGTAATTACACAATTTAAGAAAATGTTATTTTCTTTAGCTTGGCTTGAAATGCAAAATAACTCTTAAAATTGAATTTTTGTGTATGCATGAACAAAAATATAATGATGAATGAACATATATATGTATATGATGTGATGGAATGATAATAATAAATAAATAGGCAAGATAAATCCTACTTAGTTATTACAATATCAAAACAAATGAAACAAAGGGGATTTTTACTCTAGCCCTTATGGGTACTAGGAAAAGCACACATTTCCCAAAATAAACCAAAATAAAATCACAAGTAAAATATTAATATGAATAAATCAAAATAAAAAGGAAAACAATATTAATAAAAAGATTTTTGGAGTTGATGCCTTTCAGAATGGCAGCCTGCGTATCCTATTGAATAGGAATCAAACCCCACGCAATTCTCCCTTCTTGCGAATGAGGGGTTTTAGAAATGTGTTGATTTGCTTATTAACTTAATTCTGATTCTTAAATTAATAAGTTTTAGATCTTTTCAGTTTTAGACCTAAAGAGAATTCTAAATCTGAATTTAGAATTTTAAAGATAGAAAAGGGATTATACCTTTGCTTTTCTTGGTTTTCTGACGAATGGAACGAGTCTTGCTCCGAATCTCAACTCCACTTTGATTCAAAAGAAACTTGGAATCTGGATTGCTTTGAAATGCGTTGGAATGCCTCAAATGAGTTTGAAATGTATTGGAATGTGTTGGAAGTTGTGTGAAGTCGTGCCAAATGAGGCTGGAGGAGGCTCTTATTTATAAAGATGACAGAGGAGGTGCCGGCGGTACGGACGGCGGCGTCGACGCGGCGCCGGCGGCAGGGGCGGCACGGCTGACGCGCCGGCCATCCTGGCGGTATGCCATACGTGCCGCCATACCGACGGCATGATTTTCATGCCGCACCGACGGCATGGCTTTCTTCTGGCGGCATGGCCTTCTTCCGGCGGCACGGCATGCGTGTCACCTCCTGGGTGGCACGAAAATCGTGCCTCCCAGCGCCACTCGCGCGGCTCAATCTATTTCTGTCCGTTTCGAGCCCGTTTCAGCTCTGATTCGAGCTCTGCTTGATTCTGTGGATTCGTAATTGAAAGACAATCCACTGGAGGTGCATTTTTAAGGGTTCACAGCGGAGGGCGTCGAGTTCGTGGTGGTTGAACTCGTCTAGGCATGGGAGGAGAGGATGCTTGTTGTCGAGCTTGAGTAATTCCCTTCTTCCTTTGGTACACAACTTGAAAAGACATAGATGAGGTATTCGAAGGATAGTGATGGAGGGAGTTGAGAGTTTAGAGGGGAACTTTGGGTTTTCGGCAATTTTTTAGGAAGGTTTATCGATTTAATGGAGGCTTGGCTGATGGAGGGGGGTGGTCGGTGATGATGAGATTTGGGGGAAGGTAAGGGGAGATGGTGGCTGTCGATGATGAAGAAAGATGAAAGAAGAGAGAGACGTTGGTGGGCACAGCTAGGTTTAGAAAATTAACCATATGGGTCCCTCTGTTTTAACTTATATAGATATCGGGTGCACAAGGTTGTGCATCTACTTGTGCATTTTTTCCAAAAACCCCCAAAAAATGGCAGTAGCTAATGTTATAGCGCACAAGGTTGTGCGTTTTGTGCACGGCCTTGTGCTTTCTGGAATTTACCAATATACTGCATAAATTCTCCTATTCCCACAAATGCAAAATTTTGCCAAACTTCCCACAACTCCCACAGGAAAAAGCAACAGAATCACAAATATTCAAGAAGAATAAAATAAGTTTAGAATATACTCCCATCTTCTTGCCATGCTTGTTCCTTGTAGCCCAATCTTTTTCTCATTTAGCGAACTACAAAGGCATTTCTTGAAAACAAAAAATTAAACACGAGATAATTGGAAAACAAAAATTAAACACAAAATTTATTTATTTATTTATTTATTTTTATTTATTTATTTTTAAAAAAAATTAATGAAGAAAATTAAAAGAATACTTGGGTTGCCTCCCAAGGAGCGCTTCTTTAACGTCGTCTTAGCTGGACGTTTTTACCTCTTGACTTCAAGAATTGTCAGAAAAGAAGCAGACCACTCCTTTTTCAAGGATATCTCCCATGATGTACGGCTTCAACCTTTGGCCGTTGACTTTGAAAGTGTTTTGAACATCATCTTCGATTTCAACAGCCCCATATGGATATACCCTTATAACTCTGAATGGTCTAGACCATCTGGATTTAAACTTGCCCGGAAAAAGTTTAAGCCTTGAATTGTAAAGCAACACTTGCTGGCCTACCTCAAAATCTCTCTTCACAATGTGCTTGTCATGCCACAACTTAGTCTTCTCCTTATAAATTCTGGCATTCTCATAAGCATAGAGTCTAAGTTCTTTGAGCTCACTGATTTCCAAAAGTCTCTTCTCACCAGCAGCTTTCAAGTCCATATTCAACTGCTTAATTGCTCCAAAGGCCTTATGCTCCAATTCCACAGGTAAATGGCACGCCTTTCCAAACACCAGTCGAAATGGGGACATGCCAAGTGGTGTTTTATAAGCCGTACGGTATGCCCATAATGCATCATCAAGCTTCATAGCCCAATCTTTTCTTGATCTCCCTACTGTCTTTTCCAAGATGGATTTCAATTCTCTATTAGAAATTTCCACTTGGCCATTGGTCTGAGGGTGGTACGGTGTAGCTATCTTATGGTGAACCCCATTCCTCTTAAGGAGTTTCTCAAAAATTCTATTGCAGAAATGAGATCCGCCATCACTGATTATCGCCCTTGGGGCTCCAAATCTGGTGAGAATGTACTTCTTTACAAACCGAATCACCACATTAGCATCGTTGGTTGGGCTAGCCATAGCCTCAACCCATTTTGATACATAATCAACAGCCACAATGATGTATCGGTTGTTGTAGGACGTTGGGAAAGGTCCCATGAAATCTATTCCCCATACATCAAACAATTCTACCTCCAAAATGATTGACAGTGGCATTTCACTCCTCCTTGAGATATTACTAATGCGTTGACATTGATCACAAGAAGCCACAAAGTTTCTTGCATCTTGGTACATGGTTGGCCAGAAAAAGCTTGATTGCCAAATTTTCGCAATTGTCTTTGAAGAGCTTGCATGACCACCGCTCTCTCTCGAGTGACAATGCTCAAGGATACTCTGAGTTTCATCATTTGGCACACATCTTCGAATCATCCCATCTGCACAAAATTTGAATAAGAGTGGTTCCTCCCAAAAATAGTGTTTCACCTCTGATAAAAACTTCTTCCTCTGATGGTAATTGAAGTCTTGTGGTATGATCCCACTCACCAAAAAGTTAACAATATCTGCAAACCATGGAATAACATGGGAGACACTGTAAAGTTGCTCATCCGGGAAATAATCATTGATTGGTATGGAATTGCCATCTACATTTGGATTCTCTAAATGGGAGAGATGATCAGCCACCACATTCTCAGTGCCCTTCTTGTCCTTGATCTCTATGTCAAACTCTTGTAACAGGAGCACCCATCTAATTAGTCTTGGCTTAGCATCTTTCTTTGTAACCAAATACCAAATGGCTGCATGATCAGTGTAGACGATGACCTTTGAACCAATCAAATAAGATCTAAATTTGTCTAGAGCAAAGACAATGGCAAGCATCTCCTTCTCTATTGTGGCATAATTGATTTGAGATTCATCCAAAGTCCGACTTGCATAGTAGATCACATGCAGTTTCCTTTCTTTTTTCTGACAGAGGACAGCTCCTACCGTATGATCACTTGCATCACACATCATTACAAATGGGAAGTGCCAATCTGGTGGTTGCATAATTGGGGCTGATGTCAAAGCTTCTTTTAACCTGTTAAAAGCATTCAAACAAGCATCATTGAAATCAAAAACAGCATCTTTGTTTAACAACTCACATAATGGTTTGGAGATCTTGGAGAAATCCTTGATAAAACGGCGGTAAAACCCCGCATGGCCAAGGAAACTCCGTACTCCCTTGACTGATGTTGGAGGTGGCATTTTCTAGATTATCTCTATCTTTGCTTGGTCCACTTCAATGCCGGCTTGGGAAATTCTATGTCCTAGAATTATACCTTCTTGTACCATGAAATGACACTTTTCCCAATTTAAAACAAGGTTAGTCTCTTCACATCTCTGCAAAACTCTAGACAAATTATCCAAGCAATCATCAAAAGTGTTACCATAAATAGTGAAGTCATCCATAAAAACCTCCATTATCTTTTCAACAAAATCAGAAAAAATTGACATCATGCAACGTTGAAAGGTTGCGGGTGCATTGCATAGCCCAAAGGGCATGCGCCTATAGGCAAATGTGCCATAAAGACATGTGAAGGTGGTTTTTTCCTGGTCTTCTAGGGCTATGGGAATTTGAAAATACCTAGAATAACCATCCCAAAGGCAAAAATATGAGTTACCCGCAAGCCTTTCTAACATTTGGTCAATAAATGGCAAAGGAAAATGGTCTTTTCGAGTGGCATTGTTCAATTTCCTGTAATCAATGCATACACACCACCCAGTGACAGTCCTAGTAGGAATTAGCTCATTATTTTCATTTTGAACCACTGTAATGCCTCCCTTTTTGGGCACTACCTGAACTGGGCTAACCCAAGGACTATCCGAAATGGGATATATTATCCCTACTTCCAACAACTTTATTACTTCAGCCCTCACAACCTCTTTCATATTAGGATTTAGTCTCCTTTGACTTTCTACCACAGCTTTATGATCATTCTCCAGATAAATTTTGTGTGTGCAAATCAAAGGACTAATTCCCTTAATATCAGCAATACTCCACCCAATTGCCCCAATTCTATTTTTAATCACATGTAAAGTTCTTTCTAATTCAAGTGGAGACAAATAAGCGCTAACAATTATAGGCAAAGTCTCATTGGGGCCGAGAAATGCGTACCTTAGTTGAGCTGGAAGAGGTTTCAGCTCAAGAACAGGGGCTTCTTCAATGGAAGGTTTTGGCAATTTCTTCTCTCATTGCAGCTCTTCAAAAGTGTTCCTTTTCTTATATAGTGATTGCTCTTGGTTCCCTAAAGCTTATGCCCATGCTGCCATTTCAATGTCCCCATCTCCAATGGTAACATCATGGGTAAGACAAATTTCAAGAGGGTCTTTTAAGCAAGTTCTGTCAAACATTTCTTGGACCACTTCATCAAGAACTTCCACCCGACAACATGTGTCTGTGAAGGAAGGGTATTCAACTGCTTTGGCAAGGTTAAACTCAATCATTTCATCCCCAACTCGTAAAGTGAGCTTGCCTTCCTTAACATCAATTAAGGCACCTGCTGTTGCCAAGAACGGCCTTCCAAGAATGAGAGGAATTTCAACATCTTCCTCCATGTCCAAAACAAGGAAATCCACTGGAATATAGAATTTTTCCACCTTCACAAGGACGTTCTCAAGAATTCCCACTGGATATTTCACAGATCTATCCGCTAGTTGCAGAGTTATTCTTGTCTTCTTAAGCTCTCCAAGCCCCAATTTCTTGCAAATAGAGAGAGGCATCAAGCTTACACTTGCCCTAAGGTCACACAAAGCCTTAGCAAATTCTATAGTGCCAATAACACATGGAATTGAGAAGCTTCCAGGATCTTTCAACTTCTCGAGTAATTTCTTCTAAATAATGGCACTACACTCTTCGATGAGGGCAACTGTAGTTTGCTCTTCTAGACTTCTCTTATTCGACAGCAGCTCCTTCAAGAACTTTACATAGGTTGGCATTTGTGCCAATGCCTCTGCAAAGGGAATATTAATATGCAGCTACTTGAAAATAGCAAGAAACTTCTCATATTGCTTATCCAACTTACTCTTCCTTAGCCTCTGAGGGAATGGTATTGGAGGGACATAGGGCTTGGGCAATTCCTTCTTCTTACTTCTAACTTCTTCATCATCTTCAATATTTATTCTCATTTCATCTTGCTGAGATTGGACCTTTTCTGCTCCTTGCTCTTCCACATTTTCCTCAACTGAACTCCCTTTTTTATTGGGTAAAGGATCCTCCAACTGCTTGCCACTTCTCAAGGTGATTGCCTTGCAATGCTCACGGGGGTTGCTTTATGTTTTGCTTGGCAAATTTCCTCTTTCCCTTCCTCCCCAAGCATTGGCTAATTGACTAATTTGAGTATCAAAATTCCTACTTTGGGCAGCCATTTTCTCTTTTAATTGGTCTAACTTTGCATCAAACCTCGAATCCATCTTCTCAAACCTCTCATTGGTTGAACTAATAAATTTCTCCAAAACATACTCAAGTGAGGACTTAGGTTCTTGGGGTTGGTAATTTTGGTGGGTTCTCTATTGGTGGGGTGGTTGATATGGAGGACGGTGATTAGATGTGTTTCCCCACTGATTGAAATTTGAGCTTTGGTTTCCCGAATTACCCCATGAAAGGTTTGGATGGTTTCTCCAACCTGGATTGTAGGTATTGGAGAAAGGATTATTTTGTGGTCTTTGGTTCTGATTTTGGTTAGACACAAAATTCACTTGCTCTGGGTAACATTCCATGGTTGCATGTGCTCCACCACAATAATCACAACACAGTACTTGAAGAGGTTGAGATGGCATGGGCATACCTTCCATCTTTTTGGCAAGCATATCCATCTTGGCATTAAGAATAGTGAAACCATCAACTTCATGGACTCCTGCCACCTTCTTTGGCTCCTCTTATCATTAGACCAATGATAATTATTGGCCGCCATGCTCTCAAGCAATTGAATAGCTTCGTCAATATTTTTGTCCATAAGAGCACCACCTGCAGCAGCATCAATGTGACATTTAATAGAAGTGGTCAGTCCATTATAAAAGGTCTGCACAATTAACCAATCGGGTAAACCATGATGAGGGCATTTTCGCTGTAATTCCTTGAATCTCTCCCATGCTTCATAGAGAGATTCCCCTTTTTGCATCATGAAGCTTGTAATATCATGCCTCAGCCTTGCGGTTTTCCCCGGAGGAAAATATTTGGCCAAAAATGCCTCTGTCATGTCTGCCCACGTAGAAATGGAACCTGCTTGTAAGCCTCCATACCATGACTTTGCATTTCCCTTCAAGGAGAAAGGGAATAACCTCAGCCTGATTGCATCTTCAGAGACCCCATTAAGCTTGATGGTGTTGCAAATCTCAAGGAATTGTGCTAGATGGACAATTGGATCCTCATGGTCGGTTCCCTCAAATCTTGACTGCTGCACCATTTGAATTAAAGCTGGTTTCAGCTCAAAATTGTTTGCCTCAACAGTTGGCCTATCAATTGGAGCTCTAATCCCTTGAGCATTTGGAAGGGCATAAGCTCGCAAGGGTTGATTCTGATTGTCACCCATCGAAAATTGCTCTTGTCCCTCTATGTTTTCTTCTTCAGTTTGTACTTCTTCTTCAACCCAACCAAGCAAAAATTCTTGCTCGGCTTCTTCTTCTTCTATGACTTCTTCTTCAACAAGAAGACTAGGCTCACCTAATCTTTCTTGAAGCAACCTTTCCTTTCTTCTTTTGTTGTTTGCTCTACAGGTCTTCTCTATCTCAGGATTAAAAGGTACTAAATCAGCAAATTTATTCCGTCTCATAAACACTTGAATTTCCTGTAAAGACAACAACTTGACAAAACTATCAAAATAAAAAAAAATGACTAAATTACCAGAAATTTTATTAAATTTTGATATCAAAATGCCGTTTCCCCGGCAACGGCGCCAAAAACTTGTTCGCTCTTTTTGCACCGCAAGTATACGGGTCAATTGTAGCAAATAGTTTAAATGAGTAAGGGGTTTGTCGATCCCACAGGGAGACGATTTTGATTACCAATATAACAAACTTTCTAATATTTAATCAATCAAAACTTTTGGTGAATAGAATGAATATAATTAAATAAATGAAAGAAATGAATAATTTGACTAATGAAAATGAAATGAACTAATTCTTTAAATCTTAATTCAATAACAAACAACCTAGGGTTTAGATTTCAATTGGTTTTCATACAAATGGCTCATATATACTTATATCAACATTCAATCAAATGGAATTAAAGGTAACTTTCCCTCAATCAAACAAGATCCTCTTTCAAGGCAAATTGTTAATATCCAATTCTAAACTCACACCTACTGTCGTGGTTGCAAGTAGTTAGGTTGGATTCATTAAGTTCTATGGAAAGCTATCATAAACACTACCTAGGCATACCCATATGTCTATGAAGTAACAATCCTAAGTTTATCTTCCCCATGAACTAATGCCATACTTCCACTTTCGCTCCATCATATAGCATCTTAAATTGTGTAAAAGGTGGCCAATCAATCACACACATTAAGTACAAAGAAAGTAATTCAATTATAATATAACTGAATAATTGATAAAGTATATAAGAATTCCACAAGAATCAACCAAAATCCATCTAAACCCTAGAGAAGATAACTTAGCTACTCATAATTAAATAAATGAAAGAACAAATCCAATGAATCAAATAATAAGGCATGCTTGAATTCAACTAAAGAATAAAATAAAAGTGAGTTAAGAAGACTTCTTGAAAAAATGGAAAATTCTGAAAAATTGAAGGTTGAAATTTGTTCTCTTGATGGCTTCCAAACTGATGTGGAAAGTCTCCTTCAACAGCCACTACTCTTCCTTCAACAATCCAGTCCTCCAATTCTGAAGAATCTCTCAAGAGAAGTAGATGAAAACTAGAAATTGTCTAAATCCCTAACTAGAATTCTTTTCCAAAGAGAAATTAAAACTGAAAATCTTCTTTAGCCTCTCCGATGCCTTTCTCTTCCGTTTCTTCCCCTTTTTATTCTTCAAAACCCCTTGCTCTTTGTTTCCTAACTGTTTCCCTTTGATTTCAGTAAAATCCCATATTTCCAGCCCCTTTCCTTTCATGTTTGTTCCTTTTAAAATTTGAAAAATCGGGTTACTGTTCACTGGTGCACAGGCTCGTGCACTTTTGCACAGGCTTGTGCATTTTCTGAATTTTTCTTCAAAAAATGGCAGTAGCTAAAAATCGAACGCACAACCCTGTGCATTTTGTGCGCAACCTTGTGCTTTCTGGAATTTCTTCATTTTTGTTTCAATTTTGCCCTGAATTCAACAATCTCAACCAAAGCATATTAAAATCACAAGGGAAAGTAAGTCAATGGGAATTTAGGATATTTCATTCAAAAAACCAAGCAAATTACTCTTAAATTAGGGGAGAAATCCTAGGATTATTTAAGTAAATATTTGGCACATCATGGAACATATCAAAACGTATCTTAAAAATAAAGAAATCCATTCTCCTTTTTCTATAATTTTAGAACACTCCTAAAAACATCAAAAATTGACTAATCATCAAAATGGACACATCAAAACTTCGGGGACACCTCTTTTGCAATTCCTTGCTTATCTTTGGCTTTCAAATACATATGAGCTTGACCGGAGCTTTATCATTTCATATTGTATAAATTCCTATTATTATTCAATAAAATGAAATTTGAAACAATTAATTAAGCCTTAAAATTTTCAAATAATAATAGGAATGTAATCAAAGTAAGAAAAGGCTATTGATTCTGTAGCAATATTAATGATACCTTAATTCAGTAGGTTAAAGTTGAGATCATGGAAAGAAAAGATCTTAAATTTAAAATCCTCCCATGCAAAGAACGATGTGGGTATTTCTTTCATAATTTATGTGAAATTTTACAAGTACACTTAGACATTATTTGACGGCTTAGGTTGGATTGTATTGAATACTGAACACTGATCTCTCCATAATAAAAAACTGTAGCAACACAGTACTATCTTTCTAACCAACATTTAAATGTCAGATTCGTTATTCTAACTGCTTTAAAGCTCAATTTCAGAAAGTGAAACAAGAAGAAGCTCCCGTTAATTGCTTTTGAAAATTATGACATGAAAGAAAAACTTGAGCCCTAGAAGAAATTAATAAAGAAAGTTAATTATAAAAAAGGAAAATCTTTATGAATCTTTGATGATCTTAATACCACATGCAAATGACAGCAGCATAGACTACTTATGACGTTCAATAGCAAACGCATTACATTAACTACTTGTATGTGTCATCACAAAATGTCATATGAATAACCTATCAACATAAATTTACCCTCTAAATTTCTTTGGTGTTGAAATTGTAGAAAAAAAAAAAGCAATTTTTAATTGTTTTGTAATTTTTATAATTAAAATATGTGAAGTTTATTTTAAAAATAAATTTTAATAACCTCTAATTGATATTTGTAACAAAATATTTTTCTAAAATAACATTTTAAATAATAATACCGAACAAATTTTAAATTTTGAATTTTTGTAAAATCTGAATTGAATCGAATATAATAATAATAATAATAAATTAAAACCGAACCAAAATAATTAAACTAATAGAAATTTAAAGAAAAAATATGTAAATCCATAAATATTTTATAAATATATAATATTTGATTTTATGTTCATTATTTTGATATTTTACTATTAAATTGAATTGAATCGAAATTTATTTAAAAATTAAATCAAACTACTTACAAAATTAAATTTGAGTAGCATTTGAAAGTGGTGATTAGGCTGGAAAACTTACCGGCCCTGAGAATGTGTGAAGCTTACAATTTAATAAGGTAATTTGCATCAAGTTCAAAATTTAGAGAATCTCAGAAGATGCTCTAAGTCAAAGTTTAACTGTAATTTAGGCTTTAGGTACTATAGAATATGTGGCAGCTAAGGCAACATCCAGTCAAGTAAGCTTTTGGAAAGAGGTTTTAGAACCCAACCCTAAAAGAAGTTTGACAAGGCATAACTGATGCTTCTTTTCAATTTCTCTTCTATGCTTCTTTACTCCTAAACTGAGAAAGACAGAGAGAGAGAGGCTTTACAGTGCCAAATCTGTTCCATTAATCTCCTTGTCTTCTTGTTTATAGACCACCTTTACGCAAAAAGTGAATGCTCAAAATTCATTACAACTTCAGTTTTTTACCAACTGCTTATCAATGGGAGATGATCAGCCATAATCTGCCTTCAAAACTCAGCTTAATGACACCAGAAAAAGCTATGCTAGGAGCTAAAACACAGTCATATTTACTAGTAGTTCTTGTCTTAAAAGTAATTGCATTTGGCGACAAACTCGATGCGAATGCAGTTACCTGCAAATTTTGATAGTTTATTCAATAAAGTGATGACAGTGTTACTCTACATTATTCAAGAAAACTAGAACAGAGACAAGCTGTGTTAACATTGTCAGTTCCTTTGCTTTTTAAAACTTTCAACGACTAAAGAATTAGTACTCGAAAATCAGCAAGAATTTCCTACACTAAGTTAGCTTAAGTAATTTCCTAGTCAATGTGAAATGTAGAACAGCTCAAGTAATTTCCTCAAAATCACATGAACCTTTCACTAACCAACAAGGCTTTTGTCCAGAAAAGGTTAAACAACAAGACTGCATTCTGCCCACTTGCTACATGAATTCTAGCTAGTAAAACTCTTTCCATATCCAATTATCCATAGTTGCATCCAAAAGTTGAATCTGCAAATATCTGAAAAGAACTTCCCAATCAAATCAATTTCTCTGCCTTTTGGTAAGCAAAAGGGACAATTAAACAGACTAAAGAAACAGAAGGTTATGCACATAACCTGAAGAATCCAATTAAAATTTGGGATCCATTCGAGAAGTAAGATCCCACATAACTCATGACAGATTTATGAAGATACATGGGGTGCCAAATCCTGCTTCTATGCGAAAACTGACAAAACAAAGAGAAAACTTGCTTATTAAGTTAGAAATTTTGAACACAATCAACTATTGAAGATTGTTGTTTATGTTGCAAAAGAAAGCTTGCTTCATTAAGTTAACAAAGGGTTTGGGGATTTCTGACAAACAAAAGTTCTGTCTAGAGGTTTGCATATTCATAAATCTTTCATTAGCTTCTCCAATAACTAGATATGCACTCTAACACTGATCTAAACGATCCATATCAAAACTTTAGTACCAGGGCTTGCGACACTCATAGAAATGCAAAATTATCCTTCATCATATTTTTTCAATTCTTTTTCATCTTTTTTTAATCATAATTTTCTTAAATAAGCATTCTAGCAATACAAAATGCCTTCACACTTTACTAACCTAGCATACTTAAAAAATAAATAAATAAATAAATAATAAAATTATTCTAAAAAATTTTGCAATAGCAAGGCCTGTTTGGCATTGCAACTTTAGTTAACATAGAGAAAAGCATGATTTTGAAAATGTTTATTAGATACCATTAAAAATTTGTTTATAAGGCATATGCATGTTTCAGCTACAAAAATAAAACAACACAATGATGACAATGACATTGTTATTCAGAACTCTTTAATTTCCGCATTCAGCACTACCTGTTGCAGAAGCATAAAACTTGGATCACAATACAGAATATATAGAAAATAATCCAAGGAGATGAACATTTGACAGTATTTTGCAAATTATGTGAGACATTTTAGTGGTTTTCATCAATCTGTTTACAGAAAAAATTGACAATATTGTCCTAATTTTTTATTTATAATTTTTTAATTCACCATTTCAAAAAGAAATGACGGGGAAAAACTGTTGTTGCATATTAAAATAAAGCCAACCTGCCAGTGCCATGATACCTGCAGCCTTGCCCATCCACGAAAGTGATTTCTGATCTGAAGGATGGCATTTCTTGCTCCTAATAATTCCTTTACTAACTGCGGCCTGGATGGGTTTAGTGGCTTGCTCAATTCACTGTTCATGCAATTAATGACATTGTCTCAAAATGAATATTTAGGAGGACATAAAAAGGTCTAACATGTCATAGAAAGATCCACCACCCATAAAAGAAGTTTAAAAGATTATGAGAGAGAGAGAGAGAGAGGGGTTAGGGTCTGTTCTGTTGCAAAAATTTTAAACTCATAGGAATTTACAAACCTCAAGTCACGATGGTAGGATTTAAAAGTTCAAAAAAAAAAAAAATCACATAAGAATTGAAAGAGAACTCAGTTGATTGAATAACAATAATAATTTTAAAAAAACAAACAAGAACATCAAGAATTAGGAGTCATGCCTACATTGAGAATTAAGAGTCCTAATTTTAATGTGAAAATCTCATCTTTTCTGATTTTTAATTTCTTATGGAATTTTTAAAATGTCTTATCCTAATTTTAAGCTATTAAAAAACACTAGAAATTCAGTCCATGAGACTTTATTTCTACCCCTAAAATTCTGGTGTAAGGACAGACCCTAAACAGTGTCAATCAAATCATTTATCAGCAGGTCCCATGTGGTTCACCAATCACAATGAATGGACTCCTGATGAAGTGGAACTAGAATATCATTTCAGGGCAACGGGACAGACAGGCCACATTATTGTAATAAGAATCATGTTTGTTTTAATGGTGGAATGAATCTGAAAAATTCCAAAAATTTGAGAAAATGCTAGAAATATTAAAAAATACACTAAACCTTTAATTCACGAAAAGCAACTTTGATTCATTTGCTATTCCAAATTTCTACAACTTTTGGCATAGAATTTTATCAATATCCATTAGAGAGCAAAGAAAAAGGATTTCTTCAAGAAATGGTTAAAGGAGGAATTCTTCATTTTAATCCTATGTAAGACATAGTTTTGATTTGGAGTATTCAGCAAATGGTTAAACTCTATGTATAATGCTAGAAGGTACCACAATAGTTCACTCCCAATTAGTCACTACATGCTGTCTAACTAAAGATAATTCTGATGTTCCCATGGATAATTTAAACCAGGTCAAGGAAGATAGAAACATATACAACTAAAACTCACAGATATCAAATATAATAAAACTCACACCTATTACAAAAAGAAACAACAAAAATCCTAACTATTCATTTGAAATCATAGTATTTTCCGGCAAAGTCACTTTCTTTAAAGTTGCTCTAAACCATTAAATTGTGGGAAAAAGAACTTTATAAAAGACTACAACAAAACTTGTTTAGTTCAACACAAGCTCAGAAGTCAATTGAATTTCTTTCTCAACTCCGTGCAACAAAGAAATGAAAGCATAAAAGATCATCCTTGATTGCCAAATTATGAATTATAACTCTAAAAAAACAACAAGTCACACACTAAGCATAGCAATTATATCAAATTATCAATCATAAGAATTGGAACTAGCAAGTTCAACCGGTTTTATGGTTAGAGACTTTTGAAGCAAATTAAAAACATTAAGCCATCAAGATTCTTGTGTTGTAGATTACCATATTCCCTTGATAAAATACTATAATTCCTTTCGACAGTATATACTAGAGAAGTACCAAACAGTTCCCATTCTAGAATCAGAAAAATAAGAATAAATATTGTGAAATACATATAGCTCCTCTTCCTCTCAAAAATGGGCTTTGCATGTGGGAGGTATATAAAATACATCAACAAAACATAATTGTCTAATGAAATGGTTTCAATCTTGCAATTTAGAAAACCAACAAATCAAAATCAAAATATTCAAATCATGCTATGTATATGTGATCAAGTAGAAAGCCTGTCACTGCACCATTACTAGACTCATAAATCAATTACTAGACCCATAAATCACATGCCACACATGGATATCTATAAGAGGTAATTTGAAAATTGTTTCATGTGTGCATGCATTTCTTGTGATTTAGTTTTGATCTGCGTAACAGATATAAAGGTTCAGATTAGTATATAGACAAAAACAAACTATACTTAAAGGCAGCATCCTCAATGAGCTACAGAAATACACAAAATTGACCAATAATGTGATAATTGTAATTACCTCACTGGATGTTTGATTTAATTTTATATGTTTTCCACCCTGAACCCATAAACCAAAGAAAAAAGCTATACAAAGAGAACATCAGTTTCCCAACTAGAGTCCATCTTCCTCAATCATTAGTAAGCAAATCTAAAGGAAGCAAAGCAGGATCCAGTTCCCAACAGTCTTTTAAAAGAGCAGGGACCTCATCACCAGAAAGCTTCCTTGCAGGAATCTGATGCGAAAGCAACCGAACACCATCTTTTTCAAGCCATCTAATAGCATGAACTCCAACTTCACGCCTCTTAAACACAGTATTGAATCCATCAACTTGCTCAAGATCGGCCATGCTCAACCCATGCATCTCACTGTAACTGGTTAAAAGCACGACAATTTCAAAGCATTGCTTATCTCTAGCAGACATATTCCTTTCTTCCACACCCAAATCTACTTCATTATAAAGTGCCCATACTGTACCCTTCTTTGGATAAATCCGATAAACTTCTTTTGCTGCCCTTTCACAATCTGCAACATGTGAAAAGACATCCAGGGATTTAATGGTTGTGGTTGTAGAAACCTTGAATCTCCCACATGATACATGAAATCCCATTTTCTCCCTGTAAATCAACCCTTCTTCCCCATTGCTTTGAGGATCCAACCAACTCAACGTCACTTCAAAAGGATTAACAGAAACAACTTCATCTATCAAACCATAGCACCTTGGCATTCTGTCATCATCATATATAGCCCACACTTGCCCTTTCTTAAAACACCTCTCTGTTCTGTCTCTATCGAAGTCATAGAATTCAGCGTCCTCTACTCCCATTGTCTCCAAATCCCCACTCCTAGAACCCTTACGACGAGCAAGTTTCAAACCTGCACTCTTCCTTGATGCACTACGCCTCTCAACTCCTAAACTCTCATCCAAACTGCCATCTGCTTCAAGTTCCATAACCCCACTCTTCTTTGACACTTCATTTTTCTTCAAGACCCCAAGTTTTCCCTTCTCTGCTTTTTCTCTCGTCTTCTTTCTCACATCCTTCAGCTTCTCCTTCAATTTTTCCTTCCCTTGGAGAGCTTTCTTCTTTGCTTCCAATTGCATCTCTGCTAATGTCATCATTTCCTCCCTAAATTTCATCCTCTTTGGTTTTGATCTCTCCAAGACTTCATCAACAGTACTCATTTTCCTCCTCAAACCTCCAGCCCTCAACCTCCCACCACCCCATACCCCAGAACCACCCTCCTCCACATTCAAGTTATCGCTCTTCACTTCCTGACCACCTACTTTCCTCCTTAAATCCACACCCCCCTTCTTCTCACTGCTCCTCATATTCCCTCTTGACCCCAATTCCTCAATCCCTTCACTAACACCAGCCACTTTTCTCCTCAACTTCTCACTCCTAACTCTAACCCTAGCCTCTATCCCATTTTCCTCCTCATCTCTTACTTCCACCTCCACAGCCTCAAAACTCTTCTTACAATTAGGACATACCAAACTGTGCCCCAAATACCTTCTCTCAAACTGGTGCAAAAGCCTACATCTAGAACAAGCAGTCCAAAAAGTCTCCATCACCACCACAGAATTGTCATTAACCCTCTCCTCTTGAAGCTTAATCCTCAATCTCATATCATATTCTTTCCTTCTAATTTTGTCAGACAAAATCCTAAACCCCTCACCCACGAGCTTAAATGCCTCTTCACATCCTAAATATGAATTTTTATCAGGATGCAAAATCAAAGCCAACTTCTTGTATTCTTTCTTGATTGTATTTATATGAGAGAAGGGCTCTACCTGAAGGATTTTATACCAGTCAGTGATATCAGATTGAGTCTTGGAGGCCACCCGGAGAATCTTGAAGGCGGTGAGCATTGAAGAAAGACCGTCGAGGTTTGGACAGAGACGGTAAGCTTTCTTGGCGTGTTTGAGAGCAGATTTGATGTTGGAATTAGTGTACTTAGTCTCTGCTATGGTTTTGAGACGGAGAGCTTCTTGTTTCTGGTCTGAATCCATCTCCATTTTCACAATTGGTGAGTTGAGAAAACATGTAAAATCGAGAGTTCGAGGGATAAAAACGGAGGGGAAAGCTTTCGACTTTCGAGTTTCAGACCCTCTCCTTGCTGCCACTGTTGGATCGTTTTGGGCCGGATCGAGCTACAGATACAGACATGCAGGCTGCAGTCCCATGTCATTAGTATTACGATCAACTAGACAAAATTTATTATAATAGTATTATTTATAATATTTAAATAATATAATATGATTGAATATCTATCGTTATTTTTATGAATAGATTTTTTATATAAATAAAATTTTATATTTAATTTTATTTCTGTAATATTTTATACCTATAAATAAGTATTATAGTCAATAAAATAATACATAAAAATTTATTCTCTCTTTTATTTATGTTTATGATTAATACTTATATATATTAGAAATGTATTTATCTTATTATATCAATTAATTTAAATATACATTTTTTTTAATATATATAAATGATATATTTTTTTATTATTATTTGGATGTAAAAAGTTTTTTTTTCATATTTTAGTAACATATAAAACGATTATTGACAGGAAACAATGATAATGTACAACGATCAATCGGTTTTTTTTTTTTTATGCCACATGAAATTGGTTTTTTTTTTCCTTTTAACATACATTATCATTTTCTTTATTTCTTTATTTTAAGCTACCCACTTGATTCACTCAGCGGGAACAGTAACAATTTTTTTTTTTTAAGTTACAGAAATATTTTTTTATTATTGTTTTATATATATGTTTTCGTTTCTTATTATATATTGTTATTATTTTAATTTGATCATCATTTTTATAAGAAAAAAATTATTATTTGATGTTATTTAATTTTTATTAAGTAAATTTTAGTTCTTGAAGAATTAGCACCATATTTTAAATTCTAATTCCTGAAAAACTAATATTATATTTTAAATTCTAGTTTCTGAAAAACTAATATTTTTTATAGTTTCTAAAAAACTAATTAAATAAATAACTAAAATATAAATTCTTGAAGAATTTTGGCCTAAGTTCCTGAATAACTAAGTATCCTGAAATCTAATATCTCAATTCATTAAAAAATTATTTTATGTTCCTGAAAAACTAAATACATTGTCTATAAGTTTCTAAAAGACTGATTTAATTATGATACGAATTGACATATTTCTTTTTTTTTTATATAGACAATGTCAAACATGACGAAACTCAAATTTGTGGCCCTTAACATAACAGGCAAGAATTATCTATCATGGATACTAGATGTTGAAATACATCTGGATGTTATGGGTCTTGGAAACACAATCAAAGATAAAAATCAAGAATCTCAACAAAATCCCTCCAAGGTGATGATTTTCCTTTGTCATCATCTTCATGAAGGATTGAAACTTGAATATTTAACAGTTAAATATCTATCAGTCTTTCAGAATAATTTAAAAAAAAGATATCACCATCATAAATCGATCATCCTTCCAAAGGCTCATTATAAATGGATGCATTTATGATTGCAAGATTTTAAAACTGTAAGTGAATATAATTCTGTAGTTTTTAAAATTAGCTCCAAATTGAAATTATGTAGAAAAAATTATTAATGATCATAATATGTTAGAAAAGACATTTATTACTTTTCATGCCTCAAATATGCTCCTACTGCAGCAATATCGAGAAAAAATTTTTAAAAAATATTATGAATTAATTTCATGTCTTTTTATTGCTGAGCAAAATAATAAGCTCTTATTGAAAAATCATGAAACTCATCCAACTGGTTCTGCCTCATTCCCTGAAGCGAATGAGATAACATATAACAATATTAGGCATGGACGAGAAAGAGGACGAAAACATAATCATGGTCGAGGTTATGGCTGATCATAATAATAGTAATCGTGGTGGTCGTATAAATAATAATACATCCTTCCACCATAAGTGGAAGAATCATGAAGAGAAAGAGAATAATGGATCAAAGCATAATACAGAAAATCAATGCTATTGGCATTGGTCTCCTCACTGTCGTACGCCAAAGCATCTTACTAATTTATATCAAGAATTCTTGAAAAAGAAAAACAAAAATGTAGAAGCAAATTTGGCAAAAAATGATGATGTTTTTGGTGATGACTCTATTGACGTCACACATTTAGATGTGTCGGATTTCTTTGATAATTCTAAAGGAAAAATTGATCATTTGATCGGTGATGGCAATGTAAATACCTAAAATTATGTGTTTCCTTTAATTACCTTAATTTGATTTATCTTTTCAATTTAAACACTAGTTTAAAGTGTTGGTGAATTATTTATTCAGTATTTTTGCATTGATTTTAAATCAATGATTTATATTGAGTTGTTTCTTATAAATATGTTTTATCTTTGTGAAGATATTATGGATCCTACTCAATTATTAGTAGGGGTAAGAATAAATGATGCAGACTTATATCTTGCAAATAGTGTAATCACGCACACCATTTTAAAAGATAAGAAATATTTTTCTTACCTAACAATGGGAGAAACTTATGTTAATACAATATTTGATAGTAAAAGAATAATTGAAGGCTTTGGAAGAGTTAACATATTACTACCTGGAGGGACATATTTCTTTATTAAAAATACATTGTTTTCTTAAAAATCTCGCAAAAACTTATTGAGTTTTAAAGATATCCGCCAAAATGGATATCATGTTGAGACTACAAATATTGGAAATATTGAATATCTCTATATCACAAACCTTGTAATGGGCAAGAAATGTGTATTAGAGAAATTACCTGCTTTCTCCTCTAGCTTATATTACACATATATGTGTACAATTGAAACAAATGTGGTAGTAAAACAGAAGTTTATTGACCCAAATTCTTTTATTATTGGGTATGATCGATTGGGTCATCCTGGATCAACAATGATGCAAAAAATTATTGAGAGCTCAAATGGCAATCCATTGAAGAATTAGAAGATTTTTCAATATAATGAATTTTCATATTCAGCTTGCTCTGAAGGAAAGTTGATTATTAAGCCTTCACTAAGCAAAATTCAAAATGAATCACCTAAATTTCTGGAACATATACAAGGTGATATTTGTGGACCAATTCATCCATCATGTGAACCATTTAAATATTTTATGGTGTTGATAGATGCATCAATAAGATGGTTATATGTATGTTTCTTATCAACTCGAACTCTAGCATTTACTATATTACTTGCTCAAATAATTTGATTAAGAGCACAGTTTTCAGATTATGCTATTAAGATAATTTGTCTTGATAACGCTGGTGAATTTACATCTAAGGCCTTTTATGATTATTGTATGTCAATTGGAATAACTGTTGAACATCCTATAGCTCATGTTCATACTAAAAATTGTCTAGCATAGTCTCTTATTAAACATTTTCAATTAATAGCTAGATCATTGCTTATGAAAAACAAACCTCCCAATTTCTGTTTAGGAACATGCAATTTTACATGCAGCAACTCTTATATGCATCAGGCTAGCTAGTTATCATAAATTTTCACCATTACAGTTGGTTTCTAGCCAGAAGCCAAATATATCACATTTAAAAAATTTTGAACGTGCTGTTTATGTCCCCATTGACCCCCCACATCTCACAAAAATAGATCTTAGAGGAGATTGGGAACATACATTAGATATGAATCTCCGTCTATAATTAAATATCTTAAACCATTAATGGGTGATGTCTTTAATGCGAGATTTAATTATTGTCATTTTAATAAGGCTTTGTTTCCTAAATTGGGGGGAGAGAACAAGTAATTAGGAAAATAAATTATTTGGAATGAGCCATCATTAAATCATCTTGATCCTTATACAAAACAATGTGAATTAGAAGTTCAAAGGATTTTTCATTTGCAAGGTATAGCAAACCAATTACTAGATGTATTTTGTGATCCAAAAAGAGTTACTAAATTTCATATTCCAACTGAAAATGCCCCAATTAGAATTGATATCCCAGTAGGACATGTTAATAATATAGTAGATGAGTCCATGATACACCAGAAGCGTGGTAGGCCACTCGTTCCAAGGATAAAAATCCAAGAAAGAAAAGGGAAAGGGAACAAAATAGACAAAGTGATAATTCCCAAACTATTGATGCTCCTAAAGAGCCTGTAATAGAAATAGTTGACATAGATGAGTAAATAATCTCAGAAGAGGTTCAAGTACTTGAAAATGATAACAAAGAGATCTCAATCAACTATGTCAATTCAGGAAAGAGATGGGACCAAAATGAAACTATTGTTGATAATATATTTGCATATGCAATAGTAATTGATATTGCAAAAGAAAGTGAGGATATTGAACCAATGTCCATTAATGAATGTCGACATAAAGATGTTTGGCCAAAATGGAAAGATGCAATCCAGGGATAATTGAATTCATTAGAAAAATGCCAAGTTTTTGGGCTCATTATTCTAACCCCTAAAAATGTTAAGCCAGTAGGTTATAAATGGATTTTTGTTCATATACATAATGAGAAAAATGAAATTGTGAGATATAAAACATGATTTATGGCACAAGGCTTCTTACAAAGACCTGGCCTTGATTATGAGGAGACTTATTCTCCAGTTGTAGATGTAATTACATTTAGATTTTTAATCAGCTTGGCAAGTTTAGAAAGACTTCGTATGCAACTTATGGAAGTCATTGCAGCATATTTGTATGGATCATTTGACAATGACATATATATGAAAGTCCCTGGAAGATTGAAAATGCCTGATGCATGTAGCTCAAAACCTCAAAAAATGTATTCAATTAAGCTACAAAGATCCTTGTATGGACTAAAACAATCTGGACAAATATGGTATAATTGTCTTAGTGAATATCTTTTGAAGGAATGATATACTAACAATTCAAATTGTCCATGTGTTTTCATTAAGAAAACAAAATTTAGTTTTGCTATAATTGCAATTTATGTTGATGATTTAAATATCATTGGGACTCCTGAAGAGTTGACAGAAATAGTAACTTATTTGAAAAATGAATTTGAAATGAAAGATTTGGGACAATCAAAATTCTATCTCGGCCAGCAAATCGAGTATTTATCAGGAGGGATTTTTTTCATCAATCAGCTTATATTGAAAAGATATTAAAACGTTTTAATATGGATAAATCTCAACCAATGAGTTCTCCCATGATTGTTAGATCCCTTGATGTGAAGAAGGACCCTTTTTGTCCTCGAGAAGATAGTGAAAAAATACTTGGTCCATAAGTACCATATCTTAATGCAATCAGTGCATTAATGTATCTTGTTGATAGTACAAGAACTGATATAGCATTTTCTATAAGTTTGCTAGTAAGATATAGTTTTTCACCAACTCAAAGACATTAGAATGGTGTGAAACAAGTATTCCATTATTTATGTGGTACATTAGATATGGATTTATTTTACCCACATGACTTAAAGTCATAATTAACCGGATATGTCGATGTTGGATATTTATCTGATCCACATAAAGCTCGCTCACAAACTAGTTACTTGTTTACGTATGGTGACACTGCCATATCTTGGCGTTCTACTAAGCAAACTTTGACTACCACATCATCTAATCATGTTGAAAAATTGGCAATTCACGAGGCTAGTAGAGAATGCATATGTTTGAGATCTATGATCCAACATATCAAAGAAACATATGATCTTCAATTTGATAAATGATGCTCAACAGTACTATATGAAGATAATGATGCTTGTATTGCACAACTAAAAGGAGGATACATTAAAGGGGATAGAACCAAGTACATCTTACTAAAGTTCTTTTTTACACATAAGCTTCAAAAAACAAGGAGTTTTAGATGTTCATCAAATTTGATCTATTAATAACTTGGCAAATTTGTTTAAAAAAACACTCCCTACAGCCACATTTGAGAAGCTAGTTAACAAAATTAGTATCCACTGACTAAGAGATATTTGATAGAAATCATGTTTTCATAAGAAGGAGATTTTAGTGTACTTACTTTTTTTCCCTTAGCCTAGGTTTTGTCCCATTGGGTTTTTCTGATAATATTTTTAATGAGGCAGTATTGTGGCGCAAGTCTCTATAAAAATAATGTACTATTTTTTCTTCACTAAGATTTTTTCCCACAGGATTTTTTCTTAGTAAGGTTTTAACGAAACATATTTTTTATAATAGACATCCAAGGGAGAGTGTTGTGATAATATTGATGATAATATTTGAGTAGTATAATATGATCAGATGTCTATCATTATCTCTATAGATAGTTTACTTATGTAAATATGACTCTATTTTTTATCCTATATCTATAATCTTTTATACTTATAAATAAGTGCTACAGTCAATGAAATAACACACATAAATTTATTATCTCTTTTCCCTATTCTATATAATTGTTTTTTATTTTATAACAATAATATAATATAATTAGCATTGCATTATTTTATTTAAAAATGTAAAGTAATAATAATGTAATGCGATGATTAAAATAATTAATTATTTATAATTATTAAAATAAGATATTAAATTTTAAATTATTTTTATTCAAGTTAATTAATTATAAAATTAATATAATAAAAGAAAGGATAAGTATTAATTTTAGTAAAAAAATAAAAGTATTAATTGTGTTGTAAAAAAGAAAATTGGTAAATTAAAAAACACTTAAAATAATAAATTAAAATTTTTAATTAAAATTTACACATATATTAAATTAATTCACTCAGTGATTAAATTTTTTATAATATTAAAAATTATATTATTAAATATCTAACTCATGAGTATATCTTGTTTCGAAAAAAAAAAAAATCAAATTTTAACCTTTAAAATTTAAAATTACACCACCCTTTTTTAAATCCTAAAATTTTAAATTTAATTATCTTTTACTTTCTAAAATTTTATATTACTAGATTTTTTTTAACGTGCTTTACAAGTTGGTATCCATTATAACTTATGAGAACTCGTTAGAGATATAAATATTTATTTTACATTTTCACTTTTCCTTATTAAAGATTTAATGACCAATTTTTGATTACTTAAGTATAAAATTATATAGTTTTATGTTTGGCGAATTTTTTAATTAAAATGATATAAAACTTCTCAAATAAATACCATGTAGCTGAAATCTTATTAGTTGACTTTTTAAAATTATCATGAAAAAATATTTATATAAATTGATTATTAAATTCACTTTAGTTATTGGATCAAAGTTAAATTAAATTTTAATGTGAAATCCTAAAAATTCAATGAAAATATAAATATATGCAATAAATATTATCTAAATTGTATAGTCATACATATTTAATATAATTAAAATGATGGTATAAAATAATTATAGATTCTATATAAATATATGAATGTACTTTAAAAGGCAATTTAGATATAATATTAAAAGAATATGAGTCAAGCTTATCTAAATAAATTATTTCTTATAATTTTAAATGATATTTTTATATTCAATAATATGTTAGAGAAAATAAAGTAAGTGAATTAATAAATACGTTTTATTATAATTTTTAATTTATTTTGTTATTGTTATGTTGCCTAATTGTTAATTATAGGTTGATTTTCACGTTAATACTTGATACATCTATTTTTTTTTTATAATTTTGATGTAGGTTGTATGTTTTTATTAATTTTGATAAACTTAATTTTTTTGACACTTTATAACTTAATTTCTATTCTTCCAAAAAATGAACAACAATCTTTTCAGTATTTATATGCACCATTATTTTAAAAACTGACTAATGACTGAACCTGACAGGTCAACGGTACACGGTTCAACCGATTGGATTAGTTAGACAAAATTTTTTCATTTTTCATTTTTTCATTTTTTGGTTATTTTATAAAAGATTTCCATTAATACATGTTTGATTGGTTGAAAATTGGTGAAAGGACAATTTAACTTGAATTTCAGTTTTTTTTAGTAAACTGAAACGGTTTGGCTGTCAATTTTTAGTTGAACATGTTAAATCGACTATCAAATTCTATTTTTATAACACTAGTATGCACAAATTCTGCATCATCAGTAATACACTTGTTAACCCTATTTGAGTCAACCTTGGCACTCAAATTAAGTTCAGATTTTTATTCTGATATCTCTTGCACCAACCCCTTAAAATCATATCCTAATTCCATAAAAAAATACCCACGTTCCAACTACTGTCACTCATTTTTGTATTTGTGTCTTTATCAGTTATCACCAAGAATTTTCTCCAATCATTTCTCTAATATATCCAAATATTTTACATAAATCAATTTCACAAATGATGTAAGGTTTAGACCAAATTCAAACTCTTCAACCACCATATGCCATAAAACATTTCTTAGAAATAATATCATAACTACCCTTCTTTCTCATAAGAAAAATAATTTAAACAAATTTTATTTTAATACATCCACAATATTAAAAGAAGATGCATCAAACATATTTAAATAAATCGTTTCCTATAATTTGAAATGATATTCTTATGTTCAAAAATTTGTTAAAGAAAAGAAAACAAAGGAATTGATAGGAACATTTTATTATAATTTTTGAATTTATATTTTTATTATTATGTTATATTAATTATAGGTTAATTTCCATGTTAATACTTGATACATCTATTATTTTCTTATAATTTCAACGTAAGTTATATGTTTTTATTAGTTTTGATAAACTTAATCTTTTTTACTTATTATAGCTTAATATCCTTTCCTCCAGAAAATCAAGGATCTTTTCAATGTTTATATATATCATTGTTTTAAAAATCATAATAGTGACCGAACCCGACATGTTTATAGAATATATTAATTTTTTCTTTATTTTAATAAAAAACCGATTATATATTCACATAGGATTAAATGCATCATTTATGAATTTAGCATCAATTTTATTTCAATATTAATTATATGCAATTGAATTATCATATGATATCATATTATATTATATAAAATCATATTATATCATAAACCCAAAAAAACTCTAATTTATGATTATATCGATAAATCTCTAGTTTATAGAATATATTAATTTTTTTATTTCAATAAAAGACTTACTATAATTCACATTAGGATTAATGTGTCACTTGTGAATTTAACATTAATATTAATTAGAAATTAATTATATGCAATTAATTTATCATGTGATATCATATTATATCCTATAGTCTCATATTATATAATAAGCCTAAAAAATATCTATTTAATAGTTATATCACATGAATACGTATGAATTTTTTAATTTGATATTACAAATAATAACAATGACATATAATTATTAAATTAAAAATTTTGTAATTTTTATTTTCTTATTTAATTAATTTTTAAGAAATATTAAATACACTTCACAAATTCTAAATATACTTATTTCACTTTTTAATATACTGGTTTATATTTTTATATGTTATAAGTTTATAATTTTTTTTCTTTGCTTTGAGTGTAAGTATTTTTGATAATATTGATTTATTTATAATTAATAAATAAATAATTTATTAATTTACTTTCAGAGTATCAATACAATTATTATTTGATTTTTGCTCTTTTTAATAAGTATATGAGTTAAATTCGCATTATTTTTATATAAAGAAAAAATAATTTTGAACTAAAAAAATAAATCATAATTCACTATGCATATCTTTTAGTTTTTGTATGCCTAAAGTTGATTTTTTTAGTTTTGTTCAAAATCAATTATGATTTTCTAATGAAAACTTAAAAACATAATATGTATGATTAATTAAATTGAAAACTGAAAAATATTTATTATATTATAAATAATTTTCAATTGACTTTTAGTTTTGATACATTTTGAATCTTTTCATAATGAAAATTTTAAGTAAATTTAAGCGTTTACGAAATTACAAATAAATAATTTTTTTTAGAAGAACATACCATTATTGTTGACAATTATTTAGTCAAGAATTCTGACAAGAGTGAGAACTATAGAAGTAATCTCACCAGGCATGCCAAAAATATTGTTGACAAAATAATTATTATTGATGGTTGCCCTTTTAATTGAAATTTGATGTTAAGCATGCCATACACTCTTAGAGGTATCAACCATACCTTACTTCTAATCAAAACAACTATATAAGAGATAAGGGGATGGTAGTCTCTTAAAAAGCCTGGATTCACTATGCAGCTTCACCAATTCTCATGCAAAGACTAAGAGAAAATATGAAATTTATAACTTTTAGTTTTGTATTACTGTGCTATAAAGTACATTGAATACAAAGATTCTGAAACTTTTAGTTTGTATTATTGCACTATAAAGTATATTAAATACAAAATTTGTAACTTTTTTGTTTGTATTACTGCATTATATAGTACATTGAATATAAGGATTTTGAGATATAATTTGCAAGTGATGGAAAAGAAAAGTCACGAAGGCTTGGACAATTTAAAAGTAAATAAAAGTTGTAGAAGCTTGAAAATTGATTGCTGTAGTTATTCTTGATTGATTTGATTTGTTGGTCTGTTGGTCCACTTCCTCTGTGGAGTCTTCTTGCTTTTATAGTCCTCGGTAGGTGATTAATTCCCCAGATTTCATCTCTACTTCTCCACAAAGCCATCTTTCTTTTCTTTTGCCTCAAGCTGGACTTAGCCCCTGTGTTATGTGCTAACGGCTGCTATTTTCTCACCCAATTTGATAGTCCCACATGCAGCACTTCATAATTTAACTTTCCTTCTAGAAGTCTCTAGATTTAATTGAGAATTTGACCCATTCTCCCAAAGGTCTGCTAAGTACTATTTTTCATGGGCTTCAAATATTCAATTTTAGGGTCCAAATTAATTAATTATTTTTTGGCCCAAAAATACTCAGTCACTACAAATATGGTGCCAATAAATGCCTCCCGCAGATGCTAGGCTGAGTCTAAACCTTGCATTTGTTTAGTTTTGATAAATCACAGCCCAATCCAACTCAAGCCTCCAAATTCTAGTCCTAGCAAAAAAATCTCACCAAATCTTCAAGTTCAAATATAAAAAAATCCCTTCTTCTTCTTTTTACCAACCCATTTAGTGGAATTTATACAAATCCACCAAAAAGTCTAACTCCTCAAATAATTTAAGTCTTTCATCCATTCATCTCATTTTTCACCAAATCCCACTCCACACTCATTTAACTCTCACTAACTCAAACCCCTCAAAATACCCACTCTTTTGTCTAACACAAATTATCATATCTTTCAAAATATAAACCCATAAGTTGCTCTAATTTTCAAACTCCCATGTCAAGGTAAAAATCTCACTTCTCTCTCTTTCTCTTTTTTTTTTTTTTATTTTTAATTTTACTCTCCATTTTTTTTTTGTTTGGAATTTTTTTTTGAAGCCCAGCTACTATCGCCAGCGACAAGGATGCTGCTGTTGCTATTTCGATCATCCAATTCTAGATGTGTGCTTTGCCCATCCCTTTGCCTACTCCATCTTTGTCCAACATAGGTATATATGCTGTGTTCCTTGGCTTTCCAGATTTTGCTTTATCTTTGCTTCTTCTTCTTTTTTTTTTTTTTAAATCAATATGGTAGGACCCACCAACTTGTGCCATCATTGACACAAGGCTGGCTTTATTCCATTTTCAAAGTTTCATTTCTTTTTTTTTTTTTAATTATGTAGTACTGTACATATATAGAAACTATATAATATATTATTTTATACATATATACTCAAGGAAATAATAAAATTTAGGTAGATATAATTTTTTTAGAGAGATAGAAAGATAAATATAATTTAAATTTACTGATATATTTAGAAATAAATAAATTAACAATAAATTATAATAATTTGTATAATTAAACTACTCATACCAAACTAACAAAAATATTCATATATATATATATATATATATATATATATATATATATATATATATATATATATATATATATATATATATATATATATATATATATATATATATATATATATATATATATATAAGGAAATTTTTCTTTAATTAGAATTGAAATTTCTCTATGAAATCAAATTTTAACTAAAAGTCTAATGCACCCAAAAATAGCACAAGGGACAGTACTAGCACAAGGGAATATTGCTAACACAAAGAGATTATCAAGAACAAAAGCTTTCAAATCCTCCTCAAGAGAAACAAGGTAAATTTTATTCTTGACTTGGAAATTTTGGTCAAATTTAATAAAAAAGAGAAAATGTGAATTTGAGATTTGGCAAACCAATGGACAAGATACTTTATTAAATTATGGGCTAAAATAATTGCTAGAATATGACATAAACCTTAAGACTTTGGATATGATCAAAGTCTCTTAGTATTTTGTCCAACCCAAAATTGTGGATGTTTGCTTTGTGTGGAAAATTTTTAATATTTTGAGATTTTTACAATAGGATTTGTCATTTTATGCAGATTTGGAGGGATAAGGGTGTGGGAATGAAATTTTTTAGTTTGGATAGAGACAAGTGTGTCTCTGGGATGTCCATTTTTTAAGGGAGACTCTGCCGAAATTTTTGTAAAATTTAAATATAACTTAAATATTTTAAGTTAGAATTTAACATACTTGTTTTCGACATTTGGCAGCCTGTATTCCTGCCACAGTATCAACAGCCTCTTCTTGTATGGTTGTTCTAGACAAAGAGATAGCAAACTCCTCAAGTGATGCTTAACTTACATCAGTTTAGCCCATAAGCTCTTAGATATTTTGTTTGGCCCCACATTTTCATTGCAATCTTCTGTATTCTAGGACTCATTGGCTTCTTGTATCCAGTTCAACCCATGAGCTCTTAGGATTCTTGCTGTAGAGTAAAAGGCACTCTTCTTCATATAAACTTCTTAAACTCTGAACTTTGAGGATTTTATTTATTTCCTGCATCACACTTGTGTTTCGAATTTGACTTTGAACATTGATACAGGACTTTTATATAAGCCATGTATTCTGCTTGTTTTATTGAAAAAGTGGCCAAAGGCCTACTTACTATAGATCTTAGCCATGTTATTGGCCTTAGATATGTCACTACAAGCTGCCTTTTTTTAAAAAAATATATAGGTGACATCATCGTTATGGCTATGGGATCGGTCTATTGAGTTTCTTCCTTCATTCCCTTCACGGTGGGAAAATATTTCCCATAGTCCCTTGACATCTTTTAGGGGTTGTCGATGGGGACAAGTGTCTAGCTTGATAGGAATGCAATATTTTACTAGTCTTATACTCAATCTTGGAATTTCATCATATCTGTAAGTAAAATAGTCTTTGAGCTCTTGTACTGACTTAGTCATCTTCCTTTTCAATGTAAGTTGGAGCAGGTCATTGATGTAGGTGATTTTAGGTTTCTCAGGAGTCCCTAGGTTGACTTTCTCCAAAGGGTCTTGGACTTTCACTATAGAATCATCCAGCTTGGGTGGAGCATTTTTCAAATCATGTAATTAGATATCCTCTACTTCCTCTGATTGTTCCCCTTCAAAGATTACTTCAGCACTTGCAATCTCTTGAACATCTTCAGTTAGTAGCCTATCCAAAGCTTGCTGCACCTGTGCTTTGAACAGTGTGGTTGCAACTACCGCTTTCTCTTCTTGAGTGAACTCAATCATCAATCTCCTCTATGATGAATTGAGTGATTGGCCTCTTATGATAAGGCACGATTATAGACTTTTGGAGGAGATTTCTTGCTCATTCTCAGGAATCCTTTTTGCTTGTCATAGTAAGTACTTTTGGTCCACCATATTTATTATTGCCTTTAAATTGAATCAGACCAAATCTTCCATCATAGAATCTTTCATCTACTACATTTGTACAGGTCTTGAAGGGCTTTCCATCAGCCCACACTATTTCTATCTCATCCCCTTTCTAAAATAAGAGGAATTGGTGAAGTGAGGACAACTTGCACTAATTGGCATGAATCCAGTCTCTTCCTAACAAAGTATAGTAGTTGGCAATGGAGTTTACCATAAAGAAAGCTGTGAGGGAAGTCTTACTCCCAACTTGGATTTCCATAGGTATGACTTCAAGATTCTTTGTGACTTCCCCATTAAATGTTGAGAAAAACACATCCGTAGCTATAAGATCATCTTCATTTTTGCCCAACTCTAAAGCCACCCTTAATGGAATGATGTTAACAGTAGATCTATTATCTACCAGGACCTTAGAGGTTGGCCTTCCATTAAGGTGAGCTTTGATATATAATGGTTTAATGTGTTTTATCATCCTTTCTGCAGGCTTCTCAAAGACGATCCTTTTTGGAACCCTAGGTTTTGTGGCTTGGATAGTAACTCCACTACACATAGTATTTTTCTCATAGGTTGCCACCTGAGTCTTCGGTTCTTCTTAAGGTTCTTCTTTAGACTCTTTATCTCTAAACCTTTGAAATGAGACTAGCAAAATGATGGTTGCCATGGAACATCTCAAAGGTACAGTAATTTGGCTCACTTTGATTTCTTGCATTTTCATGTCCTCTGTATTGCTACCCATAGACTCTACTCCTGTGTGTTCATTGTCCTCAGTCTAAACTTCTTTTTGTCCTTCTTTGGTGCTGGATTCTCCCATTTTTATTACTTCCCTCTTCTTTTGAAGCCTCATTTTCTGGGTTTTAGTGAGAGGTTGTGGAAACTTTCTATGGCAAACAAGGTGCCAATGATTTTCCTCGACTTCTACAGGTGGTAGCATGAATCTGGGCTGTCTTCTTTGAGTGGCAATTGGTAGGTGAAAATTCTGAGATAGACCCCTCCTCTCTATGTTGGAATTTGGTAAAGTCTTTAATAGACCCTTTGGAGGATACTGGTGTAGACTTTAATGCAGTCACTTGGCAATCCTGGGCTACCTTCTCTGAATACCAAATTGATGATGGTAAGTCTCAGACTGACTTTTTTTTTTTTTATGCTGGAGTTTGGTCCAATCTTTGGTAATCCTCTAAGAAGACTCTTGAGCAGATTTAAGGGTAGTCCCTTAAGCAAATCCTCTGCAATATTCTGCCAATGCCTTCGAGTACTGAATTGCAAGTCATAAGTATTAAATTGAAACTCATCCCTCATGTTATAACCTGACCGAATATATGGCAGCCCCTTACGTAGATTCTGCTGTAGACCCTTAATGATCTTAGGCTATCTTCTTTGGGGATCATCTTGGGGTTGGAAAGTCTGAGGTAGACTCTCTTTTTTCATATTGTAGTCTGGCCTAATCTTTAGTAGACTCTTATTTTGACTCTTAGGCTAACTTTGATGCAGACCCTTAAGGACCCATACGTGTTTTGTTTTATCCCCTAGAGCTTTTTGTTGTTTTTTATTTTTCTAATTGATTAAGGCACAAAAATCCACTCCAATAGCATTCACAAAAGCCATGGGAGGGAAAGGATCTTCATCAATTAGCATAGTCTCTTTCTTTTTGTTAGGGAACTTGAGTATCCCTTTGTTGATACTATCCTAAATTACATTTTTAAAAGACTAGCATGCATTAGTTGAATGGTTCCAAGAATTATGATACTTACAATACTATTTTCCTTTGATTTCTTCTTTTGTAGGAATGCGATGGCCCACAGGAAGAGTGATGAAATCCTTTTTCAGCAGAAAGTCAAAGATTTCATCCGTTTTGCTCACATCAAAAGTGTACTGCATTAAGGGAGTTTGAGACCTCTTCCAGGCATCCCCAAGCTTTAGTGGCGGCCAAATTAGTATTGGACAAACTTAGGATCCAAAATTGACAAGTTTAGCAACAGTAGCATCATGGGCAACAACTTCTTAAAAGTAAGTCCCCACAACCTTGTTTGTCATTCTGTTGTCCTCCTTCAGCAACTCTTCATACTCTACTAGCTTTGCAGCTAGCTCGTAGAAGTCTCTGAATTCCATCCCTTGGAATTTCTTCCTGAGCTCAATGTCAAGTCCCCTTTATGCTATCTTCAAAAATTCAATTTTCGGTAAGAAGACTTTACACCTACTTCTCATTTTTTTGAAGCGGGCTATGAAGAGATCAGCAGACTCTCCGCTCCTTTGGATCTTTCTTCATAGTTCAATGACACAGGTCTCAGGCTTAGCTCTAAAAATCTAGGTATGAAACTTCTTCTCCATTTCTTGCTAGGAATATATTGAGTCTCTTGGTAATGTTAAGTACTAAGTAAATGCTTAGCTTGTCAAGGAATTTGAGAATAACGTTAGTTTATAAAAACCAAAGTTTTCATAATTTGCTAACTCTTCACATTGAATTGTGAATCTTGCAACCTATTCTAACGTGGATTATCCATCTTCCCCAGAGAATAAAGTGAAGTCTGGGATCCAGTGTCCCTTTGGATATGGATTTTCTTTATCAATGGCTTGGGGATACAGCTTGTAGAATTCCAACCTACCAATTTGATGAAGGCCTAGACCATATAACTCCTATACAGCATCTCTAACAGCCTCCAAATTCACCTGAGGTGCTAGAGGAGCAAAAGGAGCTGGAGGATATTGAGTAGCCACCATACCAAGTATATGAATTCTTGCACCTACCCTTTGATTGCCCCCAAACTTGAAGCTTGTGCATATGTTGTTTCATCCCCAGTGTATGCTACAGGATTGGTTCTTGGGATGGTATGCCCTTGGAATTGTTGTGGTACTTATTGTAGAGGCAATGATTGTGGTGCTATTTGAGTGGGCTTGCCATTGAAAGGGCGGCCAGTGTTAATGGTAGCTTTTAACAAACCTTGAGTCTCCTTGATTGGCTGTGGCGCTAGTTGGCATTCCATTGGAGGTACACCATTAGACTCTTCTAAAACCAGGGACTCTTCAGAAGCTTGTCGGGTAAACTGGTTGAGACTGGAAGCAGCCCCACCAAAAGTTGGAGTTTGCCCAACCACCATTTGCACTGAAAGAGTCTTGATATCAGCCATGATTTTTTCTATGAGAGACATGTTTTTGTCCATGGAATCTAGATGTCCATCAATGCCTTGAGAAATAGGAGGTGTTGGATCAGTCGTTTTCTTTGGGATATCACTAGCCTGTAAAGGACTGTGACTCTTCTCAATTTGCTCAATCATTTAAGGTACGTATCCAAGTGCTGCTGTTGCAGCCACTTTTTTTGCATCCTGAGATACAGTCAATTCAGCATTTTTTTTATCCTTAGTATTCTTTCTTGGTGCCATTGCATGATAGGTCCTACTGTGTATGCCAAAAAATATGTTGACAATTATTTGATCAAGAATTCTGACAAGAGTGAGAACTATAGAAGTAATCCCATCAGGCATGCCAAAAATATTGTTGATAAAATAATTATTATCGATGGTTGCCCTTTTGATTGAAATTTGATGCTGAGCGTGCCAGAGACTCTTGTAGGTCTAACCCATACCTGACTTCTAATCGAAACGACTATGTAAGAGACAAAGAGATGGTAGTCTCTTAAAAAACTTGAATTCACTGATGTAGTTTCACCAATTTTCACGCAAAGATTAAGAGAAAATATGAAATTTGTAACTTTTAGTTTTGTATTACTACACTGTAAAGTACGTTGAATACAAAGATTCTTGAACTTTTTGGTTCATATTACTGCACTGTAAAGTATATTGAATACAGAATTTGTAATTTTTTGGTTTGAATTTCTGCACTATGTAGTACATTGAATATAAGGATTTTGAGATATAATTTGCAAGTAATGTAAAAGAAAAGCCACGGAGGTTTGGACAATTTGAAAGTAAATAAAAGCTGTAGAAGTTTGAAAGTTGATTGTTGTAGTTGTTCTTGATTGATAGATTTGTTGGTCTGTTGGTCCCCTTCCTTTGTGGAGTCTTCTTACTTTTATAGTCATTGGTAGGTGATTAATTCCCTAGATTTCATCTCCACTTCTCCACTAAGCCACCTGCCTTTTCTTTCGCCTCAAGCTGGACTTAGCCCTTGTGTTATGTGCTAGCGGTCTCTATTTTCTCACCCAATCTGTTAGTTCCATGTGCAACACTTCACAATTTAACTTTCCTTCTAGAAGTCTCTAAATTTAATTGAGAATTTGACTTATTCTCTCAAAGGTCTGCTAAGTACTATTTTCATGGGCTTCAAATATTCAATTTAAGGGTCCAAATTAATTAATTATTATTTAGCCGAAAAATACTTAACCACTATACATATGGTACCAACAATTGTCAATTGAAATTTTGACATTTGATAATAAAATAAAATAATTTTGTTAATTATTGTTAAATAAACTTTCAATTAGTGTATCTTTTTTTTCTAATGCATCTTCTTATAATACCAAAAGTAATTTTTCTAATTGACAATAAAATTTTCTCAAAGTCAAATTAAAATATCGCCAATTTGTTAATATTCGAACAATTAAAATTAAATTAGAATTTCTCTTAATATTCGAAATAACATAAAAAAAACATAAATTATTATAATTGAATTCATTTATATAAACTATTATTTTTTTAGAACATATAAATTATGACTAATGGTTAAAATAATTAATTTTAAAATTTCTAATGGGACAAAGTAGTAATTTACACAATAAAAGTAAAATTAAAATTTCTCTAATTTGTTAATATTCAAATAATGAAAGTTATTTTAAATTAAATATAATTAACTATATGTTAAATAATAATTATTTTATTATTTTCTTATTCTAATTGAATTCGTTATTTTTTATTTAAATTAAATTAAATTAGATAATTAAATTGTTAAACTATAATAATTATATAATTTTGAATTTGTAATATAATTAATTTTATATTAAATAATAATTATTTTATTATTTCTTTATTCTAATTGAATTTATCTTTTTTTATTTAAATTAAATATAATTATATATTAAATATAATTAAATATATATTAAATAATAATTATTTTCTTTTTTTCTTATTGTAATTCAATTTATCATTTGTTATTTAAATTTAATATAATTACACAATTATATTATTTAATTAATAAATAACCATACTACTCATCATAAATACATATTTAAAAAGAATATAGTAAGAGATTCTTACATAAATTTATTTATCCCTCTTTCGTACCTTTATAAATAGTATAGATAATAATCCCTTAAAATCCATACATTTTTCATTGACAATAATGTAATGATCTAAACTATTGATATTAAAACAACATGAATCAAAATGTATGTATTTGTGGTAAATCTTAGAGGGTTTAGCAATTTGGTCCTTTTTTTATATGCATTGACCCATATAAAGAGAATGGTAATTTTATCCAATCTCAATGAGAAACTTGTTTTTTGCACTGGCAAGTAGGGCTATTTAGAGTACGTTTGAAATTATTGTTAAAAATTAAAAAAATTTTCAGATTTTTTTATTAATTAATTATTTTTATTATTTTTTATAAATTAGATTTTAAAAAATGTTTCTGAAAAAAATATCAATTTACACGCTTCTACTTAAAAGCAGTTTTAAAATAATATAAAAAATTTTGTTGAATCAAACTTAATGGCAAATAGACCCTTAATCACTTGGACAAGTAATTCATGGCCTGAGCTTAATTTATAGCCCTTTAGATTCAATAAAAGGTTAAAATTTGAACTTTAAAATATAAAAGGGCTTTTACACAAAATCCAAAAAAGATAAAATTATAATATCTTAAATTTTTAATTATTTTAAAAATCTCATTTTTAAGAAATGAATATCTAAATTATATTTAATGTGTTTGTATTTAAACTATTTAAAATTTATATTTATTAATATAACTAAATTTTTATTTGATTATGTTTACTGCTATGGTTATTATTAATAATAATATAAAAGATAATACTAAAAATGAAATGATTATTTCATTAAATTAATAATTTAAGAATCAAATGATATATATACACGTATTTTAATATAAAAATCATGATTTTATTTTCATCCTCATCATTATTGTTATTAAAAAAAAAAAAAAAAAAAAGGTCTATCTGCTGACAAAGAGAGGGGGGAAAATGGCAAAATGAAGGGGGGAGAAAGGGAGAGAGAGAGAGAGAGAGAGAGGAGCGACAATCTGCTGCCGTCTGACCACCGCCAGAAGGCATGCGCCCCACCAGTGGAGAGTCCAAACGTTTGCGAGTCATTTAATGGTGGTGGTGTCACAGGCAGCTGCCGGAGATCGCCCCACGCGCTGATCATCGCCGTTGCTGGTGAAGAAACTTCTCAGGCTGTTTTCGGTGGCCATTCTAAGAGTTCTTAGTACTGTCATGATCAACATCTCACAAGATACAATTTGGTACCCAATGTCCCATCGGTGGCCAACAGGAGAGAGAGATCGGAGAACCGAAGAACCAAACCTTTTCGGGCATTTTTCGACAAATCTACGGTGATTGGAAGGAAACGAAGTTGATTTCTAGTTTCTCCACTTCAAAAATGAATCTTTTGGTGTGATTTTTATCACCAAACGCCATCTCCCACGGCGGTCTGACGATTGTCTAATGATCAGGAAAAAAAATCAATAATTTTAGAATTAAATTTTAATGTCGATGGTGAAATTGAATTTATTAAATTGTGAATTTTAAAACTAAAGGATTGTTTATAGGAAAATTGTTGTTAATTAATGAGAATTAAGAGGTTTATTAATTGATTGATTTATTATGTATTTATTGGGAATTTATATATTGAATGATTATTATATCTATGTATATGATTATTAAATTTATCTTAATTAGTTAGCGTATTCTTAACGACAAACCATAATTAAAATGAAATTTTACTAATTTAATTTATAATTTAGTTAAAGAATTTATAATTGAAATTATTTTATAATTCTATTACAATGAATTTAATTTCATAAAATTATTTTATAAATTATATTACAAATCTATTTTACAGAATTATATTAATTTTAATAATTGATTATGAAATTAAATGCAAATTCAAATAAAATAATAATGAAGGAATATATACGTAAGAAAGATTTTATATATGAAATTTATCAATATTAATATTATTAAAATTTTCATAATAATTATCATATGATATAAATTGCATATTAAGTTCTAAGCCAAAAGAAATGTAAAATAATTATATAATTATCTAAATCAATAACCGATGATATTGTATTGATTAAGGAGGAAGGGATGATTATAATTGTAGGCTAAGGATGAGCAATTGTTTTTGAATTGTTGTTGTCTGTGGTGCTGTTTTCTTTAAGGGAGTAATGTCCTAGATATAGGAGAGGTTGTGCCAAAATTTCGATAAAATCTTTAGGATAATTTAATTTAGTTTAGAAAAGTATGGTTGATTATTTATATTCGTATACATTTCATATTTTATTCAATGTTGGTACTTCAAGTATCTTTTAACAACTAGATGTCATGTTTCGAGGAAATCGATAGTCTCAATAGATTATGTGAGTTGATATATTTTAATTTAGCTTGCATTGATGCATATTCATATTTGAATTGTAATTTATATTATTAATTTATTTTAAATGTCTAATTAGACTTATTAAGGGTTTCAGAAGCTTTATGTTTTCCCATTCTCTAGTGTCGGTTATGTGTTCTTAGGTTTAGATCGTGACAAAAATATTCTCATATATGTTTACAAAGTTATATTATAAGTATATCAAAAGTATATTAAAAGGTATATTATAAATATATTAAAATATATCACAAGTATATAAAAAAAACAAAAAAAAAAAAGGCATTTTTGAAAACTTGAAAACACAAAAGGGGAATTTAAAAAAAAAAAAAAAAAAGGCGTGTTTGGTGTAATTTTCTCAAATATAAAATAAGGTCCATCTTGGACTAATGGTAACCCAATTCATGAGGACCCAGGCCACAATATATTTAACTAAATGTGTAATTTATAATTATATGATAATAATTTTAAATTTTGATACCCAATTCAATTTTTATTTAATATTAGTTGCAAACCCACATTTTGTGCAGTTTTGTTTTGTATCTTTTTATTTAATTTGTGTTTTCTTAAAATATCTTAACAAAAATGAATTATTATTGTCACGCCCCAAATTCGAGGGTACGTGACTGGTACTAGTATACGGGAAATACACGTGGCTACCAGTGCCCGTAGTAAGCCTAATCCAAAACACATAACAAAAAGCTTAAAACTGAAAGGGCTATGGGCCCAAATGAGATAAACAGATTCAAATAAAACACAACATAAATTAAAATCTTATTGGGCCAACAACTCATTTATTTCATATATCTCAAAAAGTAATAAATTACAAAAAAGTTTTGCTTAACAATAGATTACAACTGAATATTAAACAATATATAAGTACGAAGTATAACATTGCGGAGTTCTAGAGTTATATTTACAATTATACATATATTATATACATTTCTGAATACTCAATAATACAAACTACTGCCGAAAGGAAATTGGCAGTCTACTCAATTACAATTCTTTCATAGGCTCATTTCCTGACCTGAAAACAACGAAAAGGAACAGGAATGAGCGTTCGACTCAGCGAATGATACCAGTTAATATATTAAACTGGTATCCTACAGATAGATTCTAATGCACGTGCTATGCACCGTGTCATAGAGACAGGCAAATCATATAATCAAGCAGGAATGGAGTATGGTCCACAGTACCACACTCATACTTAATACTCAATATGGGGAGCCGATCCCCCCACCCTGGCTCTCTGAATCTAATAATCTGTCTCTTATATCCAATAGGCCGAGCCGTCACTAGTCTGTACCACGCAGCCCTGACCCGACTGACAGCAGCCCTGGCGATGAGCAGGCCCGGCCAGCATCCATCAGTCATAGCATCTTTGTCACGTCCCAAACCCAAGGGCATGTGACCGGCACTAAAATACGAGAAATGCACGTGGCTACCAGTACCTGTAGTAAGCCTAACCCAAAACACATAATAAAAAACCCAAAACTGAAAGGGCTATGGGCCCAAATGAGGTAAGCAGATCCAAATAAAACACAACATAAATTAAAATCTTATTGGGCCAACAACTCATTTATTCCATATATCTCAAAAAGTAATAAATTACAAAAAGATTATGCTTAACAACATATTACAACTGAATATTAAACAATATACAAGTACGAAGTATAACATTGCGGAGTTCTAGAGTTATATTTACAATTATACATATATTATATACATTTCTGAATACTCAATAATACAAACTACTGCCGAAGAGAAATTGGCAGTCTACTCAATTATAATTCCTTCACAGGCTCATTCCTTGACCTGAAAACAACGAAAAGGAACAGGAATGAGCGTTCGACTCAGTGAATGATACTAACTAATATATTAAACTGGAATCTTACAGATAGATTCTAATGCACATGCTATGCACCGTGTCATAGAGACAGTCAAATCATATAATCAAACAGGGATGGGGTATGGTCCACAGTACCATACTCATACTCAATACTCAATATGGGGAGCCAATCCCCCTACCCTGGCTCTCTGAATCCAATAATCTATCTCTTATATCCAAGGAGTTCGGCCGTCACTAGTCTGTACCACGCAGCTCTGACCCGACTGACAGCAGCCCTAGCGATGAGCAGGCCCGGCCAGCTTCCATCAGTCATAGCTCATCTTCTAAATTTCAACAGAATCATAATCATAATCATAGCAAATCCATAAATCCTATGTGGTACTGTATCCTTCCGACCTCCATCCATCAATCACAATACGATACAACACAACATACAACATATTTAGTTATCATTCATAGTCAAATGTTACATGCTTACATATGTAGTAGTAGTGCATAGTATATATATATATATACACACAGAAATGCAAATGTAAATGAGAACAGGATAATACATTAGTGAGTATCACTTACCTAACTAACGACGCTTCCGACTGGCCTCCCTCGGAAGTGCAGCTTGGGAACCAGGAAGACTCCAGACGCCGACACCTCCCAATAATGAACATTATCAGGATAAGAATCACACTAAACCCAAAGACAGACTCGACAACCTAACAAATTTCCTAAAAACTGCTAAACATAAAATAACTTATTTAACGACTGAAATACAAGGGTTTTGGGTTAACCTTTACAAATTTCGATCATACGGATGTCGAGGATCGCGCCGGACTATCGAAACAGAACTGCTGGTCTGTCCCACGCGCCGCCGCCACGCGCTGCCGCTGCTAGTGGTGGATCTGGGAAAACTTCACACCAGCAGGTTCACCTCGACTCCAAGATCACGAAAAGGGTCACCACTCGCCGTCACTCGCCCTCCAGCCGCCGAAAAATGCTTCCAAAGTTTCAGGTTGCGTTTTTCGATCTCCTCCTCCGGTGATCCTCAGGGGGCAAGGTAGGTACCAAAATGAAGCTCTCATCCTCATGAGTTGAACGGGACTGGCCATGCTCGATTTGGCAGCCGTAATCGGCCGAAAACTTGAATTGAAGTCTTAGTGGCCAGATTCCTTCTTTGCACGATTGCTCTGTTGTCCGTTGGCTGATCGACGATCCACCACCTCCCCTGGGGTCGTCGGACGGTGGGCTAGCCACTAGTGGTGGCGGTGCAGCCCACCGGCTGACAGATGGTGGCACACTCCACCACCGCGCTCTCTCCTCTCTCTCCGCTCCTGTTTCTGCCTCCCTTCCTCTCTCTCCTGTTTCTCCTTTCCTCTACCTCCACGTGGCCACCCTATATTCCTCATTCCATTTTCTTTTCTTTTCTTTCCTTTTCCTTTTTCCTCTCTTTTTTCTTAACACCCATATATATATATATATATATATATATATATATATATATATATATATATATATATATATATATATATATATATATATATATATATATATATATATATACTATATACATATATTTATATAAATATAATACTACACATATATATATACAAATTAATAAAAATAATAATAATTACAATAATAATATTAACAATAACACTAACAATACTAATAATAATACTAATAATAATCATAACAATAATAATAATAATAACAACAATATTAACTCATAATAATAATAATAATAATAATAATAATAATAATAATCATAATCATAATAAAAATGATAATATTAACAACAACCATACTAATAATAATAATAATAATAATAATTTACACATATACTCATGTATATATATCAATAATATTATTTATGATAATAATAGTAATTATAACGGAAATCCAAACTTTCGATAAAATATTATAATTAAACTTATAATATTAATTAATATCTTTATTAATACTCAAAATAAAATTTCTCCAAAAACCCATATTAACATTTTCATAATAATATACATATATAATATTATAATAAAATTACCATTAATAATACATATTCAAATTATCTAAATATTTATAATTTAGTAAAATATAATTTCAATTCTTACTTTAATAAGAAAAATAATAAAATAATACGTTTCCGTACAAAAATAGAATTTTATAAAATAAATAAAAATTCAGGGTGTTTCAATTATTATTATTAAATTTATATATTATTTTTTGATAATTTTGAATATTGATATAAAATATATATGGATATGTATAGATCAATAAAAAAAATAATGAAAAGATATTAATTTATTGATTTGCAAATTTTCTAATTGAAATTTATAAAAATATAATGACATTAAAAATCCTTCATGTTACAAAATCCAAGTACATTTGAGCATTATTTTCACAATATGAAAAGAATAAAACAACTATTCATCAAGAAACTAAATTATTAATCATCTGTTTGTTCTTGGACAAGAAAAATCTTTTACTAAATTCTCAAAAAATAAATAATTATTATTATTAATTATTTTTATATTAATGTGTATATTTTTTATTTGATAAAAATATTTTATTTTTAATTAAATCAGAAAATTAAATTTAATATTAATATTCAAAAAAGAAAAATAAATACAAATACAAGGTGACAATATAACGTGCGGCCCTAACTTTCCATCTGTCTTAAGGATGATATGGGCGATGGTTGGATTAAAAAGTGAGTTTGGCTTTTAAATTCTCAAAAGTATGAGACAAGGTGTGTTAAGCCAAGAAATGCATTAATTTATTTTCTCAAAGCAAACAATCCATGTGGTTGCTACCCAATTATTCTCCTTGCTTGTTATAGGACATCTTTGAAAATCATGCTCTTTTTGACTTGTAATTTTCTTAAATAGTAGTATTAAGAGTTTAAATATAAAAAAACTAATTATAATTAATTTAAATTACTCAAATTTAATTTTTAAAATATTCACATAATTAATTTAAATTAGGTTAAATTTGATTTTAAATAATTTTGCTTAACAAAATTTTTTGGATATACTAAATCAATATTCCTAATCTAATTAAAAACAAACCATTCAGGAAATTCGTAAATGAGCAAAAATTCTCATTTATGTTCTGCCTTTAATGATCAAATCCATATCAATAAAAAGAAAAATAAATTTTTTACTAATCAGATTAATCATTGGGATTTTATAGTTTTAATTTAATTGTATTATATGCATCAAATTTAAATAATAACTTATAGTATTTATTGTTTTACTCAATAAATTAAATAAAAAATAAATACTTATTCAATTCTAAGTCAATTAAGAATTCAGTTTTTCTCCAAAAAAAGAACTTATTTTGAGTTTTTTTTTGAAAGCCACTTATCTTGAGTTTTTAGTTATATTTATCCTCATTTTAGAATAAGTTAAGTATGTCAATACAATATCTAGCCAAATTTTCATGTTAAAAAATTAAATTTTATCTTAGATAAAGTTGAATTTTTAATCTTAAATTTGTTGAATTCGACCTCAAATTACATTAAGTTATTAATCTAATGTATAGGGACATAGTCGAGTAGAGTCAGTATGAGCTTGAACTTGATTTAATTAAAAAATTAAAAACTCAAATTCAATTAAATTTTTGATATTTGACATTTAAACTTAATTTAAATGTACAATACTAGAAATAATCAAATTCGACTTAAGTAAATTCAATTATCATTAAAAATTTAAATTTATCAATTTGTTAATATTAAAATAAAATCTAAATAAAATTAATAAACTAGAACTTGAATTAATTTAATTATAATATATGATGTAAGATAATATTTAAAATTATATAAAATTTTAATATTTAATTAGTCTTATGAATTATTTGAGTTGAGTGTTATATTTATTTGAAATCAACTCAACTTGTTACTCAAACTACTCTAGTTTAAAATTAACTTAACTAGAATTGAGTCAAACAAGTCTCTCTCTCTCTCTCTCTCTCTCTATATATATATATATATGAAATTTGGCCTCAATTGGCCTCCTAAATATTATTTTCATATTTTCAATATGTATATATAGAGTAGAAAAAAAATTAATATCCAAAAATAATTAATCTATCAAGATATTAGATCAAATTATACAAAATGAAATATAAATATAAATTTTATATTTTAAAATTCTCATATTATGTAGAATGTAATTGAAAATGAAAATTTATATTATTTTTTAGGTTTCTATAAAAATGTTTGTATGATTTATAATATTATTAACCTTTTAAAAAATATGGATAGAAATTTTTAAAATTTTTTATTTAAAAATATAAGAAAATCAATAAATAATTTTTGTTATAGAAAAAATTATTTAAAGCGAAACAATTGAAATATATCATTTTAAATATTTTGATTTTTTTATTTTGATTTTATAATACATTTTTAATAAATTAATCAAGTAAAAAAATCCTACAATAAATTTTTCTATTTTATTTTAATCTTAATGTTTAAAATAATTATTATACTTTTTATGTGAGAACTAAATATTTTAAAATTAGTCGCTCGGTAAAATTATTTTGGATTCCTTCTCTGGTTGTACCTCAAACGAAACTATTACCTTAGGGAAAAATGATTAAGACTATTATCTTGTCGGTAAGAGTAGTAGAGGAAAATATAATTTGAATTTCTGATTATTTGTATTACATGCTAAATACTTAAAATTAAATTATTGGATTTATTAAAAAAATAAAATTATTGGATATATAATATAAAAAAATAGCATTTAGGATCACTTTGTATTGCATGCTAATCATAATGTAAAAAGTCTTAGAATAAATCTAGGTTAATTTTGCAAGTTTTTAGATAGATTGAATTAGATTTTGTATTTTTATAATTGTTAAATATTTTTATGATTTTATTTTAAATTAAAATAGATAATATTTTGAGTCAGATCAAGCGAATCATGTTAAAGCCGATTAACGAATTATAAATTGTCCTTGAATAAAATAAAATAATTTAAATTTTATACAAATTTAAATGAGTTAGAGGTTGAATTTATAAAAATTAGTTTTTATAAATTTATAAAAATTAGTTTGATTCCAGGGTAAATTTGTGAATTCAATTAAAATTTACCACTATTAGAATATATATTAACACTAAATACTTAATTTATCAAGGTAATAGATCAATTGGCAACTAAGCCAGCCACCCACACTTCATTGACTAATTAAAATTAAAATATAGTGAAATATTTTGATTTTTTTTAACAATCTATTTTTTGTAAATTGAAAATTATGTTTAGTATATGTATAAATTACATTAATCTATGAGAAATTCCTAGGTAGACTAAGTCTATTATATCACTTATAGACTAAATCAATAAAATATGACTTGTCAATTAATAATATCAAATCACTCATAAATGAATTCATATGAATTCAATAGAAATAAACCATATTAATTAATGATACTATAATTTATGGGTAATTTGACATTATTAATTGACGTGTCATATTTTTATTGATTTAGTTTATAAATGAAATGGTAGATTCAATCTACCTAAAAATTTCTCATTGATTTATATTCACTTTTGTTTTTTCATAAAATAAAAGGAAACTCAAATTTAAAAGTTGAAATTCAAATGTAAGAATTGATGAGATATGAACCTTATATTAAATTATTAAATTATATATGCGAGTGTCTCGTAATATCTCATCAACACAATTTAAAAAAAAAAATGAAAAATCTTCTCCCTTAAAAAAAAAAAAAAAAAGATCATGGCATTTTATTTTATTTTGTTTTATATTTCCTACTTGACTTTTGTTCCAATTAGTCTTGGACAGTCAATTAAGTAAACCCATTTTCTGCATTATAACATATTTTCATATTCATGACTAGCCATTATATGATTTTCAAAAAAAAAAAAAAAAAGTTAATTTATATGTAGAAAATCAAGTAATTTTATCAGTTTCAGTTTAAATTTTTAACTTTTTTCCCTTTAATTTATTTTTTCCTCACCAAAATTAATTCAACTAGTAGAGCTAGTAGAAATTATTAGAAAATGTCATCATTATGAGAAAAATATATGATTGATTAACAATATTATAATTAAGAAACAAAATATAGTGGTAAAAAAATCACAATTAATTTGAATGGAAAATATATAATGACAATTTTCCCAAAAAAAAAAAAAAGAACTAAAATTATTACTTCTATCTGATTCAGTAATTCTACACTTTTTACATCATTTCTTACACCCCAACAACACAAAACATAATAGATCATACCAAAAAAAAAAAATTAGAACTAATTACTAGTATTACACAAAAAGCTTAATCAATTAATTTTTAATTAAAACAGAACAAAATTAAAGAATTATATCAAAATTAAACTACAAAAAAAAAAAAAAAATCTCCCCATCAATTCTTGCAGAGATAGAGAGACAGAGATCTATACTGTAGAGAGAGAGAACTTGAAACTAATTAATTAAGAAAGTAATTAATTGAATAATTACTTGTTTTGTATGGGATTAGAGACACTTGGTGGTGCTTTCCTTAGGCTTTGCTCCACAGCTTTCTTGGTCTCTTTCACATTTCCATTACTGAAATTAGTAGCCATTAATAGCTTTCTTGGTAGATTAATCATTTGATAATAATAATCTAAAGAAACACTATTAACTATTGGATCTTGATCAAGGCAAAGACAGAGAGAAGAGCAAGTGAGGATATGAATAATAAGAATCAAAGTGATTATCTTCATCAAAATCAATAATTAGTGAATTAAGTGAAGTGAGAGTTTAATTAATCAAAGATAAAGAGAGAGAGAGGCAGAGAAAGATTTAGAGAAGAAGGTGTGTGAAGATGGGATAATTTTATATAAGCAACGTGCATGCGTGTTCAGCCCACGTGGTATAAGATGATCCTTTCCTCATCATATATAATATATTCAAAATAAAAATAAAATATTTTTTCTCTTTAATATTTGGACCATATGGTATGGGCATACCTATTAATAGAAATGTGCACTGATTGGTTCGATTTGATTTGATTTTAAAAATAAAAAAAGTTGACCAAATTGATTAAGATTAAAATGAAAATCAAACTAAATTAAATATCATAAAAAATCAAGTCAAATTTTACTGAAATATAAGCATAGTTCACTTCAATTTTTAGTTTTAACAATTCGATTTAAATTTTGATCGATTCATTTTTGAACTCAACTTTATTAACATTGAACTCAATTTTATTAACATTGAATTCAACATCATTAATGTTGAGTTCAAACTTAATAACGTTGAATTCAACATTATTAATATTTAACTTAACTTTGAAGTAAACCCCAATATGTAAGATTGATGAAAAGTTAAAGAAACTTCTTTCTAAAAAAAAAAACCAATATAACAAAAACTCATGCAAAATGTTGGGTAGATAAGACTTACACAGTATTATACTGGATATAGAGTTTCTTTTCGAATATCCATTCTTTGTATAATTTTATGAGAATTAGCCATTTGTAAAAAAATAATAAAAAAGTATGAACGAAATTGATAGAGGAAAGAATGCACAAGAATTAATGTAGAAGAAAGAAATTGAAAAATAGATATTAGTCTGAAAAATAGAAGAATTTTGAAAGTTGAACTCTAAAGTGAGGAGAAAACCCAATGGTCGTGAAAAAAAAAAACAAAATAAAAACAATTATATCAATTAATTGCCCACTGGAAAAGGGAGAGGGAATGAGCTAGGAAGAAACACACATGACAAAAAAAAAAAAAAAAAAACAATGCCATTTTAATAATTCGGTTTTTCAATCAGTTTGATTTGAAAATTATAAAAACTAAATTGAAAATTAAAAATTGATTAAAATACTTAATCACCACTAAAATAGACCAAATTAACTATATAACTGAATTAATATAGTAATTTTGGTTCGATTTAATTCAGAAACTCGGTTTAAATTTGGTTTTTTGCACACCCTACTTATTAGTTTTCTTACTTGGTATGTGTTAGAAACTTGTAAAGAATGGAAAAAGTTGTTGGAATTTTAATTATTAAAGTTGATAGGACATTACCAATATGAATTTTTAAGTGGACAGATGTCCAAACTTCAATTAGATTGTGAACAATATACTTTTGGTTGATGAAATTATTGTTTAGAGATATTGTAAGGATTATAATTTTAAGGATTACAATATTGTAAAGTATTATAATTTTATATTATTACATTTTATCAATTAATAGATATTTAGTTTCATCTATATATATATATATATAATTCTGAATAAGATTTAAATTGAAACTTTATAGTGCTGAAAACGACTCTAATATCATTTAAACAAATTCATTGATATAGATTATGCCTTTTATATAGATATTTTCATCCACCAGCCCTATAAAGATTAGATTGTGATTATCTTATCACATACTTCATTAATTAAACTGCAATTGATCATATTGCTGGTTAATTTTTATATATTTTGCATTAGTTTTAAATTTAATTCACTCCCAAAATCAAATAAATTATCCATTTCAAAAAACCATAAAAATTTATAATAAAAAAAGATATTTTTCTTATACTAATAGTAATAATTTGCTTTTAAAAAAGAATAATAATGAAAAAATCATTTACCAACTAAACTATTATATGTCGCTCGAGGCAATACTAATTAATTAATATCAAGTATAGTAAATGGTAAATTTTCCAAGAGTGTAATAACTAGTTAATTAATTAATAATTACTATACTTTTCTAACATAATTAATAATCATTCCACATGTTCCAAAATATTGCCGTTTTAAAGAAATTTTTTTTTATTTATTTATCGTTTTAGAATTTTAAAAATATATTTATTATTTTTTTTCAACTTTATTCTTTTTTTTTACATCAAAATTAATAAAAAAATAATTTTTTATCTTAAAATTATAATAATTTAATAATTTTTTAATTTATGTATCAAAACTTTTAAATGATAAATATTTTAAAATAAATAGAGTAATTTACGTTGGCAAGTATATGTGAGATATTGTAGAAGGAATCAATGATATTAATTATCCTCAAAGTATTATTTGTGGTTAATTATAGAATTAAGAAGTAGGTAGGAGCTTGGAAACAGCTAATCATGTGATTTTGAATTGACTAATAGTACAAATACTGTTTGTGACTTCGTCACAATCCTCAAATTAATTAGGGTTAAATGACAATATATTCATGTGACTATACACGTGAATCCTAATCAATAATCACATAGTTACATGTTCTTTATATTATTCTTTAGTTCCATTTTTGACAAACAAAAAAAAAATCTCAATGTAATTAAAAAAACAAAGAAGAAAAAAAAAACAGACTTTTCATCTTAATTAAGGGGAAAAAAATTACAGAAGGGGATTAAGAAAATATTGATGATGATTAACTACATTTCATTTTCCAAGTTTGTGGTAAATTATTAGAACATTAAACATATATAGTTTCCTAACTGCATGTTTAGGTCATATGTAAGAAACTCTAACAATAGTTAAAGGTATTAAATGTAGATGATTACTATATCTGTAATTTTTTTCACTAATTATGATTTACAATCTATTTTCACGAATGTATTTAATGATTAATAATTTTAATGGAAAGACTCATCCATTATTTCTTTTATCACCCCAAACATGCCAAGATTCGTATTGATAATATGTAAATGTAATTCGTTGGTCAACCAATTATTCAAAGTTCCTAGAGCCCCATGTAAGACTTATTGAAAAACCTATTGTCGAACTTGATTAATTGTTCTTTGTTTCTTCAAAACAAATGACTTCATTTTTATAATTTTCTAACTGTTCTAAAGGAGGCTTGTACATGTTTTGCAGTACACCCTGTGAGTACTTCGCCAGTATGAAACGTTATTAATGTTAGTTGAATACCCAGCTTTCCAATGTATAGACCCTCAATAATATCTATGGCTTCTCCCAATTCCACTAGATTGCTATGAGTAGGATTCCGACCATAACATAATCGATAGATCCAAGATGTATTCCTACAAATAAAGAGAGTTCAAATAGATATTGTTTGTATTTGAAACCCTAGATATTGTCGGAGTAAAGAATTGTCAACAAGAGCGTTCTAGTGCGTTGTAGATTTTTATCTAAGACTTGTATCATTTGATGATGCCATGCGAATCGTTAGAAACATGTAAAGTATATAACTAACCTGATAACAAAAGTTTCATAAGGGGATTAGAGCAGGCTACCATGAGACAAAAGATTTTCTTTCACACTTGAATATAAATTAGTGGTAAATACATGTGAAATTTTAGATTAATAAATTTAGGTTTGAATTCCTCTCAATAATAAAAAATCTTGATTTAATTATAATTATAATTTGATGATTATTAAATTTTAGACTACATTTTGTCCATGATGTGTAAAAATTTAAATATTCATTATACGTTTTTTTTTTTTAAACGAATATTGATTATACTTTGATCCATATATTTAAACGTAAAATGGCACAAAAATTGTTAAGTTGTAAAACTTGATTTCATTTTAACAGGAACAAATCCAAAATAATTTTATTGGAGGACAGATTTTAAAACATTCACTTTTCAAATAAAAAATATAATAATTATTTTTATTTTGAAATTAAAATAAAATAGAAAAAATTCATTACAAGAAATTTTCACTTGGTTTATTAAAAATATATCATAAAGTCAAAATAAAAATGTCAAAATTAAAATTGATAGATTGTCTATATATTTCAATTATTTAATTTTATGTATTTTTTGAATAATAAAAATAATTTATTAATTTTCTTTGTTTAAATAAAAAAACTTAAAAATTTCTATCCATAATTTTTTAGAAGGTTAATAATACTATAAATCATACAAGATATTTTTATAATATTTAAATGTTTATTACATTTTATTTAACTAAAAAATAATATAAAATTCAAATTTCAATTATATTTTGTATAACATGATGAAAAGTTTAGAGTATTAACATTTTAACATATATTGCATTTTGTATAATTCAATCCAATACTTTGATAAATTAATTATTTGAAGATTAATTTTATTATTAAAATCTACATATATATATATATATATATATATATATATATATATATATATATATATATATATATATATATATATATATATATATATATATATTAAACCTGTCCCTGCATTTTAATTCATAAATTATTGTATTATATAAAAACTAAAATAATTGATTTTAAAAAAGTGTAGGAACTACAAACAAATATGTACAATAAATTATAACTTTATAAGGTTAAGAGTTAGCCTAATTAATAAAGAAGTTTGCTTATCTTCTTATCAATCGAGATTTGATATTTATTGATACCAATACTTATGAGATAATTTCCAATACTTATAATATAATTTAAATCAAGTATGAGATATACTTTTAGATTCTTTCAGAAAGCAAACTCAATTTCAAGTAACACATAAATTAACTTAAAAATATTCTTGATAAAATGGAAAAAGAAAATTTATTAATTTATGGGATTTTTAGTTCAAAGTTAGTAAATACTAAATACACATAGTTAAAACAATAAAATTTAAATGTTGGATATAGATTTTATGAATTTGATCATATGATCAAATTGAAAGTAATAATAGTGTGAAAACCCTAGTTAGCAAGCTAGATTTAGTCAAAAAAGAAGATCTGCTAGTATTAAAGAATCAAATTATGAACAATTGTTTACATAAACTATGAGTCTATACTTATTAGCTGGATTGTCAGGTATGTTTGAATTTTGAAATGCTATTGAATCTCAAACTTACTAAATTAAGTTTGAACTAAGTAAAAGGGAGTGAACTGTATTTTTAAAGCCTAAACTAAAACAGTTAGGTATTCATTCAATACATATCATGCTTAGCACCAAATTTATTTACACCACTAGAAATATATTATTATATGATAATTTTTTGATTTATAAAATTTCATTGTCAATTTATTCTTATACTCAATTTCTTAATGTCAGCAAATTTTTTCGGTGACAACCTGCGAATATTTATCACAATTTCTATTGTCACAAAATATATAATTACTTGTTACTATAACTAAATCAATATTTTTTTTAATTATTTACGGAATTAAATAAATTGAAATAATATTGTGAATTATATAACAGAGATAACCCTTTTTTTTAATAATAACCCTTTTTCTTTAATATTTTTTATTAGTGTTATAAACTCTTATTAATTACTATATATATATATATATATATATATATATATATATATATATATATATATATATATATATATATATATATATATATATATATATATATATATATATATATATATATTGTAGAGATAGAGATAAAAACATCCAAGCACTAGTATACTTAGTAATATAATTAATATACCCATATATGATACATCTATAAATTTAAGTGTAGATCCAATTTGAATTTCCTTTTTAATATGTTAAAGATTATAAATTTATATTTATTAAATACAAATATATTAAGTAATTAATATAAAAATAGACTTCTCAATCTTAATAGCTAGTTTTTAAGTTTAATTTAAGATATAATTAATATATCCATATATGATACATCTATAAATTTAAGAGTAGATCCAACTTGAATTTCCTTTTTAATATGTTAAAAATTAAAAATTTGTATTTATTAAATACAAATATATTAAGTAATTAATATAAAAATAAACTTCTTAGTCTTAATAGTTAGTTTTTAAGATTGGTTCTCTCAAATTTATATTAAAAACTTAATATTATATCAGAATTTGATCGATATTTACATCATCTTTTGTTCTATCATAATTTGGACTGAGATTTTAATTTCTCTTTCAATTTTCAATATATTTCGAGTTTAGTTTGATTTAAATTCTTATATGTGAATGATTTCTTTCAATTATTTTGTCTATAGAAAGTTTCTTTTATCTGTATCAATCTAGTTTATATTATAAATTTGCAAGTGTCAACTGAATTTAATAAAAAATATTTTTGCTTAATTGCCACTTGAGAGAGCTGTTAAGAATATAATATCATATTTATTAAATACAAATTTATTAAATGATTAATATAAAAATAAATTTTCTAATCTTCCAAATTTATATTATAAACTTAATACAATAAAAATAAATAAAATTAACTACAAATAGACCGCAAGATTTGAAAAGAGTCACATATACCGAAATCTCTTTTCTTTTATATTTTAAAAAGAATGCATATTTTCATATATTTTTTCTTATGTCTTTTTCTTTAGCCATCAAAAATCAACTATGATTGTGTTAATGGCAGTAATTTCAACGATCCCCATGTGACACATGCAAAAGGGCATTGCTCTTTTTTTTTTTTTTTTTTTTTTTTAAATAACCAAAGCAATTTTGTTTAATAAAAAAGAAAATAATAAACTAAACCCCTCTTTCTCAAATATTTTTGTTAGTATTATTTAAATCTTGATGGAGCCAGTCAAAACATGCTACTGACTACTACTGGTCGATTCTGTTGTGCTTTTGAATGGGTATGGCATATGGGCCCGTTTAACATTTGCTCTACCCAATTGAACATATCCATAAAAATATGGTTGTCATCGTAATCGATAAGTACCACAATATTTATATTAATAGAGCATATCCAATTATATATATATTTTTTAAATAGTATAATTTATTTAGTAAAAAATATTTAGTTGATAAAAAGTGTAAATTTTATTTAGATTTAATAGACTCTCTATATTTTACTATTTATTTTACTTTTTCTCGTAAGTATTAATTAAATTAATTTTTCATTAAATTTATCTAATAAAAAAATAGTACTAAAATTATCTTAAATAAAATACATAGAAACTTATATTGTATTAATAAAAGTTATAATAGAGAGTGATATTTGACTCTCTAAATATGAACAATCAAACCAATTCTCTTTTTTATTTTTTAAAGATAAAAAATATATTAAAATTTTATTTTTTAAGATAATTTTTTATAATAAAAAGTTTGATATATATAAAGAGTATATTGGGAATGCTCTTATAACGTGTAATTATGTGGTCTTTGATTTGATTCCATAGACTTTTCAACTAAAAAATGCATATGTATTAAAGGTTGAGATTAGATTGAAATCAGGGTCTTTATCTTCGGTATCTGCTCATATATAGGAAGTATATCAAGGGTATAAATATTGTGGGAAATTGCACATGCATTAAATATAAAATATTGGATAATTAGTTTTTGAAGTTGACACTTCCAAAACTATATAAATTTTCAATATTTATAAGATGATATCAAAGTAGAAAAAACAATCTAACATAATTTTGAAGCATTCGTGGACTCGTGCTTATACATATATCTTGGGTTTGTCTCATTTGGGCCATCATTAAAAATTTGTTGGCAAGTGTCTATTGGACTCTTTACCCTCCTAACTTTTAATTGCGTCACTTGTGGCTTGTCATCCACTGAACTTTCACGGCACTATTATTACTTTAGAGAAAGTGTTAATAATATAAATATTATTGGAAATAACATATGAATTAAATATAAGATATTAAATGAGTTTATATATAATTAGACTCTTTAACATCAATAACTAATTTTTAATATTGGCACTCCCAATATTATATAAACTCCTAACATTTATAAGAGAGTACGCATATATATATATATATATATATATATATATATATATATATATATATATATATATATATATATATATATATATATATATATATATATATATTGTGTATTTCTAGTGCCCTTAAACTTAAATGACTCAATAATATAAACATTATAATGCTATATCAGTAATAATATTATTAATAAAACCTATTAAAAATTATTTATAAATGCAATTTAAACAAATAAATAAATATTTGACACATCATTCCTTGCTTGATCATTAGAATTATCTTCAATAGAATAATTTGCTTTGGTGAAGGCATCAGTTTTAATGTTTTGGCAAGGTGCAGTGGCAATGGATATGGTCTGTGGTGAGGTCCGCGATGGCACTTTGTGATGATCTTCAAATTTTTAGGTTTTCTATTTTTTTTGGGGTTTAATTGGGGAGATTTATAGGTGGTATTTATAGCTTAAGGTTGGTAGTTGACAAGAGTATCGAATTGTAATTTAATTGTGGAGTTTTTGAAAAAAATGGGTTTTTGTTTGGCAAGAGAGAAAGTTAAATAAAAATTTAGAGAGAGAGAGAGAGGGTGGGAGAGAGAAAAAGCTTGGATTGATATGACGTGGCATAAAAAAATAAAGAAATGCATAATTAGTTGTCGCATCAGCTTTCCATTAAAATTCTAACGGCGATGGAGAGACTTTAAAGTTACAATTAGTATAAGTTCAATTCAATAATATTTGTATTACATTTTTTAATTAGAGGACTATAATATGCGTTTGTTATATGTTCGAGAAAGATGAGTAAAATTAACTCCTGAGCAAATGTAGAAGTTTGATCTCATTTGTTAAGAGAGATTTTTAAACTATAGATTTTATAAATTTATGAATTTAGGTTAAATTTATTATTTGAAAATCTAAAAAATGTCAAAGTTTATGGATTTTCGAAAATTCTTCCCTCTCTAAAATTTTTTATTTTTGAAAGTTTTAATTTCCCATTTCTTAAGCGAGAGAGTCCAAAAATTCACCCTTTCTTTTTTATAAATGAGGGATTGTGATAATTTTTTTTTTAAGGTTATCTCTAATAATTTTATAATATTTCAAAACCATCGAAAACAATTTATTGATTTTATAATTAATCCAAACAGTGTAATTCTCAAAATTTATGGATTTCACAATCTATAAATTAAAAATTCATGGATTTGAAAATCCTTTTATCCAAATGAGGCCTTAATTATTTTCTTGAATTGGAAGGTACATATGAAGTTGTTAATAAGGTTTTGAACAAGTAATTAAATGCTTTGCTGGATTTTATATAAATCGATGAATCGTTTTAAGTTTTACCTTAAATCATAATAGATTAATATAGAAATTTTTTACTAGAAATTTATGTTTTTATACTAAATTGGATGATTTATAACTAATCATACCATATATAATAATTTTTCTTAAACTAGGCACGAAGTTAGCATTTCCAAAATGGAAAACACAGAAATATCTAATAATTTCGTATTTAGATGCCTATAATGAAAAAAATACCCAAATTATATTGTTTTCTAAATGCCTATAAATTTGAATTTTATGCTTAAGCAATGAATATCATTTTTACAACATTATAACAATATTAGAAGATTAGAAGAAAATATGAAGAAGTCAGCAACCCTTCTCTTTGTTTTCTGTGTGATGCTATTAATAAGTTCCTCAACATGTATTGAAGGTAAATTTTATTATTATTATTATCATCATCGCCATCATCATTTTCATTATCATGAAAATATATATACACGTAAACATATATATAGACATAAGAAATAAACACGTATATACATTACAACTTAGCAATTTTGAAAAAACATGTTAACCCTTATACTATTTTACCGATGTGAAAAGTTAAAATTTCAGCCTAAACCTTATTAGCCCATTTTATTATTATTATTATTATTATGAATAAAAATATTTCTCAAACGGTAGAATAAAAAAAAAAAAAAGTTTTTTGTTTTATATAAAAGTATGTGAAACTAATGAATATAGTAAGTTCTGTTTTTCAATTCTTTGTGCAGGAGACATCACTTGGTGCCCTAAGCAAGATACATTCGTAGGAGGGCCCTGTGGAAACAACGGAAGCACCCAATGTTTGCTTGACTTTTTAGGAAAATATGCAGCAAGCAGTATGCCAAAGAATTGCAAGTGCCAAACTTTAGGATCTAATCAAAGACTCTGTAATTGTGAAATTGTTTGTCAATAATCCTATTGTTGTAAGGGCTTTCAAAATAATGATAATAATAAGCCACAGCTGTATAAAAACTGTGGTTTATGCCTAATAAACAATTGTTCTTCTTCACTCTTATTTATCTATTTTTCTTTCTTCACTCTTATTTATCTATTTTTCTCTCTTATATATGCTTGTTTTATCTTTTTATTTTTGACAATTAATATCAAAGTTATTTTAAAAGGCTAAAGAAGAAAACCTTAATTTCTCTCATACATAGTAAGGTATATAGTAACAATCTATTTAAAATAAATAAATATAAAATATAAAATTTATTTATAAATAATTTAAAGTATAGGATTCTTTTATAAATTGCGTTAGAATTGCAAAAAAAATATAATTGTAAAAATATATAAAATTCAAGATAAATATGTTATGTTATTTTCCTTCCAATACTTTTAAAGAAATAAATCGTTATGAAATTATTGAGTTTATCATATCTTATTTACTAAACCTTTAAAATTTTGTGACTTCACATTAAGCCCGTAAATTTTCTTTTGATAACAAAAGTAATTTCAAGAAAAATTCATTAATGACATTTTTGTTATAATATATTATAGGATTTGATTGATATCTTTTCATATATATGAATATTCTAGTTTCCATTTTAATATTGATTGTATTTTCCTTATTAGAAAAACTTCTTTTTTTTTTTCTTCTGTACTCTATATAAAGGGTTTGATACTATTGAATGGAAAACTTAGAAAAACTATTCTCTTCTCTATATTTTTTGTTCTTGTTCTTTTCTATTATATTTATAACACGTTATCAGCATACATTTCTTCTATCATTTTTTTTCCCAAAGTATTTTTCTCATCTCGAATAACATATGAATCATATATGTTCTCAAATAAACATATGTCTATGACTTAATACGCATATATATTCGAGATGTATTTATCTTATTATGTCAATTAAATTAAATATATGTTTTTTTCATGCTTTTTGATGTGGGCATAAAAATGAGTATATATATATATATATATATATATATATATATATATATATATATATATATATATATATATATATATATATATTATTTGCATATATTTTCTAGAAACGAGCATATTACCATAAATCAATTTTTTTTATTATGAATCGGTTTTTTGCATACCATGAAATAAAAAAAAAAATCATTTTTTTTATATATTACCATGGAACTGTAACGATTTTTTTTAAAGTTACAAAAACAATTTTTTCTTTTTGTTTTATAAGAATGTTTTCATTTCTTATTTTATATTATTATTATTTTAATAATAATTTGATCATCATTTTTATGAAAAAAAAATTTATTATTATTGGATGTTATTTAATTTTCATTAAGTATATTCTAGTTTTTGAAAAACTAGCACTATATTTCAAATTCTAATTTTTGAAAAACTAACATTATATTTCAAATTCTAGTTTCTAAAGAAACTAGTATTATTTATAGTTTCTGAAAAACTAATTAAATAAATAACTAAGGTATAAATTTCTGAAGAATTTTGGTATAAATTTCTGAAGAATTAAGTATCCTAAAATATAGTATCCAATTCATTAAAGAATTATTTTATATTCCTGAATAACTAAATACATTGTCCATAAGTCTTTAAAAAACTGATTTTATTATGATCCTATATTAGACAATATTAATTAATTACCCTCGACATCATGAGTAAGAATTATTTATCATGGATGCTAAATACTGAAATTTTTGAATTAGTTTTAATTAATTATTTATCTTAAGGAATTCCTATGCCGTGTTGTCGTGGTAGTACAATTTGTTGATGTGAAATTGAGAGCAGCAAATCAATGTGGCATATTACCCATTAATTTTGATTTTGTTGAATATGAAATTAAGCTTAACAAGATCTGGATTAATTGGTGTGACTCCTTCGAGTATTGAAAATCTAATGCTGCTAAAGATTTTTCATTTGTCTGAGAACCGTTTGATAGGTTTGGTACTCTAGTTAATTTTTGTAGGATGAATTTCTTGTTTGTCATATTTTATCTTCCTTTAACAATTTCAATGGGTTACAAATTACACTAGATATTTGAAATATTTAATTAGTTAATCTATTATATATATATACTCCGGATAATTTTATTTTAATAAATGAACATTATTATATATATGACATATAGATAGAAAATTTGTGTTTTTCTTTTGCATTTTTTTTTGGACATGATTGAGATGATTATTTATGAAGAATTTAGTTTATATATTATACAGTAAACTCTGTTTATATTAGGAGTATAGAATGGTTATAGTGTACACTCTGTGTTTTGAAAACCTGAACTTATGTAATTTACTAATTTTTGACCAATTAACACATTTAGAGTTCCAAAAATTCTGTAAACTTGATAATTAACTCAAGTTTACTTAAGAGAGATCTTCACTTATACTCACGGCATTTATGTCATAAATTCCTTAGTGGAATTATAAATATGCCATGATAAATATGTTGTATATATATATATATATATATATATATATTGGTTTCTCTTATTAGCAAGTATAATTTGCTTGTGTCATTGCATATTATTTTTTCTATTATTTATTTTTAACTAGAATTCTAGTATAAAGATTATTGTGCCTTATAATTAATGGCCAATTTGTCCTCAACTTGGCTTGATGCAAATATATTTTATAGTGATTGCCATATTTTGACTTTTGAGCATAAAATTGATATTGTTTATTGTTTGGTTTCAGTACAAAATTTGAAATAATTGAAAATTTATTATTTCATTATAAACATGAATTTATTGTAAATGGTTGGATTGATTTATAAATTATTAGAGTTTTATATGAAATTAGTTCAAATTTCTTCATTTTTCTCAAAATCGATTGAGTTCTAAATTTTTAAGAAAATCAATTTAGTATTTTTGTTTTATTTCTAATACAAAAACTTTGATCATATTTATATTATATGTAAAAGGGGTCTAATGGATGAATATCTTACTATTTAAGATTTTTGTATTATTGAGAAGAGTTTTAAAAATCAATATGATCACTTGAAAAATGTGATACTACCATAAGTTCAATATGATTGGCTAAATCTACGCCTATAAGACTTGAATCTATTTTAAAATATAATTTAACCATGTTTAAAATTACTTCACAGCTGAAATTGTGCAGTAATAAAGTTACATGCTCCTGTAGTAATAGTATAAAAAGTGAAAATTTATAAATACTGTTTGTCTTATGGTGGTTGCAAAGAATAATTACTAATAAAAAATCATCAAACAATGCCCACTAGTACAACTGCATTCTCTGAAATGAATGTTATAAATCATTTGGTAGATCATGAAAATTCTGAAAGAATAATTGTTAACGAGAAATTATCAAACAATGTCCACTAGTACAACCGTATTCCTTGAAGTAAATGCTATAAATCATTTGGTAGATCATGAGATTTTGAAAGAAGAACTGCCCATATAGAGGACACAACTCAATTCAATATTGATGATTTTATGTAAACTCTCTGAAGGAGTAATTTGTAAGGATTTTACAAGTTGTGCATTATAATGAGTTATTTCATTATTGTTTTATCCCTATATACATGCACAACATATTGCGTTAAACTTACAGTTCAAACGTTGAACTTATAGTTTAATAGTTAAACCTTAAAGGTTTAGCATGAATATCATTATGTATATTATACATACTCTTTTTTGAAACTTGTACAAGAACATGAGTCGCAAATTTTTAGTTATGCCATTAATATATTAATATCACTATCTTAATGTGCGAAAATGGGTCTATAAAAGAGACGAATTTTTTTTTTTAATGAGGCACATTTCTAGACATTAGGGGGAGGAAAAGTACCTGCAATGTTAAAAAATGTTGAGAAATTTATTGGAAGGAAACTCTTTAAATAATTTTGATCCATGTATAAGTTAAAGTGAACCAGAAGTTCAGAAAATAACACAGTTGCAACAAATTGCAACTTGATTGCCAAATGCATTTATAGATGCTAAAAGAGTGACAAACTCTCATATTACAGCTGCTAATACCCCAGCAAGAGTTGTGGTTCCAATTGCAAATAGAAAATCAATTAATCTCACTACACGTCAGAAACATGGATAGTAAATTAGAATTAAAGATAAAAATCCGCGAAAAAGAGAAGCAGCGTCACTCATAAAATCTCCTAAAGAGAAACCTCCTGAAGAGAAAGATCTCAGTCAAAAAGCTATAGCCAATTATGAGACACAAACTAAGACAATGGAACAATTAGATCCTCTAGATATAGTTTATGGAGTTGATGATCATATATATAAAAACTATGAGATCTCAATTATTTTTGTAATATAAGAGAAAAAGTTGATAGAAATTCAATTATCGTTGACGACATTAGCTCTTACTGTTTCAAGAAAAAATTCGAGTCTAGAATCTATAAGTATAATTGAATATTAGTATAAACATGATTAATTATTATGGAAAAAGGCAATTAAAGCAGAGCTAGACTTGCCCTATCATTAATTATGAGAAAACTAATTCTCTTGTTATGGAGATGATTATGTTATGATACTTAATTAGTATGACAATTAAAGAAAGGCTTGATATACGCCTTACGAAAGCGACATTTATATAAGAGTCCCAAAAGGACTAAAGAGATCATAAATGAATACAAATTAAACATGTGAAATATATTTCATCAAATTGCAAAAATTCATATATGGATTAAAGTAATATGGACATGTGATATAATTGTTTGAGTAAATTCTTATTGAAAGAAAGATATGTGAATAATATACTATATCCATTTGTATTCATGAAAGACCATAGAATGGTATATGTTATTATTGTAGTATAAGTTGATTTAAAAATCAATATGACTTATAACAAACTCAAATAAGTATGTATCTATTTGAAAAGTAAGTTCGAGATAAAAAATTTAAAGGAAATGAAATTTTGTATCAGGTTGCAGACCGATTATTAAGGAGTCCTAATACACTAGTATACTTATGTGGAAAAGGTATTTAAGTAATTTTGCATGGATAAATCTTTTCCCTTAAAGCACACTAATAGATGGTCTCCTCACTAAAAGTGAAGAAAGACCCTTTTAGATCTAAAGAAGATAATAAAAGGCTATTTGGTCTTGAAGTACCATATATAAGTGCTATAAGACACTCATGTATCTTGCAAATTGCATCAGGCCTGATATTGTATTTGCAAGTAAAATTCATAGTTAGGTATAGTTCTGCACCTATGAAAAGATATTAGAGTGGTGTAAAAAGTTATTTTTAATGTATTATTAATATTATGATCATATTTTGATTTATATTTGAAGTTGGTTTATATGCAAATATTGGTTATTTGTTTGATCTTCATAATAGTAGATTTTAGACTGACTATGTATTCACATATGGTGATACTACAATTTTATAAAAGTTTTTATGGTCCTAAAGTACCTCACTAAAGATACTCCTATTCTATTTTGAAAATAATGTAATTGGTATTGCACAAACTAAAGATGGGTATATCAAAGGTGATGAAATAAACATATAAATTTCATCCAAATTCTTATATATACATGAACTCTAGAAGAGATATCCACCAAATTCACTCGAGTGACAACCTAAATGACTTATGTACTAAGTTTTACCTAGTGTGATATTTAAACAACATTATTTCATCGATTAGTATATGCCGTGTTAAAATCTGTTCTCATCAGGGAGAGCGAATTAGTATATGATTGTATTTTTTTTTCTTAGTCAAGTTTTTGTCCCGCATGGTTTTCTTGGACAAAAGTTTTAATGAGGCAATCTGTGCAATGATAAAATAGCGCATGAAATATACTATTTTCCTTAGCTATGTTTTTTTTCCACTGGGTTTTTTTAGCAAGGTTTTTAACGAAATATATTCATGGCGTAAGTAATATCCTAAGAAAGTATTACAAATAAATTATTATATATGGATATTACTTAAACATCATTAAGTATACAGTTTGATAACTTGACAAATTTATTTATAAAGGCACTCCTTACAATCACATTTGAGAAGTTGATGAACAAAATTGGCATACATCAACTAAGAGATCTTTCTTAAAAATCATGTTCTTATGAGGGGAAAATTTTTATGTACTGTACTCTTTTTCCTTTAATTTAGGTTTTGTCCTATTAGGTTTTTTAGGCAAGGTTTTTAATGAGGCAGTATTATGATGCAAATTCTATAAGAATAATATACTCTTTTTCCTTCACTAAGATTTTTTCCCACAGGATTTTTTCTTAGTAAGGTTTTGACGAGGCATATTTTTTGTAAAAGACATCAAGAGAGAGTATTATAATATATTATAGGATTTGATTGATGTCTTTCCATATATATGAATATTTTAGTTTCCATATTAATATTGATTGTATTTTTCTTATTAGAAAAATTTCCTATTTCTTTTTCTTCTATACTCTATATAAAGGGCTTAATACTATTGAATAAAAGATCTAGAAAAACTATTCTCTTTTCTATATTCTTTGTTCTTGTTCTTCTCCATTATATTTATAATAATTTTAAAAATATTAAAAAGATACAATTTTTTTCCACCCTGAAAATCAATAAAATTAATTATATAAAAAAAAAATTTTGTCTCTAAATTTTTTAGGTTTTTTAACATGTCATTGATAAATTTCTTATGGATACTTTTACAATCAAATATACTTTAAATTTGAAAAAAAAAATTAGTTTTTTTTCTTGAACAAGAAAGACACCATGTTACACATAGTTAGGGATGGACATTTAAGTTATTGATTTGGGTTTAAATTTAAATAATTAAATATAAGTCCGCCCTTAAAAAAAAAAGGTTTAAAGTTTGAGCTCCAACACATCAACTACAAAATTTTATCATTTTCATGTTAAAATGAACACGAGTCTTATATGTTGTATTTGTAAAAAATAAAAAATAATACTTTCTTCGGATAATTTTTGTCACGACCCATCTTTGAGCCGCGACGGTCCTAGGGCATGGGTAGCCGTAAAGGCACCAAAACCCGTAGAACCCATTCCACTCATAAACAATTGACATTCATTACATTGAACCATATCCCAAGACCGTAACCTAATCACATTTCCTTAATACCCATTACTTGCTATCATTTCCACTTATAATATCATTATCACATATATATAACTTGTAAAACCTTTAAAATCTCATTTCATGTCATTAACTCAATGTTTAATAGTTCATATATAATTACAATAACGGTTATGATACAAATCATATTATACAAACATCCTTTAACATATTAATGCTAACCCATTAATAACCATTCATGTTACATATAGACCTTATAACTTTCAATAACCATGGAGCTCTACTTACAACACCGAAACTTATCAAAACAGTTCCCAAGCGAAGGATGGGCTTGGGACTTTTACTTTGCTAACTCATTGACTGTACCTGAAAAGTTTAAACCACTAAAATATGAGACAGAGCTCAGTGAGTATAAAATAATACTATATAAAATAAACAAATGGTAGGTGCTTTAATGATAATATTTTTATAGCAAAGAAGTAAAATGGGTCACAAGTTACTCTTATAAAAATAGTTTTCCATATACACTAAATATTACATTTTTAGCAGAATATTTCCTTTATGGAAACGGTGTGTTTCCCACATTATCATTATCATTCGAGTGGCGGCTTATGCCTTGCTCACTCTCATATCAGTCACACGTATAACTGATCGGGTCGCACGTACTAGGGGCCATAAACCCTTCCCAGCTAGGGTTCAGATACTCTTTACCCTATCCGCAGGTTCATTACCATTGTGCACAATATCTGATGTATTGCCCCACATCAGAGGGGTATTCTGTTTGCCACGATATCATTAAAACATTTTTCCTTTCCATCCATGAAATACTTCAATGGATAATATATCAATAAATAATCAAAATTCCCATCATTGATCATGTTAGGAAATGAAGCAATAAGGCTCATTTGGCCAAGTGCCATAAGGGATATTTAATTCAATAATTGGTAAAGTAGATCATGCATGCCAAAGAATTGCAATGCATTTCAATTAGGAAAGTGATCCAACATTTAGACTTATACTTAAAGCACAAGAAATGTAATATTACAATGGATAATATATAATATCAATTGGGTTCTCATTATTAATCATATTATAAGATCAAATAATATAGACTCATTTGGCCAAGTGCCATAAAGGAATATTTGACTCACTTGGGCTTAATAATCAAGAAAGTATCATATCAAAGGTTCAATATTCAATAAGCAATTTAAGCTTATCAAGAAATCAAGAATGTTCAATATACAATTCAAGCTTAGCTATTAATCAAGGAGCATTATAACATATGGTTCAATATCAATAAGCAATTCAACTTATCAAGGAGTTGGCATACTTTTAGCAATAAGGTTTTCAAGCAAATAACAGGAAACATATTATATTATTAAGTACTCACCGTGGACTCATTTGCTCCTATGTACATTTGACTCTGATACGATTAGTGCTTCTCGCACTTTACCTAATATCCTTGTCCTTGTTATTAGACTCTACACATGCATTTCAATCATATATTAATCACTTCCTCATTATTACATTACTTAACTTAGCATAAGTCGTTAACATTTCTATCTTATTCACAACTTAGCATTCTAAAATTAAGATATTCTAAACTTATACTTACTACTAAACTTAACATTTCTCTAATTATTTTCCAATAACTCACTTAAAAGAATGATTCTCCTTTTTTTCAATTTCACATTTCAATCTTCATACTATTCAAGTAAAATTGATTAAGCAATTTCCATAAATTCAAATTATCCACAATATCACAATCAAATGGTCCAACCCGGACCTTCAATATACTAATCCCTTCCGCCCATTTTATTCCTTATTATCAAGCTAATAATCACTAATTCAATTCAATCAATACAATATCCACATCTCACTTCATTCTTCCAAATAATTCAATTCAATCAAATCAATTCTAATCTCAATATTTCACTTCAATCTTTCCATTTAATCACCAATAATACTCCATAATCATATAAATAACAATTAATTCAATTCAATTATCTCATTTAATCACTTAATTCCATTAAACTATTTACCTAAATTCTTACAAATAAAATCATAATTCACTATCTATACATAATTGGAAATCGAGATTTATACTATATGGCTCGGTTTAATGAGCCGGAGCTTCTGTTCGAATTTGTCGATTTCAGAGGTCGCCGGAATCCGGTCGCCGGAAAATTCCAACGACGACCAAATCACGATCCGAGGATATCATCAGTTAGCTTGTGATGTGAGGAGTCCGAATATAACTTTCATTTACCGTAGTCCGCTGGAAAACAGGTAGAAACGGCGTCGGTAACCGTTGATGTCGCCGGATTTCGATCAATAAAAAAATTATCTAAAATTAGCAAACAATATACCAAATCGAAGCTGGAATCACAAGAGATTCAACCATACCAATTTCGTTAAAAACGGAGATCGGAAAGTCATCAGAAAATGGCCTAGAAGTTTCGGCCGGCGAAACTTTGGAGGGAGCATGAGCCGCCGTCCGGTGGCTGTAGGCGACGGGCCTCTACCGGTCGAAGGGGCGGCGGGCGTCCTTCCTCCTGGTGCAGCGCTTGTCGGTCGACGGAGGCCGGAGGGTGGCGGTCCGGCGTGCAGTCCCTGCACGCCTCTCTCTCTCTCTCTCTGCCCTCTGTCCGTTTCCTCTGTTTCCCTCTGCTTCTATTTCTTCTTCTCTGTTCTGTTTTCTACTGCCCAATTTTGGGCTGCCGACTTTACTTTTATATATATATATATATATATATATATATATATATATATATATATATATATATATATATATATATATATATATATATATATATATATACTAACTTTAATAAATTCAATAATAATAATAACAATAATAATAATAATGTTTGTCATATAAATTCTAAAACAATAATTTTAACCAAAATATTAATTTCATCATATTATCCATTAACTATAATATAAAAATTATAATATATAACTTCAAATATTAATTACAAAATTTTCTATATTTTATAATAAAATTCCAATTTCTTTAATTTAAAATTTTATCAATTTAGTAAATAATAAATCAATAATTCATTTAATAAAATATTCTATTAAAAATATTAACATAATAATATAATAAACCAATACCCTTTCAAATATCAATTTTAAATTTGAAATAATTTTCTACTATTTTAAATACTCATATAACAATATTTATAAATCATATATCAAATATCAATATAAGTTTAGCTTATTAATATCAATATAATAATAATAAAAATATCAATATCAATATCACTATTCAAATGAAAGTTTATAACTTTAGATAATTTTGAATATCAATATAAATATAACAATAAAGGAAAAATATTTTCATATAGAATTATTATTTTAAAACGTTTATATTCAAATCATTTGAATGTTGAAAACATTCATTTTTGGCTTGGCCACGCATTCTGATGTTAAATGGGTATCTTCACTCGTATACTGTGCATATGTCCTATATCGGGTTGGGATATTATATTCTTCCCCCCTTTATGAAATTCGTCCCTGAATTTTCATACACTTCATATAGGAAGTTACAATAACATCAGCAGATACTATCACTCCAGATACCTTATTGTTGTACATGAAACTATTCATGTACACGAATTTATCAAAATTGATTACATCCTTCACTCATTGTCATGTCATTCATTTAGAATTTATCTCTTTTAATACTCTTATAATTCTTAAGACCTTACACAGCACTGTATATAGACGCCGTAATATCATCGCTACTGTTAAGAGGCCTCGGGTATTACAATTTTACTGAAATAGAAGAGAGAGTTTTATATGAGAGATTTCCTATAATTTTGCTAGTCTATTCTAAGTAGTCTAACTAGTTTATTCTAAGTAGTCTAAGTATAAAAGGTAACTAAATAAATTTATAGCTCATACAATATATTTACTAAATAAATATATAGCTAATATAATATATTCCTCAATGAATGACTAGGTATCATTGACCTTTCCTTCTCAACACTCTCCCTCAAGTTAGAGCATGAATGTCAAGAACTCCTCACTTGTGTATCATAGTTGAGAAAGCTTCCCTTCCCAATGGCTTAGTGAAAACATCTGCAAGTTGATTTTTGAGGAAATATGTTTAGTTACAACTGAACCATCTTGTATTTTGTCATGAACAAAATGATAATCCATCTCTATATGTCTAGTTCTTTCATGAAAAATGGGATTGGCAACTATATGTAAGGCGGCTGTATTGTCACAATATAATGATGCTGGCTTCAGATGCAATATCCTCAAATCTTTTAATAATGAGCGTAGCCAAGATAATTCACAACATGTACCTATTATGGCTCTAGATTCAGCCTCTGCAAAGGATAGTGATACGGTTTTTTGCCTCTTTGTCCGCTAAGAAACAAGAGAAGATCCGAGAAAAATACAATAACCCACAGTGGATCTACGAGATATTAGACAACCAGCCCAATCTGAATAAGACAAAGCATGCAAAGATAGATCATTTTGAGAAGGGAAAAACAAACCTTGTGTTGGACTGCTTTTTAAATAATGTAAGACACGCAAGGCAGCTTCCATGTGTGGTTTGAGCGGTGCATGCATGAATTTGCTTATCACATGGACTGAATATGTGATATTTGGTCGGATAATAGTTAAATGATTAGGTGTCCAACAAGTCGCCTATACTTTGATGGATCTTTAAGCAATTCACCTGAATCTGAGAGCTTTAGGTTTTGTTCCATGGGAAAGTTCATAGGTTTAGCACCCAAAAATCCACCATCCTTTAAAATTTCTAAAGCATATTTGAGTTGTGAGATGGAAATACCTTTCTTTGAACAAGAAACTTTGATGCCTACAAAATACTTCAAGTCACCCAAATCTTTGATTCGAAAATGACTATGTAGAAATTGCTTAAGGGCTAATACGGCATTGACATCATTACCCATTATTGACATATATAAACAGAGCTATAAAAGATTTTCCTTTATGACAAGTGAATAATGAATAATCATCTTTAGATTAAACAAAACTAGCATCTTGGATAGCTATAGCAAACTTGGCAAACCATTGCCGGGAAGCCTACTTTAAGCCATATAAAGACTTATGGAGGCGACACACTAAATTCTCCCTCTGTGGCTGAAGGCCAAGAGGTAGAGACATATGAATTTCTTCATGGAGATCACCATGAAGAAAAGCATTATTGACATCAAGTTGGTGAAAAGACCAATTCTGGGTAGCTGCTAAAGCCAATAAATAATGAATAGTAATCATTTTAGTAGTGGGAGAAAAAGTATCATGATAATCTATATCTTTTAGCTGTGTGTAACCTTTTATGACCAAATGAGCTTTGTTATGCACAATAGTACCATCAAAGTGCTGTTTAATTTTATAAACTCAATGATAATCGATAGACTTTTTACAAAGAGGAAGAGTAGCGAGTGACCAAGTGTGATTGGCTTTTAAAGCAGCCAATTCAGATTGCATCCCTTTTTGCAAATAAGAATGAGAGGTTGCTTCGATGTAAGATGTAGGCTCAAGATCTTGACTGAAAAGAACGTTGTTTTGTTGAGTAACGATGATAAGAGATAAAATTGCAAAAGCGATATTGTGTACCTTTTTGTGGACCTGATGACAAAGGTGATAAATGGTTGGGAGACGTTACTTGGTTGTAGCCATAATCACGTAAAGCTATGAGAGGATGATGATGTCTTTGAGAATGGTGTAAGATTGGTACAGGAGAAGGATTAGCAAGTGAAGTAGGAGCTGGATATAATAGTGAGAGTTGTTGGACGGGTTTAATTGGTTCCAATGGTAAAGGTTGTTGGACTGGTAGGGAAGGATCGGACATAGGAAAATAAATGACAAGGTCTGAATTAGAGGAAGTGAATGGAATGGACTCATAAGGAAAAATAGTTTCATGAAAAACATCACTATTAGTGAAAATTTGGTGAGTGGCAGGGTCATAGAGCTTGTAGGCCTTTTAACTAATAGGATAGCCAAGAAAAATACATTGTTTGGCTCGAGGAGCAAATTTATGAGGGGTACACATATTAGTAGCATAGGCAAGACACCCAAAAACTCGGATATAGGAATAAGGAGGCTTACCATAAAGTCATTCAAAAGGAGTTTGGTGAGAAAGAAGTGGAGTGGGTAAACAATTAATTATATGAACAACATTAAAAACACATTCAACCCAAAAATGTAAACTAAGGTGAGCTTGGAAACGAAAAGCTCTATTAGTTGTAAGAATATGGTGGTGCTTGCATTCTACAACCCCATTTGTTGAAGGGTATAGACACAAGAATGATAGTAAGTGGTTCCTTTTTGTTTAAAAAATTCCCGCAATGAAAAGAATTCACCACCATTATCAACCTGAATGTTGGCTATAAGAACATGGAATTGTGTTTCGACAAAGGAAAAAAATTAATAAGCAAATGTTTCGTTTCACTTTTATAATGCATAAAAAAAAACCCATGTGAATCTAGAATAATCATCCATAATAGTCAAAAAACATTTTGCACCTGAAAGACCCCAAATGTCACAATGAATTAATTCAAAAGGTCTAACAGATGTAATTGAATTAACAGAAAATGGAAGTTGACTTTGTTTTGCAAGAGCACAACATCACAAGCATTATTAGTTTGCAAAAGGGAAATGTAACAAATGTTTTGCCATAAAATCTAATCTAAAGAAAGACAAATGCCCAAATGGCGATGCCACAAAGCGGTTGAGGAAGTAGGAGTGACCTGAGTACTGGATGAATGACAGGAAATGGTCACTGCAAAAGGAACATAAGATTTTGGCTTTTTTTATTATTAATGTAACCAAGTAATAAAGTCCATCTTGTTGTTCACCCAAACCAATCACCATCTTAGTTTTCAAGTCCTGTAAAAGACACCATTGAGGAAAAAAATTTACCAAACAATTAAAGTCTCTAGTAACCCAACTTATAGACATTAAATCCACCTTAAAGGATGGCACACTAAGCACATTTTTTAAAGTAATAACATAATTCAAAGGTAAATTCCCAATGGATGTAATTAGAGCCTATGCTCCGCTTGGCATAGCAACTGGTGGCAAAGCTATATTCTTACAGCTGTTGAGCAAAGTTGGAGATGAAGAATGTGGTCTATTGCACCACTGTCAATAATTAATTGATAGAGATGCAACAATGTTTTTAACAAACCTGAGGAAGCAGCATTAGCTTTAGGATCTATGGATTGTGATGACCCTTTACCCTATGTGATAGATAAGATTTGCTAAATTTGCAAATAAGAGAGTCCATCTATCATAGACTGTACTTCTTGCACTATTAGAGCTTCCTTGACATTGTTAATTGAAGGTTGATGGCTATTATTATGCTTAGAATGATTATTTCCTTGATTAAACTTGTTTGATATGTGTTTGGGATGATCCAATGGGTACCCATTTAGCTTCCAACACATTTCTTGTACATGGTGGTCACAATCATAATAAGAATGATGCAAAGGTTTTCTATTAGATTGATTAGAATGAGAAGAAGAACCTTGTCCATGTCAAACAGCTAGAGCCACTAGTTCAAACCTTCCACTACTAGAAACTTCGATGCCTATAAAATACTTCAAGTCACCCAAATCTTTGATTTGAAAATGATTATGTAGAAATTGCTTGAGGGCTAGTATGGCATTGACATCATTACCTGTAATCGACATATATCAATAGAGCTATAAAAGATTTGCCTTTCTAACAAGTGAATAATGAGTAATCAGCTTTAGATTGAGGAAAACCAACATCTTGGATAGCTGTAGAAATGTAATACCTAAGCCTTTCCTAACTTATTAGAGTTAGCAATGGAAACCTTATAATGTCCATATATCATGCCATTCAAGGCCTTTCTGACACCACAAGAACCATAAGAATATCATAAAAGTTAATTTTAATAGGTAATGTGACAACAAGTAAAGAATGCAATCAATTTTGATAAGCATCCTTATGATAAAATGAAAGTCAAATAGAGTTTGACTTAATGTGACTATGTTAATAATTTATTTGAAATATGAATCTAAAATACTGGTGAATGGGCACTAGCATCTCCTAAATCATTAGAAGATAATAGTGGTGACATGAAAAGTTGATTTCAAATAAAGTTATAAGGATACAGTAAAAGTCAAACTTAGTTTGACCTAATAAGCTTACATGATATACATACTTGAACAATGTTAATGAAAGGCTAGAAAATGTGTACTATGGAGTGAACAAGATTTATCTAGCAATGTATAGAGTGTGTAGTGACATTAGAAGGTAGAAATATATATGTATGTTAAAGTGAAAGATAGGAAAAGGAAAATGTATTAAGTACTAAACTTGAAACATGCATATACGAATTTGTTAATGGGTCTTGATGTAATAGGGGCCCAAACCCAATATAGAAAGGCCGGCCCATTAGGCTTAAGAATGGTACAACATCTAAATTGTGAACAAGAAATGGTTGGGCCAAGATGATAGACAAAAGATGTGTAGAGAATGAGAGAATGAGTCATTGATATTTAGCTCCTTAGTCACCAAAATTGTCTAAGTCAAATTCTAAACTAAATGAAACTCTTGCTTTCCCTACACAAGAGTCAAGGTTTAATTGGGATACCCCAACATCTCATGATACCCTCACCTTTGTAGAGAGAATCCTAGCCATCTATCTTGATATCATCTTAACCATTCATTAAAGTTAACTCCTAATGATTAGATATGTCTTGATAAATCCTTACCATCTAATTTGTTACATATATAAGCAAGATTATGTTGAGAAATTTCATTTAGCTCTGTCTACACCAAAATTCTATACCAAGGGAAGAAACTCCCTGCATCCCAATTACAACAAGAACTTTAGCAAATCAAAACTAACCAAGGTAAAGAATCATATCCATTTCCTCTTATCTATGTTCTAAGGTGATTTTAGTGTTTTAGTTGTATAAAATCCTTCTTATACCATAAGGAGAAATTCGGCCATAATAGTGAATGATCAAGGAGGTGTTTTAAATTCTATTTGAATACATGTATGGTTACTTTAGATGAAGGATAACGGTTTAGAAGTGTTGAAATGAACTTTAGAAACTTGGTTTAAGATTTGAACATCTTAGAGGCATAATATAGTTGGAAAGGGGAACTTGATGTTCTAATGCTAGATATTGACAATTGAATGATCATATAGGTTTTATGTTATGCTAATTATATAGTTCCATGATCAATTTGAAGATTAGATGAGGAATTAATAGTTTTCCCTAAATTTTAGGGTTTATAGAAGATTTTGAGATTTTGAGTATTGAATATTAGAAATTGTTTAAATTGATTTTACTCAAAATTGAAATGTGAAATTGAGAGGAAAGGAATTGTCCTTCCTAAAATGAATAGCTTTGGCTATTTGAAGAACAACTAGGGAAAATGTTAAATTTAGTAACAAGTATATGTATAGTATATCTTGACTTTAAAAGTGATAAATTATGCATTAATGAACGAGATAGAAATGTTAACAAGTTAAGCTAAATTAAACAAATGTTATAACAAGAAAATGAGTAATGTGCAATTGAATTGCAAATGTGTAGAGTTTAAAGACAAGGATAAGGATATTGTCGAAAAGTGCAAGGAGCACTACTAGTATCAGAGTTAAATGTCAATAGGAGAAAAAGAGTCTAAAGTGAGTACTTAATAATATAATATGACTTGTGCTATATATTTTGAACCTTTATTGTTCAAACCATAATCATTGAAGTATCCCAATTCTTTTATGAGCTTAATTTGCCTATTAAATATTGGGCCATTTGATATGATGTTTCTTGATGACAATTAACTATTGTGAACCTATCATGTTGAATTCATAATGTGATCATTGGATTCCTCAACGTGAACCTTATATGAACTTACCTATTAAATGCCTATTGATAAGCAGAAATCCCCTTTTGATGTGGGGTAATACATCAGACCATGTGCACTTGGTATAAGCCTGGGGGTAGGGTGAGAGTACCCAACCTCTGTTAGGGAGGAATGCCTAACCGTAAGACCTGATCAGTCTTATGTAATGTGATACATGTGAGTGAGCAAGGCTTAGACCGCCACTCTTAAATTTATATGTGTAGGAAGCATCCTGCTTCCAAGAAAATGTTATTTTTGCTAAATTACTGCTTCTATCTCAAATGAGAAATTGAACCATAATGATAATATTGATTGAAATCGTTCCATTGCTATAAAGAGCCCTTCCTGAAAATGGTCCTTGTACTCACTATATTTATATATTTTATTATTATGTACTCACTGAGCTTTGTCTCACTCTTTAGCGGTTTAAATTTTTCAGGCAAAGTTGACGAGTCAGCAAGGCAAAATCCAAGCCATATTCTTCTGCTTGGAAGTTGCTCAGCTAATTGCAAATGTTGCGATTCTTGACTGTGAAGACTATTGTTTTAGAGCTCCATGGTAGTCGAAAGTTTAGTGCTAAAATATTACTGGGTTTACATGTACTGTAAATTATGGTAAAATTACTATTACAATAATGTATGAAATAATGTGCATTTGGCTAATGATATGAAATGATAGTTTATAAATTTTACAAGTTGTGTTTGCAAATGGCATTATAAGTTAACTAGGAAATGATAAATAGGCAATGGGTAATAAGGAAAGGTAATCAGGTTACAATCTTGGGATAAGGTCCTACTTGATGAGTGGTAAAGGATTATAAGTTAAATGGGATTCTACGCGTTTAGGTGACTTTATGTTTTCCTATGCCCTATGACCGTCACGGCTTAATGAGTGGGTCATGATAGAAGTGGTATCAAAGCAAAGGTTTAAGTCTACTTTAGACTTTATAAATACTATGCGTTATAGGTTAAACCATGGAGTATAGGAATTCCTTCTTGTCATTTGAAATATATCGTTAAGTCTAGATCTGTGTTATCTATAAAAGTTTAAGTTTTTAGTATAATGTATGATATGTGCATCATGATTGTGGAAAAAGGAATAACAAGGTGATATAACTGATATATGTGACTGAGCTATGTGCTATATGGAAATGGGATGATAAAGACAAATTATTTATATGAGTAAATGACAGTATATGCTTGAAAGTGTGTAAGTAAACATGTGTATGTGTTTTACTAGGAGTAAATTTCCTAGTATAATTGACTGTTGATTATTGATATGGTTTAGTACAATTGATGTTCTGAAAAATATTTACATAACATGAATAATGATAAAGATATACTAAATCCTTTGTGCTTATGATGTATGTGTACAACAACTATTAGCTAAATGTTATTAAGAGAAAACTTAAATATGATTTCATGAAAAGTTTAGGAAATGTGAATGGTGATGTGAATATGTTTATCCTTGCATATACTAGAGTATGTGTAGGATATGAGATATCTTAAGACAAGTTATATAATGGTAGTGAGAGATATTTTTGGAACCTATAAGATTAGTTTATGAACGAACAGATTTTGAATATAGAAAATATTATGTATGTACACATAGTAAGGAGTTTAAATTGGAAGATAATAATACAAGCCCTATAACAAGATAAAAAAGGAATAGCCTATAAAAGTGCATAAAAAGTTGAATGAAAAACTTTAGAGCTTTCAAAACAGCTTTAAACAATGGAATTTGAGCCCAAAAATGGACGAAGTCAAGCAAATCTTGACAAGATTATAGATCTCTAAATGAGCTTCGATTTGATATACTATAGGCCCTGTAACTCATCCATAGCTGAGAGTTATGGCTTCCTGAAGTTGGACTGCACAGAAGACTTATCCTTCTGTCGGCTAGACTGTTGCAGTTGCAAAGGAGGTCACAAAATGCATTGTATTTCGAGGTCTAAATATAGTGCTATGAACCCTAATGAGTCATAAATGAGTGGGAATACCAAATATGATAAGTTTAAAGCCAAAACATTGGAAGAAAATAGAAAGTTACCGGTGAACACATGGATGGGATTCCAGCCGTGTGATAAGGACAAATTAGAAAATTCATCTAGTAGCCTCCCACGGGTGGAGGCACGGCTAAGGTTACCCATGGGAAGCAAAGGTTTTACCCCTAGATTGGCACGACTGGAACCCCAACCGTGGATCCATCCGTGTAAGTGTCTACTTAATGCTTTCATGAATTTCCTTATTTGTGTTCTTGTAATAGGATCATTAAGAATGTAAGTTGAATATTAATATTATATGTGTTTCCTTGACTGTGCTATGAAAGATATCTAGTAGATAATGAATTGGTTTATGATATGTGTAAGCAAATGATTAAATGATATGTAACATTGTTGAATGATATGTCTATATGAAATTGTTAGAAGTTATGAACCATTAAGGTTATGAAACGAAAGATGATACTTAACAATGGTTAACTAGGACTATAAATGATTCATTTGGATATTACATATTGAGATTTATGTGAGATGGGCTAAAAAAGGTATTATTGAATTTGTGGTCTAGATGCCACTTTATAGAATTTCATATATCAAGTGTAGCCAAAGGAAGAATATTAATCTAGAGTGAATTAAAGGAAGGTCACTTTTTATTCAAAGAAGGAAACGATCAATTGTGTATATGCTAAGGTGACTTGTAAGAAATGCAATTAGGTATGTGTAATAGAAAAGTTCTTAAAATCACTAAAGGAATGAAGTTATGAGGTTAGTAAAGGACCGAAGTAGAATATGATTGATATTGGATCATTTTACAAGAAAAGAGTATGAAGTTGACAGTTATAGAAAGGCATATATGATTAAAGGGTAGTCTTTAAAAGAGATGTAAGGAACTAAGGATGGTTTGACTTAAAGGGATAAGTCTAGCCTAAGAACGAATTAGTGTAAAGACATAGATTGATTTTGGATAAAATACCTCATATCGAGAATGAGTTCACAATGGGAGAAATACCTATAAAATAGGAAAGGTATGAAATTGGAAGATTATATGTTAAATAGAAAGACAACTTGAATAGGGTCAAGTAAAGTAATTGAGATGTAGAAAGGTAAAAATGGTGAATGATAAGACAGAGTATATAAGGAAATGCTAGGATCTATGAAATGCAGAACTAAAACGAACTAAAGGAAACAAAAGTTATGACATAAGAGGAGCTTATGAAGTCAACTGATTAGACAAATCTCATCCAAGAGAAGTATTTTAATAGAATTGAATTAATAATGAGATAGAATTGAATAAGTTAAGATAAATACCATAAGAAATGGTAAGCTTAGAAAGTAATTCAATGAAGAAAGGGTGAGATGGATTAAGTTTTAAAGTAGAAAATATAGAAAGTTAAGGTAAGTAGAGAAAAGTTGTAGAGACAAGTGAATGATATGAAAAGTTTACCTCAAATAGGTAGTTGAATATGGCCAATAAGGTGTTGCAATTAGGAATAATCTTAGTGAATTATTTATTCAATGTGATATAGTCGATTGGATCCAATGATGTCATTAAAGTTGAGTAAAAATAAGAAGTGTAAATATTTACGAGTGATACAAAAATTTAAATAGTATGACAGATATATAAGCATGAGAGAATAGTATCGATGGAATTTTCATCGAGAATGGTGTATGTACTGAGTGAGTTTGACCTAGAAATAAAAGGAATATGAAATTGTTAAGAAATGAGTGATTTGATGTAAAATATATAAAGGGATATATAATATGCGATGTGAAATCCTTAAGAAGAATATGACTTAAAATGTTAATGTGAATGTTAAGTTCTATTATAACAAATAAATGGTATCTACGCAACGGGAACAAGGCCTCCTAATAGGAAAGTAAATAAGATACGCCATTATGTATGGAAGCCTAGAGATGAGAAAAATATGCTAGATAAGAGATAATGTGATGAAATAAGATGGTCAATGAAACAGATGCCCCTCCTATAATGCTATAGTAGCAATCTAAATGTTTAAAGATGAAGGAGTTTACTTAAATTCTTACATCTTATGATATAATGAAGCAAGTTGAACAATATGAACTATTTTATAAGGAACTTAATATCCAAGACAAAGTTCTGCCATAGGTAATCATAGTTTAAATAAGGCTTGAAGTTATATGGTATGAAGAAGAAGAATTAGTTGAAATAAAAACATGAATATGAGAAAGGAAAGTTGACACAAGTATAATAATAGAGATGTTCAAATTTATTGAAAGATGAAGTATGAAAGGAGGATAAGGAATATCATCTAAGTGTTAGAAATTTCCATAGAGTATAAATGGGCCATATATTTGAATGATAGAAATAAGGATCCCGATAACCATATTAGAATACACCAAGGGATGGTGTTGACCAAGTGAAATTGTATTTCTCCATTGTACTTATTGAAACATAAGTTGAGAACTAGAAAGAAAAGTGAGTAATAACTTGATAACAAGATAGAAGAAACAAGTAAAGAAGAAAGAAATGTATAAGTATGAATGTTAATAAGAATCAACATTGGTGTGCATGACATGTACAATGATTAAGTTTGATTGGATGCACTCTAAGAAGAACTTGAGAATTTAAAAGAGTATACACGTTTTTTTTTAATCCAACAGGAAGACCATATTGAGGAATAAATGAATCTTCTTTGTGATTAAGTTATAGGATACAAGGAACTAAAAAAGAGTTGAATTAGAGTAGTAGTATAATTGCATGAGATTTATTATGATAAATTTGTATAATTGCATGAGGTTTATTATGATAAATTTACCAAGTAAAGAAAAATGACAAAGAGCATAGTGTGAGATGGTTACTTGACAATAGATATCTTATCACCAAAGTGCTTTAGTGATAATACAATCTTTGAAGTCAAAGAAGTTTTCGAATTTTTAAATAGATGCATCAATACCATTTGTAAAAGGCTTAGTAGAAATTTATCTTAATTCCTTGTGTAGGTGTGTAGACCCCTCTATATGATAATGTGCAACAAGATTTAATATTGAAAAGTTAGAAATAACTTACCAAAAAGGATTATGGTCAAAGAGAGATTAAGCATAATTATTGTTGAAGTATTTTATGAAAGGTTGAAGGGTACAAGTAAACTACAAGACTCGAGGAACCCGAACTATAATTGATGAGAATAAGGAAAAGGTGAAAAGGAATCAAGTTCTAATTTTGAAGCAAAGGATAATGCCCGTAAATGTACAAATAACAAAGATAAGTTATACATACCAGGAAATGACTGTATATCTAGCTTTATAAAAGGATAAGGACAAGTATATAAATTCATAAGTATGCATATGAGCATGTATATAGGAGCAAGTATGAAAATGACTAAAATATGGAATTTTAAAGCAATTGAGAAAATTAATACTCTATATACTCAATTGAGATTCTATAGAATTATAAAGCTTTAGTATGAAATTATTTAATTGGTATAGGGAGATAGGATACATAAGTTGATAAAGGATTTAAGGTGAGCTTTATTATGTCTCTCATTAGCACATAATTAGGTACATACCATGTGTTGTTATGTGTCCAAAGGATAATAAAGTTGTCACGACCCATCTTTGAGCCGTGACTATCTTAGGGCATAGGGAGACGTAAGGTCACCTAAACCCGTAGAACAACCTATAACTCATAAGCTGTTACCATTACGTTATCCTTAACCCAAGATTGTAGCCCTAATTCTTATTCCTTATTACTAATTACCGTGTTAATTACTTATATAATAGTCATTTATCGCTCAAATTCGTTTTCATGCTTATCGCTTTTGAACTCCATTTTCCAGTGATCTAATTGCAACTCAAGTGAGTATTAATCACGTATCTGAACTGTACTAAGATAATACCCAACCACCCATACTAATAATATTCTAAGTTATACCATTATTACAGACTTTAACAAAACATAGAGCTCTAGAGTGAAACCTCCAAAATTACAACATAATATGTACATTGGGATACCAAAACTAGCAATGCAACTTCCAAGCGAAGACGTAGAACTTGGAATTTACCTTATCGATCTATCAACTGGTCCTAAAAATAAATAACAACTATGGAGTGAGACAAAGCTCAGTGAGTACAAAATAATACTATATAAAATAAACAAATGGCATGTGGTTTAATAAGGGTTTCTTATAGCAATAAAATAAAACGAATCAAGAGTTATTCTTATGGAATACTTTTCCATATACAGTAAAAATTGTAATTTCTTAGCAGAACATTTCCTTTCTTAGAATGAGGTGTTTCCCCCATAATCAATCGAGTGGCGGCCTACGCCTTGCTCACTCCCCCATTCCTAGTCACACGTACAACTGATCAGGCCATACGTACTGGGGACCTTAAACCCTTCCCAGCTAAGGTTCACATAATCTTTACCCTATCCGCGGGTTCATTTCCATTGTGCACAAGGTTTGATGTATTGCCCCACATTAGAGGGGTATTCTGCTTATCATGATATCATTATAACATTTTGTTTCTCTATCCATGAAATGATTCAATGGACAATATATCAATAAATAATCAAAATCCCTATCATTGATCATATTATGAGATTAAGCAATAAGGCTCATTTGGCCAAGTGTCGTAAAGGATATTTAATTCAATAATCAGTAAAGCATATCATGCATGCCAAAGAATTGCAATGCATTTTAATTAGGGAAAGTGATTCAACATTCATGCTTATATTTAAAGCACAAGAAATATAATATTATTAGGTACTCACCTCTTGCTCCTTAGCTTCTATACCGATAGTTCTAATGTAGATTATAACGAGACTCCTCAGTATCCCGAGCAATGCCTTTGCTTTTCGATTCTACAAATACACCCCAAACAATCATATATTAATTTCTACTCCTTTGACTTGCTAATCTAATTCTAAACTCAACTTAATATTAACTTCCTACTATTAATCACCAAAATACATTCCAATACATTAAACAATAACATACATAAACACAGTAATTGTTTAATCACTTTATTCTAAAATCCCATGTTGTCCAAATCCTTCTATCAAAACAATTAGGTTCCTTTTTCTTCCTAATTCCTTAATTAAATCCGATGTTCATTAATGGAAACCAATGCAATCAATTTTCTAGCATTTAGGAGAATTAACAAAACTCAAAAATCAAAATCTCTAATTTGGTATATTCCAATTAGAGTTGAAAAATCATTTTCATCAACCACATTTCAAATTGACCTTATAAACATCAAATTGAATTAATCACAAGCTTATTTAACCAATAAATCTTAAAATTCAAGTTTAAATCTTGAAACTTCCAACGTGACTCAAACTCCAAGATTTAGGAAAAATTATTAAATTCATTTTCAAACTTCAAATTAAACATGGATTTATCAAATTAATACTCAAACAATCAATATTCATACACCAATTGAAATTAATCTCTTTCAATTCCCATAAACCCTAACTTTACTAAATTGGGATGATTTGGGGAAAATCCAAAATTTCTCAATCAAATCTCAAATTGATCTTTCAAAGGTGAAATTAATGTCATGCAAAGCCTACAACAAAAATCAAACATCAAACTACACTTCACATTACACACTTCCCTTATATCATGCATTATGCCTTCAAGAATTTCAATTTTTGAATAAAATCTCTAAATTCAAATTTTACATTTTTAAACCACTTTTCAACATCCCAAATAACCTTAGATAGTGTTAAAAAAAATTTTGGACACTCCCCCTAAAATTCCTTGTTTGGCCGAACCCTACCTAAACTCCCTCTTCATTGATTTTTCATGCTTCCTTTGTTATTATTCCTCTATTAAACCCCAAATCCTTAACCCCTATTCTCATATTTCATCACTTAACATGCCAAACTAACTCTTCATCAAATCATTCCACCAAAATCCAATTATAGAAATCAAAAGAAAAGGGATAATTGCTAACAATTTATCACATTTAGGCTAAGGAAAGAAATGAATCATTTAAGTAATAAATCTCACCTTGAAATGCTCCAAATTTAGCTCTAAGTTGAAGAATAAGTTGAGAGGTTTTTAGTCTTTGGTGAGGGTGAAATTTTTGGTGTAGGGTACAAATGAAATGGTTTAACACATTTTCATTTTATATACAAATAAAATCAATGGTGGTGATTTAATCATACAAGATCAATGGTCACATTTTTGCTTAAAATGGAGGGCTAAGATTGATCAAGATGGATGGTTGAGATGGCCCTTAGGTGTATGGTGACTAAGCATCATAATAATGAATCCCATCATCACCAAAATGAACATACACATGGTGATGGAAAGGTAGGAAGCTTAGGTGTAAAGTTGACATAAGTCAAAAAATATGGCTAACCTAACTCCTTCTCATCCTAACCCCTTATTAACTTGTTCTAACCATAATTTAGTCAAGCTCCACCCAAAATTAGAGGCCTTAGGGCCGGCCACTCCATGGGCTTGGGCTTTGAGTCCAAAAGATCATCAACAAGCCCACCCAAAAACGTTTCCCGAACTTAAAAATTTTTCTTAACTTTTTCCCTTCACTTTCACTTGGCATTTTAAATCTTATCTTCCCATATCATAATAAGCTTAAACTAGGCCATATTGCCTAAAATTAATTCAATAAAACATACAATAAATATTCATATCTCATAAAAATACACACTCAAGCACTTACCACCAACAAGAGTTTCTGTCATCCTATCACTAAGTCATTGATACTATACCCATAAAATTTATATTTTATGATATTATCATAACTCTGATGAGCTATATAGACCTTGGATATTACAAAAGTAATGATCCTAATGTATCTGCAACAAAAGACAAATGGAATGAAATTTCGGTTTGATGAGGTAAATAATTAATTCCTTGTAGACATAAGTGATTAAGAAGTGATTAAATATAGAAGAATCCTACAATAGTAAGCTAGAAGAGAAGAAATGAAAAATAATTTATTTAGAGTATTGATATTAAATTGTAATGAATATTAAGAGTGGTCATAACCACCAAATATGGAATTGCAACATTTCATGTTACTCTTCTAGGGACTTACAAAGAAATGATGAGATCTCTGTATAGTGCTCTAAGAAATTTAAGTTATGATAAGTTGACATGAAGAAATAGACTTATAGTGCACAAGTAAGCAAGGGGTATTACATGTTTAATGGGTTAGAAAATCGATGTAACATTGATTTCATAATAGATCCTTTCGTATAAGAATTGTTATTAAGAGGACTCATCAGAGAAATTGGAATAAGAAAGATAGCGAGGAAGTGATCGAAAATCCATATAGCCTGAAACATATAGCCTAAGTACTATAAATTGCTTTTAAAACCTAGAATATCTGTTTTGAAAAAAAAAATTTTGAGGACAAATTTTCAAAAAGGGGGTAGAATGTAATACCCAAGCCTTCCCTAACTTATTAGAGTTAGCAATGGAAACACTATAATGTCCATATATCATGCCATTCAAGGCCTTTCTGACACCACATGAATCATAAGAATATCATAAAAGGTAATTTAAATAGGTAGTGTGATAACAAGTAAAGAATGCAATCAATTTTGATAAGCACCCTTATGATAAAATGAAAGTTAAACCGAGTTTGACTTAATGTGACTATGTTAATAATTTGTTTGAAATATGAATCTAAAGTACTGGTGAATGAGCAGTAGCATCTCCTAAATCATCAGGAGATAATAGTGGTGACATGAAAAGTTGATTTCAATTAAAATTATAAGGGTACAGTGAAAGTCAAACTTAGTTTGACTCAATGAGCTTACATGATATACATACTTGAACAATGTTAATGAAAGGCTAGAAAATGTGTACTATGGATTGAACAAGATTTATTTAGCAAAATCTAGAGTGTATAGTGATATTAGAAGGTAGAAATATGTATGTATATTGAAGTGAAAGATAGGAAAAGGAAAATATATTAAGTACCAAACTTAAAACGTGCATATACGAATTTGTTAATGGGTCTTGATGTAATGGAAGCCCAAACCCAACATAGGAAGGTCGGCCCATTAGGCTTAAGAATGATACAACATCCAAATTATGAATAAGAAATGGTTAGCCTAAGACAATATACAAAAGATGTGTAGAGAATGAGTCATTAATATTTAGCTCCTTAGTTACCAAAATTGACTAAGTCAAATTCTAAACCAAATGAAACTCTTGCTTTCCCTACACAAGAGTCAAGGTTCAATTGGGACACCCCAACATCTCATGATAACTCTCACCTTTATAGAGAAAATCCTAGCCATCCATCTTGACATCATCTTAACCATTCATTAAAGTTAACTCCTAGCATTAGATATGGCTTGATAAATCCTCATCATCTAGTCCATTATTTATATAAGCAAGATTATGTTGAGAAATTTCATTTAGCTTTCTTTACAGCAAAATTCTATACCAAGGGAAGAAACTCTCTCCATCCCAATTACAATAAGAACTTTAGCAAATCAAAACTAACCAAGGTAAAGAATCATGTCCATCTCCTCTTATCTATGTTCTAAGGTTGATTTTAGTATTTTAGTTGTACAAAATCCTTCTTATACCATAAGGAGAAATTCGGCCATAATAGTGAATGATCAAGGAGGTGTTTTAAATTCTATTTGAATACATCTATGGTTACTTTAGATGAAGGATAATGGCTTAGAAGTGTTGAAATGAACTTTAGAAACTTGGTTCAAGATTTGAGCATCTTAGTGCAATAATATAGTTGGAAAGGGGAACTTGATGTTCTAATGCTAGATATTGACAATTGAATGATTATACATGTTTCATGTTATGCTAATTACATAGTTCCATGATCAATTTGAAGATTGGATGAGGAAATAATAGTTTTTCCCAAATTCTAGGGTTTATGGAAAAATTGGAGATTTTGAGTATTGAATATTAGAAATTGTTTAAATTGATTTTACTCAAAATTGAAATGTGAAATTGAGAGGAAAGGAATTGTTCTTCCTAAAATGAATAGCTTTGGCCATTTGAAGAACAATTAAGGAAAATGTTAAATTTAGTAACAAGTATATGTATAGTATATCTTGACTTTAAAAGTGATAAATTGTGCATTAATGAACGAGATAGAAATGTTAACAAGTTAAGCTAAGTTAAACAAATGTTATAATAAGAAAATGAGTAATGTGCAATTGAATTACAAATGTGTAGAGTTTAAAGACAAGGATAAAGATATTGTCAAAAAGTGTGAGGAGCACTAATAGCATCATAGTTAAATGTAAATAGGAGCAAAGGGGTCCAAGGTGAGTATTTAATAATATAATATGACTCGTACTATATGCTTTGAACTTTTATTATTCAAACCATAATCATTAAAGTATCCCAATTCTTTGATGAGTTTAATTTGCCTATTGAATATTGGGCCATTTGATATGATGTTTCTTGATGACAATTAACTATTGTGAACCTATCATGTTGAATTCATAATGTGATCATTGGATTCCTCAACATAAACCTTATATGAACTTTCCTATTGAATGCCTATTGATATGCAGAAATCCCCTTCTGATGTGGGGTAACACATTGCACCATATGCACTTCGTATAAGCCTGTGGGTGAGGTGAGAGTACCTAACTTCTATTAGGGAGGAACATCTAACCGTAAGACTTGATCAGTCTTACATAATATGATATATATGAGTGAGCAAAGCTTAGGCCACCACTCTTATATTATATGTGTGGGAAGCATCCTGCTCCTAAGAAAATATTACTTCTGCTAAATTACTGCTTCCATCTCAAATAAGAAATTAAACCATAATTATAATATTGATTAAAATCGTTCCATTGCTATAAAGAGCCCTTCCTGAAAATGGTCCTTGTACTCACTATATTTATATATTGTACTATTATGTACTTACTGAACTTTATCTCACTCTTTAGTGGTTTAAATTTTTTAGGCAAAGTTGAGGAGTTAGCAAGGCAAAATCCAAGCCATATTCTTCTACTTGGAAGTTGCTTGGTTAATTGCAAATGTTGTGATTCTTGACTATGAAGACCATTGTTTTAGAGCTCCATGGTAGTCGAAGGTTTAGTACTAAAATGTTACCGGGTTTACATGTGTTGTAAGTTATAATGAAATTACTATTACAATAATGTATGAAAAAATGTACATTTGGTTAAGGATATGAAATGAAAGTTTATAAATTTTACAAGTTGTGTTTGTAAATGGTATTTTAACTTAACTAGGAAATGATAAACATGCAATAGGTAACAAGGAAAGGTAATCAGGTTACGATCTTGAGATAAGGTCCTACTTAATGAGTGGTAGAGGATTATAAGTTAAATGGGTTCTACAGATTTAGGTGACTTTATGTCTTCCTATGCCCTAAGACCGTCATGGCTTAACGAGTGGATCGTGATAAGAAAACTTAGCAAACCATTGCTGAGAAGCTTGTTTTAAGCCATATAAAGACTTGTGGAGGTGACACACTAGATTCTTGCCCTGTCGCTGAGGACTAAGAGGTGGAAACATATACATTTTTCTTCATAGAGATCACCATGAAGAAAAGCAATGTAGACATCAAGTTGATGAAGAGACCAATTTTGGGTAGCTGGTAAAGCCAATAAATAATGAACAATAATCATTTTAGCAGTAGGAGAAAAAGTATCACGATAATCTATACCTTCCAACTATGTGTAACCTTTTGCAACCAGACAAGTTTTGTAACTGTCAATAGTACCATCAGAGTGTCATTTAATTTTATAAATCCAATGACAACCGATAAGCTTTTTACTAGGAGGAAGAGTAGTGAGTGACCAAGTGTGATTGGTTTCTAAAGCAGCCAATTCATATTGCATTACTTCTTGCCAATGGGAATGAGAGGCTGCTTCAGTATAAGATGTAGGCTCAACATCTTGACTGATAGTAGCAGTAAAAGAATGATGTTCTGGTGAGTAACAATGATAAGAGATAAAATTGCAAAGGGGATATTGTGTACCTTTTTGTTGACAGAATGACAAAGGTGGCAAATGGTTGGGAGACGTTACTTGGTTGAAGACATAATCACGTAAAGCTGTGGGAGGATGATGATGTCTTTGAGAATGGTATAAGATTGGTGTGGGAGAATGATTAGTAGGTGAAGTGGGAACTGGATCTGGTGGTAAGAGTTGTTGGACTAGAGAAATTGGTTCCGATGGTGAAGGTCGTTGGATTGGTAAGGAAGGATCGGACACAAAAAAAGGAATCACAGGGTTTGAATTAAAGGAAATGGATGGAATGGACTCATAAGGAAAAATAACAACATCACGGCTAGTGAAAATTTGGTGAGTGGCATGATTCTGTAAGCTTTCTGATCAACAGGATAGGCAAGAAAAATGCATTGTTTGGCTCAAGGAATAAATTCATAAGGGGTATGCACATTTGTAGCATAGGTAAGACACCTAAAAACTCAAATATGAGAATAAGAAGGAGGCTTACCATAAAGTCATTCAAAAGGAGTTTGGCGAGAAAGAAGTGGTGTAGATAAACGATTAATTATATGAATAGCATTAGAAGCACATTCAACCGAAAAACATAAAGGAAGGTGAGCTTGGAAATGAAAAGTTATAGCAGTTGTAAGAATATGATGGTACTTGCATTCTAAAACCCTATTTTGTTGAGGGGTATAAACACAAGAATACTGGTAAGTGGTTCCTTTTTGTTTAAAAAATTCCTGCAATGAAAATAATTCACCACCATTATTAACCCCAATATTGGCTATAGAAACATGGAATTATGTTTCGATAAAGGAAAAAAATTGACGAGCAAATGTTTCGTTTCACTTTTATAATACATAAAAAATACTTATGTGAATCTAGAATAATCATCCACAATAGTCAAAAAATATCTTGCACTGGAAAGAGAGGTAATTTTATAGGGACCCTAAATGTCACAATGAATTAATTCAAAAGGTCTCACAGATGTAATTGAACTAACAGAAAATGGAAGTTGACTTTGTTCTACAAGAACACAAAAATCATAAGCATTATCATATTGGAAAGGGAAATGTAACAAATGTTTTGCCATAAATCTAATCTAGAAAAAGATAAATGCCCCAAATGGCAATGCCACAAAGCGGTTAAAGAAGTAGGAGTAACCTGAGTACTAGATGAATGACAAGAAGTGGTCACTGAAAAAGGAACGTAAGATTTTAGCTTTTTTGATGTTAACGCAACCAAATAATAAAGTCCATCTTGTTGTTCACCCAAACCAATCACCATCTTCATCGTCAAGTCCTGCAAAAGACACCATTGAGGAAAAAAAGTTAATGAACAATTAAGGTCTCTGGTAATTGGACTTGCAGACATTAAATCCACCTTAAAGGATGGCACACCAAGTACAAAGTAACAATAAAATTCTAAGGTAAATTCCCAATGGATGTAATTAGAGCCTGTGCTCCACTTGGCATAACAACTGGTGGCAAAGCTGTGTTCTTATTATTATTGGCAAGCAAAGTTTGAGATGAAGTAATGTGGTCTGTTGCACCACTGTCAATAATTAATTGATGAAGATGCAACAATGTTTGCAACAAACATAAGGAAGCAACATTAACTTTAGGATTTGTGGATTGTGATGTTTACCTTGTACGATAGATAGGATTTGCCGAATTTGCAAATCAAAGAGTCCATCTATCATATACTATACTTCTTGCACTATTGGAGCTTCTTTGACATTGTTAACTAAAGGTTGATGGCCTATTATTGCACTTAGAATGATTATTTCCTTGATTAAACTTTTTTGATGTGTGTTTGGGATGATCTAGTGGGTATCCATTTAGCTTCCAGCACGTTTCTCGTACTTGGTGGTCACGGTCACAATAAGAACAATGCAAAGGTTTTCTATTAGATTGATTGGAACGAGAAGAAGAACTTTGTCCATATTGAACCACTAGAGTCATCGGTTTAGACCTTCGAACAACCGTGGCTAAATTCTCTATTATTTCACTGCAGCTCCCAAATTCCACCGCTTCTCCTTTTGTATAATCAAAAAGTAAGCCTTGGCAACTTTAGGTAGTAGATTCATCAATAGTATTTGCCCTTAGATTGCATTTTAAGACTCATGAGTCCTATGAGAAATTACATCAACTTGTGTCTCTTATGGTCAACCCCACAAAAGCAAAAGGTGTCATATAAGATCTTAATTCATCCTATAATTTTTTAAGCCTTGTGTAATAAGCTACAATAGTCATTTGATCTTGAGCAAGGCAAGCAATGTCTCTCTCAATTTGATAAATACGAGGAGCATTACTCTAAGAGAAATAATCTTGAAGGTCTTCCCATACCTCCTAAGCGATGGTTGAAAAAATAACACTATCTGCAAAATCTTGTGTGAGTGAATTGAGAATCCAAGAAAGTATCATATCATTGCATTTTTTCCATGAAGCATATTCATCTGGTTCATTTGTGGCTAACGGCATGGTGATGGTTCCATTTATAAAACCTATTTTGGATTTGGCATTCACAGAAATCATCATGGCTATACACAATGTCGAGTAATTATCCCCATTAAAAGGCTTGGAAACAAGTATCATTCCTGAATGATCAAAATGGTGGATAAAATATGGATTGGCAACGTCAAGCTTGCCAACATTCGAAGACTGCTTTTCTATCATTATAATGATAGATACCGAATAAAGAAAGACAAAAGAAAAGAAACAAAGTTAGGGTATTGTTCCCTGCTCTGATACCATATAAAAAAAGAAAATAATACTTTTCTTCAAATAATTTTACTGAAATAGAAGAGAGTTTCATATAAGAGATTTCCTATAATTATGCTAGTCTATTCTAGGTAGTCTAAGTATAAAAGGTAACTGAATAAATTTACAGCTCATACAATATATTTATTAAATAAATATACAGCTAATATAATATATTTTTCAATGAATGACTAGATACCATTGACCTTTCCTTCTCAATAGTGTTATGATCACCTCTTATTGATAAAAATTCCAAAGAACAATTTGAAATGGAAATCAAGAAAAAATTCATAGTCATAAAAACAAAAATGCATGAATTGCTCAAGAAGTTCTTTCAGTTAAAACACCATGCAACTTGGAGAACATAAGACTTCTTGGTCAAGCCAAAAAGATTGCTGACAGGATGCCCTTACCCCACCATGCCTAGCCCTTTACCTTACCTTTAGAAGAAAGAGGAGGGTATAAAGCATGGGAAACAATGCAAGAAGTGTATGATACAATAGGTAACCTTGAGGAGTGGCGACAAAGCTCTGGATTGATCAACACGAGTGAACTGTGTTTAGACACTCTAAAAAACCACAGTGATCTACTAGAAAAGCTTATGGATGAGTAGGCTTCCCTTTTTGGTTCTTTTTAATGGAGATTTTCTATTCTTATTTATGGTTGCTTTGCTTGACTTGAGCCTTCCTTAAAGCCTTTTCCATCTCTTTTTTTTTTTTTAATAATATATTGAGGCCAAGCCAAAAGCTATATCTATATAACCAAAATTTCCCTAAGCATTCTCCTTTAACAAAGTCATCTCATAGCACACATGTTTCAATAGAAAGAAAGGTTAATGAATAAATATTATCGCAACTTCAAATATGGAATTCAAAGGGACCAAATAAGAAATGATGCTCTGAATCATAGAAATATACTGCAAATACAATCAACCAATATCGAATTTGAAACAGAGTTAAAAGAATTGGTTCAATCCTCTTTTTTTTCTTTCTCGAATTAGGAGATCCATGAATTGAGATTCTAATGCATATAGAAACAAATTGTTTAACGGAAGCAAGAATTTATAGGAACACTTGGAACATTTCATTGGAGGATTCTAAACCTTGCATGGATATATTAGCCATCCACTAAAACTAGCTCACTTAGGCATTTTTCCTTCAAGGAAAAAATGCTTGCCTCTCCAGTCTTTGATGCAAGGAAGTCTAATTGTTGTTTATTAGAGCAGATTCTATGACGAGAACTAATTGATAACGCTTGTTGGGACATAGGGGATTAAAGATGATCTACTCCCCCATATCTTTCTTTATCATGCTTCAAGGCTTAGTAACTATCATAGACTTGAACTTTTAGGAAATTACCTCTACCTTTGTAACAATGAAAAACTTGATTTTAGGCTAGATTATCCCATGTTTGTCCCTATTTTCTCTCGATTGTGTGCCTTTTATTACCGAAGGTTCTTTGCCCCCGCGGCAAGCTAAGCTTAGTTCATCATATTAGGGGAGTGGAAAGCTCAGCTTAATGATGCACCAACTAAGGATTTCCTTTTTTCGATGTTAAGTCATGCTCGCTATGCCTAATCGCTCAACTTTCCATAAATAATTATTGAAAATTTTCACCTTATTGGTTCAATTGGAGTTGGAGTTGGATATGGATTAGGTCAAATTCTTATCACTCTCGATATAACCCGAGATCTTCAGTGCATACCAAATCATTGGCTTAGAGATAGGTCAACACAACTAGCTTAACACTCTCTACCTACCTATAATTAGGCTTGTTACTAGGTACTTATTCGAAATCAAGCTTGAACCAACTAAATTTGATAAGGTTAGCTAAAACTCTCCGAGACCTATTTGACTTTTAGTATGGAGTATAAGTTCGAATCATCTTGAAACCCAACTTAAGCTCAAACTCAAATTTCATGGTCTGACTATAGTTAGACTCAATTAGACCTAATCCTGGATCAAAGAGTCATTCGACTCACCAACTAAAAAGACAGGCTTGGATAGTAGATTTTTTCTACAAGTTCGACTTAACTTGAATCCAAAGAAGCACGATCATTTTTTTCCCAAATTTAGAATTTGCTCTATAAAATCCAACCCGAAGCAAAAATGTGGTTGTATATATATATATTAAAAAAATATAATATTAAGAATAAAGCACACAACTTTTAAGTCCCAAATTTACTTTAACATGTTAATTTTTTTTTTAAATTTATCAATTTTCCTTTATTTAAGAAAAATTAGAAGAATTATAAATTAAGAATACATATTTAAAAATAGATATGAGTTCAGGCATATGTTACTCGGCCAAAAAAAAGAAAGTTTAGGCATATGTTAAAACATGACTAGTTGGACAGGACAAAACTTTGTACCTAATATAAAATATGTATGACTTCACAAGGCTTAGCCCGACTTGTGGAATGAACAGGTCTTGACTGGACTAGTGCTTGGATTCAGTTTCAATTCCAGTACAAGCCAGGTTTAAGTCAACCAGACACAGTATGAAGGCGATCGATAAGGCTAGAATCCAACACGGCATCCTCGTACACTGGGTCGACCCGATGGATGTTTCTCTCTATATATAGCTACGAGGTTCCCATATAAAATTATGTTTCCCTTTAAGCCACAACTACAAAATATAACCAGAAATTAAAGAAAAGGCCCTTCTTTGAAAAGAGCTTTCAAGTCCGAAGTCCCTCCCCTCCCTCGCTCCAACAGATTCTTCTCCTCTCTGCAAAACCCTTCTCTTTCTCATAGATACAGAGATTACATATATCTTTTTTCACAAAACCCTTTCCTCTCTCTGTCTCTCTCTTTCTCTATCTATAGCTGTATCCATATATCTTTGTGTCTCCATTATTGGCAATTGCAATGCTTTAGAGACAGAGCAGCCTTGTTATGGACTATGAAGTTTCAGATAGTAGTGGTATGTTTTCTTTTTCTTTTTTGTTAATTTTTCATTTCTTTATTTGTTTTCACATTGTATATGATAGAAAAGTTTGTTTATTGGTTATTGAATCGCTGTAATAGTGAGGATTGGTTTTGAGGCTTAGGGTTTTGTTGGGTTGGAATTAATTGGGCATTGTTGTTGGAGAGTTAGTGATTGGACATGGAGCTTTTTTGGTTTTGGTGAATTAGATTTTGTTTTGTTTTTTTTTTTTTTTTTTTTTTTTTGAGTTAGGGTTTTGGGTTTTGAATGGTAAATGTAAAGCTGTCATTTTGGACTTATAATTCTGGATATTGAGTGAGATTGATTTGTATAATGCAGTTATTGTTAGAGCTTGTTCTAGGTTTATTTCACTAGCAAAACTTATATTTGGGTAATGTTTTGATTTATCTAGTTCTTTTTGCAGTTTGAAATTTGAATTGCTATCATTATTCTGGTGCATATAGACAATGGTTTATTAAAGAGGAAAAACAAAAGGCTTTCACTTGGCTTTTGGATTGAAAGTCTTATTATCTTGCTTTGGACAATTTCAGCATATATTTATTAATTTGATGGGCGTTGATTCAGTTATTACCTTATAGGGCATGAGGGTACTGCTCGTTTCTTAATTTTAACATCTGATTAAGTTAAAACATATTAGAAGAAAGAACGAGAGTAAGAAGCAATGAAGTCCCTTTTTAGCTGGGAAAATTCTTAGCTACTCTTGATGTCACTATCTTTATACATACCAAATCAATCACTTATTGATATTTTAAAATTTTATTACAAATATGCCCATTGTTTGGCCAAGTGTAAAGATACCAATACTCTCTTTACATCCACATGTAATTCTCCTATTAGATTTGGTATATACACCCGGTGTAGCTAAGTTTTTCCCTTTTAATTATACATCATTTTGGTTGATCTATTCAAATGGATTGCCATCATTCAAACTTCCCAAGCTGGCTATGTTGCCAGGACTCATCGTGTATAGTTGGACTCATTGTATACGGTTGAAGTTGTGTGGAAACATGGAAATGTAGATCAACATATTGTTGCACTGAACATGAACAGAATTTGGAGGAATCTATTTTCTTATAAGAAATAAGAAAAGGAAATAAGCATGAGAGTAAGTCAATTCAGAAGTTCAAAAATTTGAACGATAGTCAAAACAAGGGAAAGTGTGAGCTTTGATAGCTTGAGTTTGATTATAGACTCAGAAGTTGAAGACTTCTAATCTGGAAGCTTATCATTGGTGCGATTGTTAGATAAACTCCTTTATTTTATATATTCATTTATTTCCTTTTCAATAAAGGGAAAATTTCTGTAGGTCATGAAAGAAGGAAAAAGTTATAGAAAGGGGCCTTCAATTATCTTATTAAATCCAGCACTAAAAAGGAGAAGAAGAGAAAAGAGGGGGTTGGTGGCAGGGTGGGGAATCAACATTAAAAACTTGATTGCCATATGAGCTCCCTTTTATGTGAGCATTTTTTTAGTAGCATGTTCTTACTGATTTTTGCACCCCTAACTTGTCTAAAATGCCAAATTCTGCCCTTTTTTTGTACAATAGTGTAAACAAAATAACTTTGTATACTTTGTTGAATTCTGTACCAGTCTTTGAAAGAATTGGTGTGGAGTTATGGAAGGATGAACTCAAAAATGGTGTTTGTCTATTTTGCAATTGCAATCACTAAAAACTTTTACAGTTGCTTGTTCTCTTTTCATTTGGAAAATAGAAGCAACTGAGTTTTAATCATCTCAATCATTGTTTAAATCACATAATGTTTGGAAATAAAGTTTGTGAAGCCCTAAAGGAACAAATTGTATCTTCAACCTTCATGCATGTCTTGTAAGTGTACTCTTGGTGCCAAGATATTATCTGAATAATATCAATAAAATCTTAAAACATAAGACACTTTTTGGTTTTAAATTTATAATAACAGCATTATAAGATCTTTAAAGTATTTTTTTTTTTTTTTTTTACATTGCTCCTTGCCATGATGTCTCCAAAAACTGCAGGTACTGACGACGATCTACCTCCATCACATCAAAGTACAATTCCAACTGGAGAAAGAATTATAGGAAACGGAAGATCTGCTGTAGGTTCTGCCACATATCTTAGGAAGCATACTGACATGGAGTGTCAAATTCGTCAGCTTGAGCAAGAAGCTTACAGTGCTGTACTGCGTGCTTTTAAGGCTCAGTCTGATGCCATTTCTTGGGTAATTTTCTCTTTGTTTGTATGTCTCTGTATACCTAAATTTTGCCTTTTGCTGATCATTTTAAATGCTCTTTCTTGTCTCTTATTTAGGAGAAGGAGGGTTTAATAACAGAGCTCAGGAAGGAGCTCAGAGTATCAGATGATCAACACAGAGAGCTTCTGACCAGAGTTAATGGAGATGAGATCATTAGAAGGATCAGGTTTGAATCTTTTTGAAACAGCTATGGTTTGAGGACCGGTAAATTGTGTAAAATGCCTTATGCCTTGGAAACACTGACAGGGAGTGGAGACAGGCAGGTGGACACCAAGCTGCCAGGAGCAGTGTGTCACAACCAATGCATGATGTTGTACCCAGTCCTAGTGGTTCAGGTTCCCGAAAAAAACAGAAAACATCCCAAACGGTATCTTCTCTAGTATTTACCTATTTATTTGGTGTCAACTGGCTTTATAATCTCTATCAGCATTTCTGTCCATCTAACTATCTTATGGAGCTGCAACTTGATGTCCAAATGGAAGCCTAGTTCACCATGCTGATTATTTTTAATAGAAAGTATAAAATTAAATTTCACCTTGACATCCATTGGGATTTGCCCATTCTTCCCCTTTCTTTTGCAGGTTCAACCAATGCCTGCTTTATCGTCCATGAAGTATATGCAGTATACTTCTTCAAGTCCTGCTGGAAATCATCACTATGTTAGCCGTAGTTCTTCTGGTGCCCTTGCACCAAATGAACCTGCTGAAGCTACAACTTCGAATCCATTAATTGGAAGGAAAGTTTGGACAAGGTGGCCTGAGGACAACAGCTTTTATGAGGCTGTCATAACTGATTACAATCCTGCTGAGGTATGTTTAAGGATTTAAATGGCAAGCATTAGAGTTCTTTTTGGGAGATCTAGATCCAAAGCACTCTAATTTATGAAAGATAACTTTGGCATAATTTTTGAGTTGTGGTCTGTCTCACTCTTAGATCTCTGAAGGTCTCCACTGGTTAGTGAATAATTATTTCGACTGTTAAATGTTTTTAAGGTGTTGCACCTGAAATTTTTGGCTTTGGCTGTTGAGCCCTCCAACTTAACATGTGTTACATTGGGCCCTGTACTTTTGAGAGGATATTTATCGAGTACTGACTTGACTGACTTTAAACGCATGATACAGGTGTAAGGGATTTGTGTAACCTGATATAGAAAAATGTACACTCATGATATTTAAAAAGGTTTTTATTTTTTCAATGAAAATATAATTTCAGAAAAAGTAGAAAATTTCTGCAGGTAGAGCCATTGCCATGCATAACCAAACATACATGGGCCATTTGACAACCATCTCGCTAGCATGATACTCAATCCTCAGAGATTGGGCACATGATTGCAAGACTACAGAGAAAATTGATTTCTCACTATTGCTTTAGATCCCCATAAATCCCATCTGCCTTTTTAAGGGAGTTTGGCTTCGAGGTCAAGAAAGGCAGTGAAGCCATGAAACATGGTGATGTGTGTAGTGGAGGGAATCAGAGGTGGAAATGAGGGATTACCACCTGTCAGATTGTGAAAGTACGATTTACTTTAGTGGATCTGGGGATTGAAGATGGGGCCAAGAGTGATGATTTCAGGGTGTAGAGAGAGGCTATCTTGAATGGATGGTTGGGATTGAGTTTGGTGATTCTAGGTGATCTGAAGAGTTAAGACCATATCATGGTGGTGATTGTGGAAGAGATTGTCTTTGGTTTTGTGGGAATTTGTTAGACAAGTGGAAGAAGATGAAAGACAATAAGAGAAGGAGCAAAGTGAGAAACAGAGAAGGGGTGTGCAACTAACTTCCTGGACTTTGGTATTGTGGTTTTATGTTCAATTTCTATATGACTTCATATACATTTTTACGTTCTAGCACTCGTTGACCAGTTTTATGTTTTTTTTATTGTTTGCTGTTAAATTGGCACTTAAAGGGGCAAATATGACATGCTTGAAGTCAGATAATTTAATAGTTAAAGCCAAAAGTTCAGGGCTTAGATATGAGATTTCCCTACTATTAATTCCTAATATTTTGTTGTTGTGAGGTCATGATTAATCATTCTCTACTATGTTGATCATGTAAACTTTTGCCTAATTTTTTTTTAATCTTTTTCTATATTTGCCACTCTATCCTCCCCTTCTATTATTTCTTTTATGTTGACTATTTAACACCATGTTTAATCTATGGTTTTATCTTGAGGATTATTAATCAGTCCTAGTCACTTGATTTATTAATATGTAGGGCCGGCATGCTCTAGTCTATGACATGCATACAGAGCATGAAACATGGGAATGGGTCAATCTCAAAGAGGTAATTTTATGGTATTTTGCATGAGCTAAAATATTCATTTTTTTACTTTTCCATTTCATTATTTGTTACTTTTATGCTGGAAACATTTGGAAAGTTTGTTCATAAGCACAATTGATATGAATTAATATAAGTGGTTAGGTTTTTTTTCACACACTTGCAAAATGTCCACACACTTCTCTTTTACTATTAGAACTTGAGAGCAGTGAGTTGGCCATGCAAGTGAGGTTGATTGGGGCACCATGGACTCTTATGGTTGAGCTAATTGGCCTGTTAGAACTGCATGCCAGTTGGAGGAATATTGACTTTTGTCTTTTGTCAATCAGTTTAAGAAAGAAAATGATTGCATTTCTTCTTTATAGTCATAATTTCATTAGGTTATAGTGGAGCATGAATATTAGTTTACTAATTTTGCTCTAGGTTATTTCAAGAACACACCTCTTATTTTGGACTGGCATGAATCTGTTTTTAATGATGGTTTGATTCAAATAATCTCCTCTCACAGCGAAGCAAAGACTACATTGTTGTGGCTCCTCTGAAAGAACAAATAATAATAGGAAGAACTATAAATCAAACAACAAAACCACGATAGGAAGATAAGAAATAAAACTTGATGGCTAGATGTGAGGAATTAGTAGAAGAAAAACTAAGGGCTTGTTTGGTATTGTTGTTTTGTTGGTTTTTGGTTTTTGATTCTGAATTGTAAAAGAAAATAAATTATTAAAAATTTAAAATATATTTTTTTGGTATTTGATATATTCGTGGGAAGGTAGAAATGACATCTATTAAAAAAATGACAGAAGGAAGATTAAGGTGGTTTCATCACGTATGTTATAGATTGCTAGAGGCAGTAGATAAGAAAGGAAGGGGAAAAGATCCAAGATGATATGGCAAGAAATGATAAGAAAAGATTTAGATGGGCTAAACCTTTCTAGAGAAATAACTCAGAACTCAACCGAATGGAATAAACGAATACATGTAGCTGAGCCTATCTAGCTTGGTATTAAAGCTTAATTGTTGTTTTGGTGTTTAAAAAAAAAAAATACTTGCCACGACAGGGGAAAATCATATCGAGTAGTTTTCCTTTATTCTATCAACTCATTAATCAAGATACTAGCATAGAAAAACAATATCCAAAAAATACCAAACAGCCACTAAAGTTACTTGTAATTATGGAGTGAAAATGGAAAGAATCATTTAATCATTCTCACGAGTATGCCTCATCTTAGTTTCAAAAATAGGGGACAAAAAACGTTAATTATCATTACCATTCATATGGATTGACTGCAATGACAAACTTTACAATGTAGCTGGATTTTTTTTGCAGTATAAACAGAGATGATATGTGTTTCTTTTAAATTTGAATTTAATTGTGATGATTACAGCATTATATTTGCAATTCTTTTCCTGTAAATTAGTTAGATGCTGAACACAGATCCAGCTGGGATATTTGTCCTGAACAACTTTGATCATAGTTTGATTTGGGGAAGGATTGTTGGAAAAATCTACTTCTATGGTGAAGAAACTACGAAAACTGATAAGAACATGGTAAAGGAAATTTATGGCATTAGGATGACCAAAGGAGTTACTCAATTAGTTTCAGTAGTAATTGAAAACTTTGTACTGAGTTTGGAGTCCATTGGTGCGATTTAAATGGCTGATGAATGATAAAGCACAGTCCAGTGATAAGTTCTAGGTGGGTGATTGATGCATGGCAATGCTGAAGAACTTGCAGTAAATAGCTATATAACCATTATTTATTGCCTCTTAAAAGATCTCTTTTGTCATGCAAGTCGTAGTGGTTAGTCCCCTTTCCCTGTAACTTCACGAGATGGAGGGAAGCATGACAAGGATAACCAAAAGATGCTTAAATTATATTATCATGACAGCAGAGCCACTTTTTATTAACCAGGTCAAGTTGCTGAACTAGATTTTGGGATGTGCAAGTATTGCTGCATGGACTGCATACATTTTTTCGCTCTCTCTCTCACCCCGATTAGTTACCTACTTTCCCTGTATATCATTCATTGTTTGAGTAATAACTTTAGTGGTGTGACTTGCGTTAGCTTTCTTTATCTATATAAGGGCCCCAATTGTTTTTTCATAGGTGAAATCATTCTAAAGAGGAAAATGTTCTATCATTCCTTTTACAGATATCTTCTGAAGATATCCGATGGGAAGGTGAGGATCAGGGAATTTCTATTCATGGTGTCCATAGTGGGCCAGGTCGTGGAATTAATAAATCCACAAGCCATGGTGGTTATCCCATTGTTGGAAGAGGGAGGGGATCCATGAAGCGTCAATCCAAGCGAGAATTTCCACCAAAACAGAATGGTTTTGCAAGGAAAGTTTCTGATGAAATTGAATTGTTCAACACAGATACACTAGTTCAGGAGGTATGCATTGTAGTGTGGAGTCGGTTTCACATGACATGTCAGTTTGTTTCATCTTTTGTTGCTGGAACATTCATGTAACAGGTGGAGAGGGTTTTTGCTTTGAGCCATCCTGATCCCCTTGAGCTTGAGAAGGCAAAAAAGATGCTACGAGTAAGATCATTGGTGCATTGTGCTGAGTGTTTGCTTTTCTCTCCTAACTGCTTATAGATTACATACTTTACTGTCTTGCATGATGCAGGAGCATGAACAGGCACTGGTTGAGGCGATTGCAAGGATTGCAGATGCATCTGATGGTGAAAGTGGTAATGAATACATGCATTTATGAGATACCTCTGTATCTGGTTGTCTTGGAGACGGCAATTGCCTATTTTAGCCTAGCCATCCTGTGCTGAGTAATATTTTATTATCCTGTTTATTAACCTAACCTTCGTTCATGCTTTTTACGTTACCTTATGAATTTTATGTAGCATTATTATTTTTTATGATGATTATAATAGGAATTTGGCTGGACCTTATCATCCAGGTGCTTGGGAAAAAAGTTTAGGGTTATAGATAGTATACAAATGAGTTAAATCTCCATATTGTAAAAATTGATTGAATGGGATTGCAGAAAGCTATCTGTAGATCCAATCAGCATTAGCTTGTTTGGTGATTTAGTTATGTGAATCTCTTTAAATTTCTTCTTTTTTCCTTTCATTCAAATCAGGTGAACACCAATTCTTCCATGGGCAAGCAATGGAACCAGAATAGAGATAGAGAGAGTTCGGCAGAAAAGCATCAGCGCTTGTTGAAGGGCTCATGATTATCATCAAATTGCATCAACCGAGCAAGCATGTGACACTTTTTTTTTTTTTCCTACTTATTTTTCTAATTCTTTTCAAGTTGGATTTGTACCTCTGGTATATTCAATAGAAAATTTCCATACTTGTAACATACACATGAGCTAACTTATGCAGAGACTTGGAGAAACAGCCGCTTGCTTTTGCCTGTCTGGGGGGCACTTGGAAACTTTGTAGACATTGATATTCTTAATCAAGCAAATTGTTTCATTCATGAGTTTCGACTATATTCTACAATTATGCATGTTATCCAGATTACTCGTTACATTGTAATAATTTTTGTTTTTATTGGTACAATGGCTGTGTTTTCTGATGATGTTGTAAGGTTTTGTCTTCTGGATCACTGCTTATTGCACCAGTAAATCAGAATATGCAAAATGAATGGTCTTAAGCATTGCGGGTTGAAATTAGATTTCAAGTTTTTAATCCAATTCTTCAAGGATTGTGAACAGAGATGGTTGATCAGTGGATTGATTTGCATGAATTTGTTGGTCTGCCATGAATGCTGCTGATCTCTACCTTGTATTCAATGAAGCAATGAAACGCACAACAACATCAGCCACCCTCGCATCATAAGCATTTCCCTCGATTTCAAAATGGCTAACTCCTTCAATAAGATGTGCTTGAATACGTCCAGCAGCAGATATTAGCTTCTTCTCCAACTGTTGTACACTTGTAAACTCATCATTTGTGCCCAAAATAAAGAGTTTTGGTTTTGGAGACCTTAAAATTGCTTTATTATGCCTTCCGAACAGAAAAGAGGCAGCCACTCCAAAAGGGTATCCAATACCTGCATACCCTATAACTTCCTCAACCTGATCAACTGCAGAACCGGCAATTGGAGCTCCTACAACCAACAAAATCGAATCCAAATTAACACCAATTTCAAAGGTTCATTATACAATTGCATTTAGCATGCCAATGTTAATATAATTCTATATATATATATATATATATATATATATATATATATATATATATATATATATATATATATATATATATTCATTTTCTTTGTACAAGAAAATAGACATCATTTAAGCTTTTAGCAAGTTTTTTTCCTCAGTACTTGGATTAATTCTTTGGCATGGGAAATGGAAAATTATTTAAATTAAGATTAGGGTTCTACCAATATCATAAAAATCATAAACAAAAACCATACCTGCAGAGGAACCCAGCAACAAAATTTGATTAGAAGGCAAGTTTTGCGAGACCCATTTGCAAACAGAAACAACATCTTGGACTTCAGCAAAGCCAGTGATGGAACACCTGCCTGTGGACCTTCCAACACCTCTCATATCAAAAGTAATAGCAATGAAGCCTTTAATGGATAATCTTAATGCAAGTCCTTGCATATGGCCTTGGCATCCACCCAGCTTAGAGTACGGATGCACCAGCACTATAACAGTGTCGGAACCACCGTTTACGGTGGTTTCTTGGGGTGGCTTAAAGATTCTTGCTTGGAGACTCACCCCATCTGTGGTTGAGATCATACATGATTCCATTGCACTTCTTGTTGTCATAATAAAGGAAGCAAGTTGCAAGAAAAAAAAATTCAATTATAAACTAATTAATAATCAACATTAAAATGTAATGTTGATTAAGATTTAAGAGTCTTAGGAAAAGATAGAGACTAATAATTAAGGTTGGGGTTTAAAGACCTAAAGGGTAGCAGAGAATTAGGTTATTTGATGTTGTTAAGGTTTAATTAGGCAGAGATTGAGGTTTTTCATCCAAGTTAACAAAGAAAGGATACATATGGATTACTGTAAAATAAATGTTAATTTTAGGAGAAATGACAGTTGCAATTGGCTATTTTTTAATGGAGTTTATTAAATCTTATTAATTAATTACAATGCCAAACCATTTTAACAAGGAAACTACAAAGGATCTAAATAAAGGCAAAGGCAGACTTTAAAGGAGAAACAAATTAAACTGAACCCTTTTTATGTCCAAAGGAGAAAACTTCATCCAAAATCTCTAAAAATAATTAATGAAAAATTAAATTGTTGTTTGATTTTGAGGTGTCCCCCTAAAATATTTATTGCTTAATAAAACATCATTTTATTTATAAAGCATGAATACGAATACGCGACATGACACTTATATGATATAAATATATTGACATAATTATTTATTATTTAAATAACAAATAATATTATATAAAATTAAGTTTTGTTTTGAATTTAAGTTTTGTAATCAAATTATAAAATAAGCCTTTCTTTTAGTTCCTTTTGTAATTTTTTTAATCTTATAAAAAATGATAATGCCTTTAACTATATCTTCTATACATAAAAATAAAACTAATAATACTAAAATGGATAAGAACATGAACAAAGAATATAAAGAAGAGAATAGTTTTTATAGTTATTTCATTCAATAGTATTAAACCCTTTATATAGAATACAGAAAAGAAGGAAATAGAAAGTTTTTCCAATAAAGAAAATACAAGAAATATGAAGTTTTTCCAATAAGAAAAATACAATCAATACTAATATGGAAACTAGAATATTCATGTATATGGAAAGACATCAATCAAATTTTATAATATATCATAACACTCCCCCTTGATGTCTTTTACAAATAATATGCTTCGTTAAAACCTTACTAAAGAAAAATCCTGTGGGAAAAAAATCTTAGTGAAGAAAAAAGAGTACATTATTCTTGTAGTGATTTGCGCCATAACATTACCTCATTAAAAACCTTGCCAGGAAAACCCAATGGGACAAAACCTAGGCTAAGGAAAAAAGAGTATAGTGCATTAAAATCTCCCCCTCATGAAAATATAATTTCTATCAAATATCTCTTAGCTGACGCACGCTAATTTTGTTGACTAACTTTTCAAATGTAATTGTAAGGAGTGTCTTTGTAAATAAATCTGTCAAATTGTCAAATCGTATACTTAATGATATTTAAGTAATATCCACATATAATAATTTATTTGTAATACTCCTTTAGGATATTACTTGCGCTATGAATATAACTCGTTAAAAACCTTATTAGAAAACCCAGTGGAAAAAAACATATCTAAGGAAAAGAGTATATTTTATGCGCTATTTTTTCATTTCACAGATTGCCTCGTTAAAACCTTTGTCCAAGAAAACCCTGTGGGATAAAAACTTGACTAAGTAAAAAGAGTACAATCATATACTAATTCGATCCCCCTATGGTGACAGATTTTAACACGGCGTATACTAATTGATGAAATGATGCCATTTAAATACCACATTAGGTAAAAACTTAGTACATAAGCCTATTAAATTGTCACTCAAGCGAATTTGGTGGATATCTCTTATGGAGCTTATGTATATACAAGAATTTAGGTGAAGTTTATATCTACTTCGTTACCCTTAATATAACCACCTTTAATTTGTGCAATACAAATTGCATTATTCTCAAAATACAATAGGAGTATCTTTTAGTGAGGTATTTCATGACCATAAAAATCTTTATAAAATTGCAGTACCACTATAAGTGAATACATAGCCAGTCTAAAATCTACCATCATAGAGACTGAGCAAATAACCAATATTCGCATGTAGACCAATTTCAAATATGAATTATAATATTAATAGTATATTGAAGATAACTTTTTACACCATTTTAATATCTCTTTATAGGTGCAAAGCTATACCTAGCTAGAAATTTTTCTTGCAAATGCAATATCAGGTCTGATGCAATTTGCAAGACATAAGAGTGCCCTATAGCACTTATATATGGTACTTCAAGACCAAACAGCTCTTTATTATCTTTTTTAGATCTAAAAGGGTCTCTCTTCACTTCTAGTGAGCGGACCACCTATTGGTGTGCTTGAGGGAGAAGATTTATCTATACAAAAATTGCTTAAATATCTTTTCCACATAAGTATACTAGTGTATTAGGACTCCTTAATAATTGGTCTGCAGGCCGATACAAAATTTTATTTCCTTTAAATTTTTCATCTCAAACTCACTTTTCAAACAGGTACATACTTATTTGAGTTCATTAGGAGTCACATTGATATTTAAATCAACTTATACTGTAATAATAACATATACCATTCTATGGTCTTTTATGAATACGAATGGACATAGTGTATTATTCACATATCTTTCTTTCAATAAGAATTTACTCAAACAATCATACCACATGTCCATATTGTTTTAATCCATACATAGATTTTTGCAATTTGATGAAATATATGTCACATGTTTAATGTGTACTCATTTATAATATATTTAGTCCTTCTGGAACTCTTATTACTTTCATAAAGCGTACAATAAGTCTTTCATTAACTGCCATATTAATTAAGTATCGGAACATGATCATTTCCATAATAAGAGAATTATTTTTCTCATAATCAATGATAGAACGAGTCTAGCTCTACTTTAATTGCCTCATTCCATGATGATCAATCATGTTTATGCTAATATTCAGTTATACTTATAGATTATGGATCCATATTTTCTCTTGTAACAGCAAAAGCTACTGTTGAGGCAAATTCATCGTCGACGATAATTAAATTTCTATCAACTCTTTCTTATATCACAAAATAATTGAGATCTCATAGTTTTCATTTATATGATCATCAACTCCAGAAGACTATCTGGAGGATCTAATTATTCTGTTATCTCAGTCTGTGTCTCATAATTAGCTATAGTTCTTTGACTGAGATTTTCCTCTTCAGGAAGTTTCTCTTCAGGAGATTTTATAAGTGGTGCTGCTTTTCTTTTCCGCAGATTTTTGTCTTTAGTTCTAATTTACTATCCACGCTTCTGGCGTGTAATGAGATTGATTGATTTTCTATTTGCAATTGGAATCACAACCTTTGCTAGGGTATTAGTAGCTGTAATATGAGACTTTGTCACTCTTTTAACATCTATAAATGCATTTGGCATTTAAGTTGCAATTTGTTGCAACTGTATTATTTTGTGAACTTCTAGTTCACTCTAACTTGTACATGGACCAAAATTATTTAAAGGGTTTTCCTTCTAATAAATTCCTCGACATTCTTTAGCACTATAGGTGTTTTTCCTCCCCCTAATGTCGAAAAATATGTCTTATCAAAATAAATTCATAGTTTCTTTTGTGGACCCATTATCACACAATGAGATAGATTTAATATATTCATAGCACAGAAAAATTTTATGACTCATGTCCTTATACAAGTTTCAAGAGAGAGTATATATGATGTACACAATGGCATTCATGCCAAACTTTTAATTGTTGAACTATAAGTTCAATGCTTGAATTACAGGTTCAACGCAATATATTGTGCATGTATACTAGGGATAAAACAGTAATTAAATAACTTATTATAACACACAACTTATAAAATCCTTGCAAATTATTCCTTCAAGGAGTTTACATAAAATCATCAATATTGAATTGAGTTGTGTCCTCTATATGAGCGGTTCCTCTTTCAGAATCTCATGATCTACTAAATGATTTATAGTATTCACTTCAGGGAATACAGTTGTACTAGTGGGCATTATTTGATAATTTCTCGTTAGCAATTATTCTTTCAGAATTCTCATTATCTACCAAATGATTTATAGTATTTATTTCAGGAAATACAGTTGTACTAGTGGGCATTGTTTGATGATTTTTTATTAACAATTATTCTTTGCAACTACTAGAAAAATAATATTTGTAAATTTTCACTTTTTATACTGTTACTACAGGAGTACGTAACTTTATTACCGCACAATTTCAGCTGTGAAGTAATTTTAAACATGGTTGAATTATATTTTCAAATAGACTTCAAGTCTTATAGGTGTAGATTTAGCCAATCCTATTGAGTTTATAGTAGTACCACATATTTCAAGTGATTATATCTATTTTTAAAACTCTTCTAGAAAATATAAAAATCATTAATAGTAAGATATTCAACATTTAAATCCTCACTTAAATGAGGTTTAAGTAGATAATAGTTTTTGTTTTTGCTAGCATCTAAATGCATTTCATTATCAATAACTCACGTCAAAAATTATTTTCATTGAATTCAAGAGCATATAAAAATTATCAACCAAACTTTAATTCACTATACTTCACTTTATTTAAATAACTTAATTTGCATATATTTAAAATATATCTAAATAGACCAATCAGAAAATAAATTAATATTAATTTTAACAAACATTAAATTCATAATTTATCATACCAAGGAAAGGTAAGCACTAATTATGCTTCTCTATACCAACATAAATCCAATAATGTATGCAATCCGGAAATAAATTTATCAATTCACAAATTAACAAAACCATATTACTTATATAATTTATATTAATCTCATCTCACATTTAAATCTCTAATTGTTTTCACATCTAATACACATTGACATAAGTAAATTCAAAACATATATAACACACACAGCTTTCTTGTAGGCTATTCAACTAACAAATATATATATATATGTATGAGACATGTATTGTCCATAAAATAAATTTTGAGTTGAGATGCTAAGACCGAATGATATATAATAATATATATACTAGTAGAATCAATCTCAATTTAATGAATCAAGTAAGCCTATTAATATGAACGCAAAATCACCATTTTCCCATAAAGCAAGTCAATCAATCAATAAATGAATAATTTAGGGTCGGATTTTATGCCAAAAAAATTATAAGCCATGACTTTAAAACTATGCATAAAATGTGTTGCTATAATTGATAACCAATTAAAAGTTGCAATTTGGTTGGTAAATCAAATAGGCCATACCCATCATTCCAATACATATAAACAACAATGAAACACCCAAAACAGAAAAATCAAAGCAAAAGGGTTTACCTTAATATTATGGCCATACGCAGGTATTTTATTGATATCGAATTTATTCAATACATGTAGTTTAAATCAAATTTATTAGTTATTTAGGAACATAAAATATCAATTTTTCAAGGATGTCTATTTTATTTATTTGATTACTCGAAGGAATGACACGAGTATAAATAATTCTTACTCATGATGCCAAGGCCCATCAATTATTAACATTGTCTAATATAAAATCATAATAAAATCAGACTTGTAGACAATGTATTTAGTTTTTTAGGAACATTTAATGATTTTTGAATGAATTTGTTTACTTTAATTAATTTTTCAGGAACTATATAGAATATCAGTACTTCAGGAACTGTAGAGAATATCAGTTTTTGAAAAACTGTAGAAAATACCAATTCTTCAAGAACTATAGGGAATACCAATTTTTCAGGAACTGTCATTATTATTAGTTTTTCAGGAACTCACAACTTAGTTATTTATTTAATTAGTTCTTCAGGAATTATAAATAATACTAGTTCTTCAGGAACTAGAATTTAAAATATAATACTAATTCTCTAGAAACTCATAGTTTAGTTATTTATTTAATTAGTTCTTTAGGAACTATAAATAATACTAGTTCTTCAGGAACTAGTATTTAAAATATAATGTTAGTTCTTCAGGAACTAGAATTTAATTGATTAATCATTAAATAGTATATCAAATCTTTATAAATCTAAAAAAAACGATTTGAAATAAATGATTATAAGAAAGAAGAAAAAAAATGATTTCTTCAAATTAATTAGCCCAATATGTTCAAACGATTTCTTAAAAAAAAACGATTTAGTTTTTTTTTCTTAAAAAAAATATTTGATACATAAATATTAATAATAATAGTAATTAATTATTAATAATAGTAAAAATTGTTTACCATAAATCTTGAATTTTATTTTTTCAAATTTTTCGCTTTAGCTAAATTGTAGCAAACCACAAGCTATCCAAAATTATAAACAATATTGTACAATGATTCGTGCTGATAACGTGTTATAAATAAAATGGAAAAGAACATGAATAAAGAATATAGAGAAGAGAATAGTTTTTCTAGTTATTCCATTCAATAGTATTAAACCCTTTATATAGAGTACAGAAGAAAAAGAAATAGAAAGCTTTTCCAATAAGGAAAATACAAGAAATATGAAGTTTTTCCAATAAGGAAAATATAATCAATACTAATATGAAAACTAAAATATTCACGTATATGAAAAGATATCAATAAAATCTTATAATATATCATAACAAAATCTTATTTAAAAAAAAAAAAAGATTCTTAACAAATGAATATTGATTTAATCATATTAAAGTTATTTTTAAAATTTTAAATAAATAAAATCTCCCTAGCATGATAGAAAAATACAAAAATAGTACTACTAATAGATAATTAAAAAAAAATTAATAAAATCCACATCTTTGCCATTCCTTTAACATCTAGAATAGTAATATCGCCTTACGTAATCCGCACGCTCTCTCTCTCTCTCTATATATAAACAGTAATCAGTAGCGCCATGAAAATAGAGAGAAGCAGAGGGAAAACGACTCTTCAAAAATTTCAATTTCAGGGTTGTTCGATTTTGAATTTTAGGGTTTGCTCTTTTTTGTAAACCCTAATTCCTGATAAAGATCAAATTTTTAGTTTTTCCGGCAATAAAAATCCATTTTTGATTCTTTGCTTGTCGTGTAAGCTTTTAGAATTGGAGAACAAATTGCAAATATTCATGACCCGACCCGTGAAGTGCGAACGAAGCACCACTACTACTCCTGCTTCTACTACTGATACTAATACCAATGGTAGAAAAGTCGATAATGGTGGAGCCCAGATCATTGACCCCACCGGTCCAACATCTGCCGGACGTGCAGCTCTTCGATCACGGTATCTCGCCGTGAAGAACCTCATTAATGGTAACTTTATTTATTTATTTATTTTCTTTTGAGTTTTTCATTTGCATTAGATGAATACTCTATCTGTCCATAAATTATAATTCACTTTTATTTTGTTACAAACATTATAAATTTATATTTATTTTATTATTTTATTTTTATAATAATCACAAATTACATTAATTATTTTAGAATAATGTGATTGATTATAACTGTATTAAATAGCATATTTGTAAACATAATAATAAATTTAACTTGAAAAAGAAATTGTACTATTTATTTTAGACATTTTAAAAAAAAAATAGAGACTATAATTTTCAGACAGAGAAAGTAATATATTTATGTTTTGAATTACTCGTGTAGGTGAAAGAGAAGATATTGGAAGCGTTGATTCTGATAAGTTCCGATCAATCTTTCATCAAGTGGAAAGCTTACACCAGCTAGGTATTCATTTCTATATTCTGTTAACTGATTGGCAATTGTTGTTTAAATTCTGTTTTATATTTGATATTGCAGTTGAAATTTTTTTTTTTTTTTTTTTTTTTTTGCTCCAACCGGTTCAACTCGCAATCTCATAGCTCAGGAAGGACTCCAATAACCATTAAGCCAAAGGCTTATTGATAAAAAAATATACACTCTTGGATATTTTTGAAGAAAGTAGTTGTAATTTGGAGTTTTAGGACTTAAACGTGCTAAAATTTTTAATGGTTTCTAATCACTATATTCATGATGATTGTAATTTGTAAGTCATGAAGTAGTCGCATTGTCTAGTAATTGTTGTTGATTCTATTTTGCGAATGTACGGAATTGGCAATTCGTGCTCTGTATTTGTTGATCAATGTGGCTGTTATGAATTTATGATGGGCAGAGGAGGTGATCAAGTTGTTTTGGTGGTGGTAATAGCATTTGTAATGAACCTAGGGAGGTGGTATCGGGTGTTCTTGCTATTGTAATCTTTGTCACAGTGCTAATCTTTGACTTTGACACACACACGTATGCATATTATAGAATGTTATTAAAATTTAACATTTATTCAAGTGATTTCCCCTGTTAACAAAATCTTTATCCATATCATGAAATTAAGGATTTGATTGACACAGATGCATACTCACCAAGAAAGATTTTTCTTGAAGGCCTTTGTGCTTTGAATATGTAATTATCAAAATTTTGTGTAAAATGTATCTATTTGTGATCCCATTGCCTTCAAATCTACCGCTATGATTAATTTGTTTGTGCATGACAAATGGTGGTATTGTTTTGCAGTCTATCTATTTACTTTGCATGCAACACTTGTTGGCTACTGTTTTCACTGCCTTTTTTTTTTTTTTTTTTTTAAATGAGGTTAATTTCCTATGATTTCACTGACTTCCCTTTTATCCTCTTCTATATAAATTTCAGTACAGAAACCAAGAGAACAAATTGCTGATGCAGAAGCACTTTTGGATATCACAAGCTCATTGGTAACCTCTGTCAAGGCACACGGCAATGATGGATTAACTGCCTCAGATTTTATCAATTGTCTCCTTAGAGACTTTGGCCAACAAGGTGGGGCTGGTGGCGCAGAAGCTGGTAGGAACTCAATAGGCTGGAATAATATTGGAGTTGCAGCATCTCATGTATTCAGGAGCTGCCCTGGGTGCCACACCATGTAATAGCTGAAGATTCTTTTCTTATTCTTTTTTTTTTTTTTTTTTTTTTTTTGGGTTTCGCTTCTTTTTATTTCATAAATTTTGAGTAGTTACAGATTCACTTTTGCTTCTCCTTTAGGATTTGGCCCATGGATACTGAATTAAAGCGACGGAAGGCTGTTGTTAGAAAGAGCGTGAAACCAACTAAGAGTGCTCAGCCTGAAGAGGTGAGAGTATTTTAACCGAAATACACCTTTTTTTTTCATCTCATAACTCACAAAAACAAGTGGTGGAATGATTTGTTATTCCATGGACAGCCACTGAAGATGAGTTTTCATACTTTTGTGCCATTCAGGCATTCATTTAGCCTTTTGCTTGTGCATGTGAAACCAGTATCCACTATGATAACGACATAAGTTAAAGTTTGAACGGATATAACTTTGATTGCTTTATGTTTAACAAAAGAATTGAAAGTTCAGTTCTTGTTTCGTCAATCAGGTGAACCTGATACTGCTTGTTTCTTAGTCATTCAGGATTTCCCCTTCTACGCTCAAGGCTATTGTTCTACAATAAATGTCTCTATTGAGTTCAATTTCCTAATCCCAATGTCCTCCCTCATGTAATTTTTTGAGCACTTGCTAAGCTTTCTTGTAAATTTGCGCAGGTGGATAGCGATTGGGCAGGGAAGGGAACAGATACAGACAAAACTATGGCAACTATGTTTAATATTTTAAAGAAGAAAAAAAGTGTCAAGCTTGAGAATTTAGTATTGAATAGAAACTCATTTGCACAGACTGTGGAAAATTTGTTTACCTTGTCGTTTCTAGTTAAAGATGGGCGGGCTGAAATAAAAGTGAATGAGAATGGCTGGCATCTAGTTTGTAAGATCCTTAAAATGCTTTTCTTCCTTCTCTTTTGCAAGCTCAAGTTTAGTTTTCTTTGCTGCTCTAGTCGTTTTTAACTTATTGTTTACAATATTCTTTACGTATCAGCTCCAAGGAATGCTGCTGCTGCAAGTGCAGTTCTCTCAGGGGAAGTTGTATATAGGCACTTCGTCTTCAGATTTGACTTCAAGGATTGGCAGGTACTTGGATGCTCTGATTTGATTATCTAGGCTTATACTGTTTGCAATATCAATGAATTTCTTGTCAGTAAATGATTTTTAGCATACGATAACTTTAAAGGCTTTTCTCGCGTCCAGCATGGGTTCTGAGCGTCAGTTAATTTATATATGTATATGTCTTTGCGTGCATGCGTAACAGTTTATGAAAAAAAATTCTTGCTTGGTTTTTCCAATAACTTTGCCTATGTGAAACTTGCAGTTGATGAGATCTTATGTTGGCGTCGGGGAGGAGATAATGCCAAGCAGGAATCAAATAAACCTATCATGTAATGGTCAACAAGATCCAGTGTCTGTAGAATCTCCAGACGCAGGACCTAACACTCCAATTCGAAAGTTGTCCAGGAACCGTGGCTTAGTTCTACAGGAAGAAACAATTGTGGAAGACTCGTCTCTTGAGAAAGACAATACTCCAGTAAGCACAACTGTTATTCGGAGAGGGAAGCGTAAATCAAGATGACAATAGCGGGGATGAGTTATATTTAGATTGCTAGTCAGTTAGCTCTGTACATATGCCTAGAATCCTTATAGTTCATTTTAGCAGAGGTTTTCACATTAAATTTAGTCCCATTTCATTCTTCCCACATTTATTTGGTGCTGTACTCCCTCATCTATGTAGTAGGATGTAGTTGTGGATGTTTATTTTAGATGGCTTCTTCAAAAAGTTGTATGGGAGCCAGTGCATCAACTTATGAAATTGGAAATGTTTACGACCCAGTAAAACTTTTGCATCCAAGTAGTGAGCAGGAAGATCTCATGAATTGGACTTCCTCAGTCTACTAATAGTGGATTTTTGGAATAGGCAAAGACTTAGGATCGAGTTCCCTTACCCCAGTACTCGAAAAAGTAAATAAATAAGCATCTATTGAATTTATGGTGTCAAGTATTAGTGACAATCTACATTAAGTTAGGTGAGTTCTGTAATCTCAACTTAGAAATGCAGGAATAAAGAAAAATGCAGAAATGCAAAGGCTTATTAGTGGTTTAAATTCCCTTTTTCATCTACAAGCATTATAGAAAATCGATGCTATAACAAACATGCTACAATGGCCTACTCTCCCATTCCCTTTTCATCTTCACAATTGAGAATAATAAATTAAACAATCAGAAATCTTAAGAGGCCTTACTGGAAGTAGACAGATTTGTGCCTAACTGTATGCACACCTAGGTTTATCAGAAGCAACTGGTAAAAATGAGATGGAATATGAATATCCAATGTCGCATTTAATTTGGAAGTTTACATGCCTGCTAAGCATTAAGAGGGGAAACAATTCCTACTAAAAGAACATATAGGTTATCCTCTCATCAAAAGCGGGACTAAATCAACTATTCCCCATGGCATGATATGTGTCAAATGAAAAGTAAGGGTTACAACATTTATTTAAATTGAAAAAAAATAAATAAATAAGTCCACTAAACAAGATTGTTCGTAATTCCCACCTCGCTTTCAGTTATCCTTTGGAATGTCAAGGTTTGCAAATATTGGGCTATCAACTCCCACTCCCATTGCATTTAAACCATTGTCGACATACACAACAGCGCCAGTAATAGCTGAAGCCAATGGTGAAGCCAGGAAGGCAGCTGTGTTCCCTACCTCCTCTGTTTCAATGCACTCAAAGCTTAGAAAAGTCCAATTGAAGAATAGAGTGGAAAGTAATGCTGTGTAATTGAAAGCCCCTATTTGGTTTTACACTATCAAACATTTTTTTTTTATCTAGTTGTCTGTTTGGAGGTAGAAAATAACAAGCAACAGAGTAGATCCTCATCATGAGGAAGATCAAATTTTTTAGCTTTTGAAAATTGATTAAAACTTGGTATTTGCATAAACTAGCCTTGTGGTCAATCTTTAGGCAGCACATCAAACAAAAGTGTAGGGTATTTAATGCTCACCCGCAGATAATTCCTTCTGTAAAGGTGCATTGGCCAGTGAGTAATCAATCATCATATCAATAAAGCCAATTGCCTTTGCAGCACGACTTCTTAATGGGCCTTCCAATTTCATAAAGCATGAAAATATGAGAACAGATGTATAATTTGCAGGAAAACATGTTGAACAAAAAAAGGATGAGTGATTTTATCTGTCTACTATCTGGAAGAAGAAAGAGAGAAGATAGGGAAGAACTAACGTGATTAAATGTGCTTGCAGACCAAGATGGTAACACCACTAAGAAATCTTATTAATCATTGCGTTTTGCCTTTTCATATAGCATTTACAGCAAATTATTATACAAGTTGTGCCAATCAAAACCACAACTAGTAAAAGTTAAATTACCAACTTATGGAAAATCAATTCAAACCAGTTGGTTAGGTCATAGGTGGTTTGCCACTTGACTTTGGAGGGACCGTTTCCTACTTTCAGAAAATAAATAAATAAATAAATAAATAAATAAATATATAAATATATATATATATATATATATATATATATATATATATATATATATATATATATATATATATATATATATATATATATATATATATATATATATATATTTATATATATACACACACATACTTCTACAATATACATCAATGCAACAGACCACAAGTACCAGATTTCCAGTTCACAATAAGGTGGTGAGCAGATTCCTGATTAGTCTGTATGGGCATGTCTTATATATATCTACAATATAAATCAATGCAACAGACCACAAGAAGTACCAGATTTCCAGTTCACAATAAGGTGGTGAGCAGATTCCTGATTACTCTGTATGGAAATGTCTCATCCTTAATTATATCCTCCAGATAACCAACTATTGGAGCCATTTAATCAATTTAACCAATGCTAATTGAACCAACATGTTTCAGGTTATGTGCAACTATAGTTTGGCAAGATGGTGAAATTATTCCCTGATTTGGTAGTGGATTTGCTATGACTGATAGAATGGTAAAGAGATGCTAGCAAATTGTTCCAAGTCACAGGAAGTACATGTGCATCAGGAGAGGTATGTTGTGGGGTGGGAGGGATGACAAAGAAGTTATGCATAACTTCTTACTAGGGATCTAAAAAATTACCAACTGGTAACAATCTTTGATCATGTAAAGGCCTCTCATTTAGCTAAAACCAGGAAATATCAACAGTTCAGTAGCATGGGACAGCATTAAAAAAAATGCTTCTAGTTTGGTATTAAGTCCCCTTTTGAACATGAAATAACTAATATACCTGCAGATATTGTGTTTACTCTGATTTTGTGCTTTCTTCCAGCTTCAAAAGCGAGAACCTGAATCAATTCCAGAAAAAAGTTTAGAAATTCTATAAATGGATGATATAATACAGTCAATGAATGAGATACAGTTTATGTGAAAAAAAAAAAAAAACCCACTCGTGTGTCACTCTCCAGAGCAGCCTTTGCTGAACTCATGCCTCCACCATACCTGTATATGGAAAACAATTTGAATTCTTGTTTGAAAAGAGAAATGAAAAAACATAAGAGAGCTGGTGAGATAAAGAAGCAATCCAGAAGTGCATACCCTGGAATGATCCTTTCGGAGGCAATGTAGGTAAGAGAAATTGAAGAACCACCTGCAATATCAACACCAAACCTCAAGTTCTAACCATCTCTCTGGAATATGGTGATTCTTTTTAATAATCTATTTGAGTTTTCAGAAGTAGGGTCAAGTGGAAAAAGTGAAGATAGGGATATAAACCACATATAAAGGGAAAGAATATTGGATAAGAAGGGTACCAGGATTCATTATTGGAACAAAATGCTTCAGTAAGGAAACATATGAGTAACTTGATGCAGAGATGGCCGCAAGATATCCATATCTTGATGTCTCCAGAAGAGGTTTGCTAACCTGAGCAAGTTGAATACTTTAGTCCTAAAAAAATCTAGAAAAAACAGCATAAAAAGAAAACATCAATGGCAATGCACCTCTGGCCCATTAGCAAGTGAGTGCACAAGGATGTCAATACTGCCAAAATCCTGCTTCACTGATTCAACAAGCTCCTGTAAGACATTATTAAATATCACCTATCAGTACATGTAGCACAGTTTTTTCAACCCAAATACAGAGCTTCAGTAGAAAATGCACTTAAACCATAAGCCATTCAACAAAATAACAGAGGATATTTGATGCATTTCAAGACTGGCAGTTGATCATGACATGTTGAATAAGAAGTGATTCCATTTCTATAAAAAACAGAAAATGAAGTGAACCCCAATGTAAGCAGACGATTTATACCTCCTGCAGTCTAGTGTGCGATCCTGACTCTTTTAACTCATGCAAATTGTTTCATCATAGGCATGAGGAAAAACAGTGTATGAATAAATTCTTTGTGTTACTGTCATTTGTGATTTACTATTAAAAAGAACCGTGCACTAGTAATTAAATCATTTTAAGTAGCACCACTGCAATGTGACTATCAGTACATACTGCATACAAAACAGTTGAAATAAATTAGGATTCAGAGCATTTGCCCGTGATTTATTCAATATCTCACCTTGACTTGGTTGCGCATGTTGATTCACAAATGCACAAGGTAATAAAAGGAAATGATTTATCACATGTCACAGCATTAGTGGTTAAAAGTTACAAAACAATGAGATCTTCTTTTAAATGCACGCCATGTCTATCTAGTCAACTAACTGATGGCTCAGATAAAGCAAAGAATGATAATTTCACCAAGCATGAGAGATGTATAACTGAAATGGTACCTGAACAGTCCATTTTGAGGCCCCCGCATAGCGCTTGTTTGTTTTTACCTGCAAAACCCACAAAGAAGAGTATAACCAAGAATATAATGAAACTTTATGTTGCCAAAAATTAGATTAAAAACTATGATTACATCTTCAGGAACATCCTCAGGACTGTCATAAACTGCATCCATTGGGTAAATTTTGGTAATTTTCATTAAGGAACCATCCGGCAATCTGAAAAATCAATTAGAATATCAATTAGCAGAGAACCAGTGGCAGACCATCAAATATTTAGTAATCTGCATGTAATTGAGGAAATGCCAAATATGTTATTACACGCGTGATTCATCAAATTTCCCACGGCGTAGACTGCTTTCAAATATGTTCAGTGCCTGCACAAATGAGAATTTTCATTGAATACCTATTTCTGAACATTATAATTTCAACTGTCACAAGGGAATTAAGTTGGATCAATTTACATACAGGCACCCATGTACCAACAATAATCTCAGCACCTGCAGCAGCAAGAGATTTTGCAATTGCCCAACCATATCCATTGTCATCAGCTACACCAGCAATAAATGCTCTCTTACCTGCACTAAGAGTTGTACCATTGTTAGATGTGTCAAGAATCAAATCTAACACAGAAGTGACCATAACAAGCCAATATTCAATGCTCAAACACTAATTAGTAATCTCTTATTTCCGACAATCTTTAATGAGATGCATGGCTAACAGTATATTTCTGTCACCTTTAGGTGTTTCTTTCTGTCCTCGACCTAATTCATACCTTCAACACTAATTTAGAAGTAATATAACAGATCCACACCTTTCCAAGCCAATGAACATTGATTGACTGCAGTCTTTCAGGAAAACTTACTAACAAAACCATATTTCAGCCAACCTATAGCTTCTTTTCCTAGCACTCACTTGGTTATTGATTTAGCTTCCCTGCCTCATTAATATGGTAGAAATGATTTCTGCAATTTTATTATATTTCATAATTGAGATCTCCCACACATATATTTACATGATTTTTGTTCTTTTAATTATGTTTTATAAGATTATATTCATTGAAATAGCAAGTAATGAGACATTTGTTACACACTGAAAATTGAAATCATGTGATGCATTCTTTCCCTTTATCAGTTACTATGATAGCATTCACAAAGATTAAGCTGACTTTCCCAGCAAGCAAATCTAATGTCAAACTATAGTATTTATTTAGCAGCAGTAACTCCACATCTTATTCAGATGCATGCCAGTCCTAAGGATACAATCTTAGTGGAAACTTGGTTTATGTGACAATCTTTTCAGGCTATAAGCATGTAGCAAAGAAAAATGCACATTAAATTTGAAATTTTGTAAATGAGATAGAATCATTGGGACTTAAGAGCAATGCAACTATGCAAGAAAGCTTTTGGGACTTAAGAGCAATGCAAGAAAGCTTCCAACTCAAACATAAGCACTTGAAAGATCTGCCAAAGCTTGATGGGGACAGCAACAGGGCGATATGGGAATAATATCTGAATCTGTTCTTACTAATTTCATGTTTTTTTTTCTTCTTATAGTTATTGTGTACTATTTATCTCTGAATCAAGCATCAAACTTCTGAAGGGCTAAAATGCAGATATTGTGATTGTAAAAATATGACAAAATGGGCAAAGAAAGATGAATAACCTCTTAAATCAACAGGCAATCCTGGCAGAGGCTTGTTCTCATTTGCTGCAGACATTGCTTTTGTAACAACCTTTTTAAGTTTCAGAGGCACTGAAGTAAGGCTCTGAAAGAATGGCTGACTCGATAAGATGTGAGAAGAGCTTTTAAGCCTAGTCCAAGATGCTTCTTTAGGCTCACTACAGAAACTATCTGTGCTTGACATAAATACTTTATGAGAAGAAGATAAGCAAGGATTGATCATTGCCATGTGTGTGCTAGGAGTTGCAGCTGCAGCCATATTGTTTACAGTCAACTTTAAAAAGGTCTGCAAAATGAACAAAATGTATACATAATCAACATATGAACATATTAAAAACTATTCATACAAGGATAAAACATGTTACATTTGACCAGAAGTAGGTAACTTTTCATGCAGAAAGAAAAAAATGGTTGGGAGGAAGAAAAAGGCAAAACTTATACAACTTGTCATACAGTTGCATTACCATGAAGATATCCATTATACAATGTACAATACATTAAAGATCATCAAAATTGCCAACAGAAATCACAAACCAAATCTATGTTGTTTATTAATTAAAAAAAAAAAAAATCTGTGTTGTTTATGACTTATGCCAATTTCACCACTAAACAGCCATAGAATTACTTTATCTAACATAACCAAAACAAAGAATTTTAATCAGCAGCATAATTTACAAGTTCAGATTTGGAATAAGCACCAAAAAAAGAAAGCATCAATAATTTCTCTGAGCTGATCAATTGAAAATTATTTACAATTAACAAATATAATTTAGCCGCAAACCAGGAAAACATGAGGAGCATTTCCAATTCTTTGAGCAAAACATTTCACAAGGAAAACATTCTTTGCGTCAAAACTACTGATGCTAAATTTAAAATACCGGTGCAAATTTTATATATATATAATACCACCCTTAATACTACCCTCGTAGCCGACACTACAATATATATCAAACTCAACAAATATTTCATCATTTCTGCAAGCCAACATTGAAAGATGTTAAAACCTATTAAACAGGAAATGGGTTCAACAAAATATAGAAGCAGCAGTAACATTTTACTTCCTGAACAGTAAATACAGAACACAGAACACTTATAAGCAAATGGGTAGGAGTGAAAGATCACTGTACATTCTATACCCTTGAACCATTAACGCAAAATGCAATGAGATGGGAAGATCAAAACTCAGAACTCAAACATCAAATTAAAAACAGAAAGATAAAAAATAAAATAAAATAAACACTTTAATACTCACTGAACTGAAATCACAGAAAGAAATGGAAACCCACCAAATGTGATGCCAAGAGTTGAGCTTTAAGAGAAGGGGCGTTTAGGGAGGAGGAAATAGTAGGTTAGATGTGGAAATACGTGTATTTAAGTGAGGATTATATATGTGATCTGTGAGGGTTTCGATGAAACCGAAGTGGGTTCTGTATATACTGCTGCGGAAGGCCTTTGTAATTGCCGAGAGAAACAGGTGGAAAGAGCTTTCTGTGCTGTTGTTTTTGGCGCCCCACTGAAATTACTGTTCTATCCCTTTTTTCTTTTAGAACTTAAAAGTTTCTTTTTTCAAAATATTATTTTACTCCTTTCCTTTAAATTTTATTTATTTTTATTTTTTAAATAAATTCCCATTTAATCTCCTATTTTTTAATTTAATTAATAAATTCGTCTTTTTCTAAAAATATCGAATTAAATAACCTTCAAATTTATTCTTCTTGAATTCTTATTGACTAAATAATATTTCCATCTAAAATAATTAAAATTTTATTATTCTATTAAATTAGAGGAGCACTCAATTTATTCATATAAAATTTTCAAAATAAATTTAATAAATTAAAATATAAATATAAGATATTAAGAAGTGTTTGGAGTCAAGTTATTAATTTCTTTTAATTTTTATAAGAGTTTAGCAGAAATATATTTTGTAATTTATTTAAATTGATACAAAATTAATTTTGGCGGTAATGTTTAAAAAAAAAAAAAAAAAAAACTTTGTAGGATGTCTTTTGTTATATTAGGTATGTTTCACCAATCCTGCTAAGGTAGTTTTAGTTGGTGATCTAAAAATTGTTGATATTTTAAAAAATTAACTACCTGCGTTTTCTTTTTTTTTTTTTTTTTTTCCTAGAGAACTATCTATTTTTATTTTTTTAATTCACGTGCTTCATTCAAGTGGCAATACTTATCCGATTGGCTAGCAAAGTAAGATTATCAATTTTTTTTTTTAATATGACTTATTTATATTTATATAAATTTTGCTGAAAATTCATTATTTAAAATAATTTTTTATTTTATAAAAATTTAAAATTTTTGATAAAATTAATTAATACATATAAAATTGATTCTCAAAATTTCAAGTAGCATTTATGTGTTTATAAATATTATTTGTTATTTTAATTTTTTATTTATTCTATTTTTAATTGATAGTTTCAATCATAATTATTTGTTTTTCTCTATCAGATAATTTTATTAGTCTAGTCTAAACAAAAGAAAAAAAAATTTCTTATTTGTTGATTAGATTGGTAAAAAAAGTGTATGATGGTATACTTATCACAAAATTTATGTTGATTCTGTTTTACATCTCACAAATTTATAAATTTTAATTTTCTTGATTTTTCGAATTAGCTAGGTTTTGATTTTTTTTAAATAAAAAATATATAATATTCATTTTAGAATTTAAAAAATAATATAAAACACTAATCTCTTATTAAAAAAATGAACAAATCACAATAAATAGAATACATTATCATAAAATTTAATTTTTTTTATTACTAACAGCAAACATAATATATTACTATAAAGTTTAGTATTTTTTTAGTATATTATTTTTATTTAAAACAAATTCAGTATACTTATAGAATGTAATTAATATTTACTGTTATTTATACAAGTCATGAATTTTAAATAAAATAAGGTTTAAGAATGATGGAATCTATGGTTAGATTTGAGATATCAATTTTGTGGTTAGGATTTCTTGTAATATGTTCAATGAATGACTTGGGGATTTTTGTGTATAGGCTAAAGTGAGCCAAGAATTGGATGAACACATACAATTGAGTTGATTTGAGTATAATTGAAAGGTTAAAACAAGAGAGACAAGTTATGAAATATTTTGTTTAAATGCTTTCATTATGCATTTCATTCTACATGACCTATATTGTTTGAGCTTTTCGATACTCTTATTGTTGAAACCGTGTTGCTCATTAAAACTAAGATTCATTATTAAATCCATTGTTACTGCTTTATTGTTGATAAACCTATTTATTGAATATATTGTTCTTGGTTATTGAAACCCCATATTGAAGCCTTTCATATTGTAAAGACTTAATGTTCCATTGTTAATAACCCTTTTCATTGAATCAATCATTATCAATAATCATTTAATTGTTATTGAAAGACCAATTGAATCAACCAATCGATTATTTCTATTGAAACATGACCTAACCATAAACCAAATTATGACAGAACACCCAACTAATGAGGAAAATCACTAGACCAAATGCACTGGTGACTCGAATGACTGAGTTTATAAACTAAGTCAGACGTATCCTTGCAGACATGTGTTGACTTACATAGGGAGAAGTTATTGCCCTATATTTGATTGTTACATTAACAAATGTGGACGATGGTTTAGTCCCACCAATAAGATCTCTCATTTGTTACTGATATTGATATTGAGACTCACAAGGACTTGTGGTGCTGTTCCACCCATGAGGTCTCCATTTGTTATCGAGTCTCGTGGTGTTGTTGTTATATTTTTACTCGGGTTCTCCTATTGAATGGTTCTGTCATAGCAAATTGTTCATTGATACCTATTATTATTTGTCAGACCAAAACTATTGTAAAGTCTTATTATTCTTTTGATATTAAATTGACTACTAAAACTAAAGTTATTAATAATCACTTATCATCACTGAAAAGCCATTGAACCATCAAGATGTTATTATAACTACCAAGCTAATATTGACCCATTGAATGTATGACTTTAGTATCCATATATCATTGTTCCTTGTAAAATCCACTTTTGCATATATTTCATAAACTTATGAGTTGACGGCTCACGACATCGTCTATAGATTTCAAGTTATTGTATAAAAGTTCATAGAAGCAAGGTAGATTGGACCTCTTGATTTTCATTCTCCATCAAGAAGATATAATGTATATGTTTATGTTATTGCTTAAGAATTATAGATATATTAATATTGAGTTGTAGAATTCTAATTGTAATTGCTCTATAGTAATTGGATCGTCAATGATATCAACAGTATAATATACATTATAGGTTCGGTGATTTCACCATTTATAAGTTACATACTGATATCTGTTAGATTTAAGCCCTTAGAAGAGAGGAGTGAAAGTATATTGAAATGGGTATTCTAATAATGATTGTAAAATGAAATGAAATTGTTAAGGAATTGATATTGATAATATTGTTATCCCAAGTATGATTGTATGATTGTAATTAAAGTATGATTGTATGATTGTAATTAAAGATTGATCAATTTGATCCTTAGTCCATAGAGATCATTGAAATCATATGAAATTATTTACTATAGTTAATGTAATTGAATGATGGATATTGATATTGCGTGGTTGCTTAGATGCATGTTAAGATTGATAATTATTGATCCAAGTTGTTTGTTATTGGGTTCTACGGGGTTTGATTGCCTTATGCTTATGCACTCTCTAGGATTGTCCTGCCTTCTGGAGTCAGGGCATGACACATACTAACTTCAAACTAGGGAGTCGATCCCCTATCTAACTCTCTTAGTCCAAATGCAATCATTTAAATCCAATAAATAGGATCTGAGCTGTCAATGGTCCAAACCACGTAGCACCTAGCCATGAACAAGCTCTCGAGCTGTCATACACCAGCCATAGCTCATCAAATATAGTCATTTTCATAATCATAATCCTGAGTAGTCCTATATCATCTCAATTCTATCCAATAACCACAAATAATATACAACACATAATAACAAAACATTCATATGCATAAGCTTAGAAGTATAGCATTTCCTATTGATTTGTTCCCCAAACAGATGATTGGAAGACCTATGTAAATGGTGCTCTCTGGCAGTCTTGTTCTGTGGCTTTTTAAGAGATCTTTATTCTTTGCTAACTTTCTATCTTTAGTATAAAAGGTGAATGAATGGATTCATTTTCATTATAAACCGAGCTTTCTTAACTTAAGGGTCAAGGTTAATAGAAAAAAAAAAAAAAAAAAAAAAAAAAAGGAATCCTATATACTTTTATAGGAGACTAGTAAAAATCCTATACACATTAATTGATTGATGTGCTCAAGATATGCCATGTGTTTAATATGAGTTATATCACTATGTATACGTCATTGATCACCAAGATATAGTCATATTATAATACTTTGCAAATTGATAGATTTTCAATTACAATGTCTCAAACACCACCTTCTAACAAGAAGAAATCACGTGAATGGATCAATGCTCCCTCACCAACCTCACTAGAGGTATTGTACCTATCACTAAAGCAATAATTGGAGGACCTTAAGAATGAAATCATTGAGATGTTGAAAAGGGAACTGAAGTTAATTGGAGAGGAAAAGGTGTCTGAGATTCTACTTGAAGAAATTCCATTGCTGAACTTGTATGAGCTATTTCTGCAGGTGGTTGAAAAACTCAAAGCTAAAGAGGAAGCTATGAAGGCAAATTTGATTGTGATTCCAAATACTTCATCTGACATTAAGCCAACAAGGAGTTTTATTTTGTCTTTGTTTTTACTAAAAAGAATATAATAATTTTTATTAAAAAAAATATTATACCAATGAAAATTTGGTTATTTTGATTAAATTCTAGTTTCTATTTATGGTTCATAATCTTTTTTATGTATGGCTATATTTTCTTCTTTTATGTTAATAAATTGCTTAATTTTAAATTATTGTTGCCATGCAAAACCACATAATCCAATAATAAATCTAGAAAGCTAAAAGGCTTGCATCACGGCTTGATGCATAACTTTGCAAATTTATTCACAATAATTTCTTAATAACATGTTTATGTTTTTTGGCTCTCTTCATAATTTCTCTACCAATAATACCAAATTACCAATATATATATATATATATATATATATATATATATATATATATATATATATATATATATATATATATATATATATATATATATATATATATATATATATATATATATTCTCTATTTCCATCTTTTATGTTAGTACTTTATTTAATTTTAAATTTTTTTTTGCCATGCAAAATTGCGTAACATTGTGAATTTTTCATACTTAAATATAATTTAATAAAAAATCTAGAAAGTTGCAAGAGTTGCATCATAGCTTTGCAACTTTATTCACTATATTTTTTTAATCAAATTTTTAATTTATGTTTTTTGACCTCTTTTATATATATATATATATATATATATATATATATATATATATATATATATATATATATATATATATATATATATATATATATATATATATATATATATTATGGCTTTCTATATCTTTATTTATTTTATTGTCTAATTTGTTTGAATAATAAGTCTATGAATTAAAATAATTTAACTAGAGTCTACATTTTAAATTGATTCGATTATTAGTAAACAATTAAATTTATATTTTAATTATTGGTGTAAATTAATGAAAATTATCATTCAAGATAATTAAATAAAATGTTGTTGATTATTTATAAATGAATACTAAATAATTTCATCGAAAGTTCATATTATAAATAATATACTTAATCACATCTAGGTGGTGGATAAAATTAATATTGATATACATTGCTTGCCATTCCATTTGTTGTATGATCAATAGGGCAAGTTTGTGATATGCCTAGTTCATTTTTATTTTTTTTTTATCTTTATTATTAAAACAAAGAAAAAAATAGTACCATAAAAAAAGATGAAATAAAATGCTAAATATGATTCAATTAGAACATAAAACAATCATACAAATTAAAGGAAAACAACTTTAATTGAAATTTAATAGCATTAACTAAAAAAAAACTGCAAACTAACAATTTTCAAACTATGTTTATAAACCTATTAACAACAAAAAAGAGATTGTCTTCATCTCTATAAGTTAAAATAAACTCAAGAGTGTCATCCTCTTCCAAACCCTTGGCTTCCACATATTCTCAATTCTATCTCTCCCAATATCACCTCTCTTATCGAACCTTGTCACATATAAAATCTTATAGTAAGTGATATAGTCATCATTAGGGTAAAAAAGATAGGCATACAGCCTATTATTTCTAAGGTATTGGCATACAAAATCTATTGGAATGTTTTGTACAAATAAAAAAAAAAGGAAAAAAACATAAGTTTATACATAATTTAACCATAAAATTAATTTGGTCTACTTACAATTTTATATATCCAATCAGATGTTTTTAGTGTACACTCAAACCTTGAGTGATGAGGTTGAGGTAACAAATTATTTAAAATTATCACTGGAGCAAATAAAACAATAAACAAAGAGTAATTAAGGATATTGTATTTTTTTTTTTTTGATGGAAGGATATTATATAATATTAATAGAAACAAAAAATAAAAATAAAAAAAGTTAGAGAACAGATTAAATAAAAAAAAAAAGAGATATAACCATCAGCATCGAAAGGGTTTTCCATCTTCAAAGATAATAAAGTAAGAAAGAACACTTTGTGTGGGGTTGTAATTTTTGGTCAAAAAACTTAGTGCATGTTTTGATCAAAGGTTTACAACATATTTATATACTAAAATATTAAGAACATTAACTTCTCGATAAAAAGGTAAGGAACGTCTAGACATGATGAAAAATCTTGATAAATAAAAGAGCCAAATAAATTTGTATAACAAATTCCTATAAAAGCATCAGTTTTTACTGCAACCTTTGACTTATGGTTTAATTCAAACCCTTGCGTTTAAGAATTAATTTATGTAACTGATCATTGGAATTGCATGTTACTTTTAACGAAGAATAACTATTTTCAATAAATAAATTGTAAATTCTAAACCAATTATTCACTAATTCTGTTTATAAGTTTCAAAGTCTATTAATTAAGAAAGATAATAAAAATTCAAATTTCAAATATAAAATCCTAATTTTTTCATCAAGGGCATTATAGACAATATATTTTTACCACATTAAAATGACATAATTACCTACATTAAATAAGAAATATGTCTAATTTACCTCCATTGATTTAGATCAACTTGATCCAAAAAGCATTATTGTTAAAAAAATCAGTGAGCACATGTGTTTAAATTACATAAATTTCTTTCTCAAGATTAATACTCAAATTCCAATAGCAATCAATGGCCAAGTTAATAATTCCAAAATACTCTCTCCCTCTCTCTCTCTTTATATACATATATATATCCATTAATTGCTATTGGAATTTGAGTATTAATCTTGAGAAAAAAATTTAATATAAATGAGATTTAAACACATGTGCTCACTAATTTTTTTTTATCTTTTTTAATTGTAAAACATAAATTCATTTAAAAAATTATAAAAAAAAAATTTATAATTAAAACTTTGGTTGTTTGGTATTAACCAAAATTTTTTTGATAAAACCGAATTTATATATAAATTTTTGGTAAAAAAATTTTTCGCTCAATTCGGTTCGATTTTATACTGAATTCAGTTGACTCAATTAGGAAAAAATAAAAAAATGCAGATTTTAGGTTTGCTCACCCCTAGCGTACAGGTGAACTTAGCAATGGGACAATCCCAAGATTCTATCAATTATGCAAGTGCCAAAAACACAACTGATAATAGACCTAAAGCATATATACAAGCACCAAAAGTATTTCAACCCAATTGAACTTATGATGCCAATATGGAGGTTTGTTTACACCCACAAGCATATATATGGACATTAATTCAAGAAATGTAACAGCTTGATATTAATTCCCAAGAGAAGATAAATCATAATTGTCTTCCACAATTATAATCCTGTAAGCGGTTCCTCAATAAGTTAACTCACGTGACTGTACTATTTTCTTCCACGATGCCAGCACTTTGCAGCAAGAGCCCCATAGAGTTCTTATATTGTTGAAACTGCAATCGACCAAACACAAACATTTACTAAGAAGAGTAATATACAAAAGTTGAAGGCACCACATATCAAGCAAAGAAAATAAACAACTTGACGGCACCTGTTCCACAATCTCTTCACATTTATGAACTAACTCTTGCACTTTAGTAGCTCCAGATTCTCTCACCAAATTTGTTTTTGACGTAATGGTGTCAACCTATTAAATGACAAAAAGAATCTCCGACATAAAATCAAGCTACTCTAGATCATTATGTACAATTCATTCGACACAAAATACAACAAAATAAACTTGCCTCTGATACTACAGCTTCAATCTTCCTTTGCCTTGCTTCCAAATCACGCCTCCTAGATTCCACCTTTAACTTAACACTATTATATTCTTTAGTAGCTTCTTCACACTTTGAATCTCTTTCTTTCTCCCACGCCTTTCTTGACTCATCCAACTGTTGTGCTGGGAAAAAGGGAAGAAAATATAGCCAAGGGCTCTTGAGTAATCATCCAGATATAAAAACTAACTAATATAGGTTGCATGAGAAACTACCTTTGGCTTGCCGCTCAACTAGTTGGGCATCAAGTGACTTGTCCAACATTCTATCATCACTCAGCTTGGCCTTTAGAGCCTTGTAGTCCTTTTCAATGGATTTGGCAGAATTTACCTATTAAAGTGAACACAACGAATTAGAAGGATTTGGCAATGCACTGCATGACTGAGATAAAATCGAAAAGCCACTTCATGGGAAAAAAAATATAAATCTGCACAATTATAATTTATCAAAAGATATCATTTTTACCTATCCAGACTATTATACAAAATCAAAAGGAAAAAGTTCAACCATAATGGTATGTGGAGAGCACCGAAAAAGAGGGGGCATAGGGGCTTGTGCTAACCTGTTCATATATAGCCTGCATCTGACTGAGGTGCTTTGACATTTTCTTGAAAGTCTGAGATACAACATATAGAAGTAACATTGGTTAGTTATCCATTCAACTACCTGAAACTTATCAATCTTCATGCATAATTGAATATTTCAAATATAACAAACATCCTAAGAAAACAAAATCAATCAGTTGAGATTAAAAAGGATAAAGTGTGGTCTGATTGGAAGATGATAAATTAACTGCAATCATGGAAAGATCTTGAGAAATATGAACATGTAACTGGCATGTATCTTTGAACAGATAGAATCTGCATTGTCTAATCTAAGACGGCTTGGCTCTCATTGACCAATGAGAGGACTCCAACAGCAATCAACATATTAAGTCTGTCGTACAACAGACTGTATGCAGAATGGCTACACACAGATTAATGTGCAATAAAAACTGGGTGTACAACCAGAAATAAAAGCTCAAGAGCAATGTGCAATATTTAGAACTTGAATGGACCTAATAAAATTCTGCTCATTTTTCCATCTGAGATTTCTTGTATAGTTAGCCACAAGCATCCTTAAACTGTCAATGTTAAGAAATCAAGAAATTTTTTCAAGCATACAATAAAAACATATATAACACAATCTGATTTTGCACAGATACATAATCAGAGAAAATTGTCCACAATCCGTGTTCACCCAGCCAGAAACTAGATGGCCATGGAAGGTAAATGTATCAGTTTATGAGAAAGCACCTTTGAATAAACCTCTAGAATGGCAGTCTTCTCCTGATAGGACTGCATTGCTGATCTTTCATTATTCTTTGCCTCTTCCAAAACTGATTTCTTTTCTTCCAAAGCCCCCTAACAGCACACATGGGAAAGTTATTTGCAAGTCAACAGAGAAAAAGGATTTCAGCAATGAAAGTTACACAAAAGTGCAATATGTAAAACTAATGAGCAACAAGTCAAATGGAATCCAAATAGGAAAAACTACAGAACAAGAATAATGCAATCAAGCCAGATTGCAGGAGATATTTTCCCATCATAGGTTTACCAACTTCACTTGCCTCTGGGCAGAGTCTTAGTTTTATATATCTAACTGCCACAGGTCCAATTGTACACAAATTACCAGACCTCAGTTTTTTTTTTTTTACATTTATATTAACTGCAATTAAAATTTTACCAGACCTCAACTGCCCTAAACCTGCTTACTTTTGACCTAATCGAGGGGAAAATTTTGAATAAAAGATTATTGTGTTTCTTAGGACATATCTTAACTTCTACTTTGTCCCATGTTATTTGCCACCTGAAGGGCATTTTTGGATTAAAGAATGACCTTTGAGTGATCAAAAGTGCTCATCTTGAGCTTCTATACTCAGAATTCTCGAAAAATTCAGATAGCTAAGAATCTCTTATAGAGAAAGGTTTCAAACCTTTTTCAAGGAAGGTAATTCAATAACTCATTTCATGATATCAAATAACAAGAATTTAGACCTCTTGGACCAATATTTACTAATTGCTTGATCCAAATTCATTTTCATGTAGGGCATAAATTCAAATAAGAAGTTGGTTATAATCCTCCAGATATAAGAAAATTACCAAAATTCTGTCAGATATGAAACATAAATAACACTTACAGCCTCATCTGGCCAACATAGTTTTTGGCCAGGCATATCATGAGGAGCGCATAAATTTTTTGATGCCATCATGCAGATGGGAAAATGTTTATCCATCCACAACTTAAATATCAAGAATATGTGAAGAAATTACAAATGTCACCACTAAAAGAATTTTTCATAAGGAAAGGACAATAAAGCAAAAACAATTTCCATAGAAAATGTTAATTGATGATTTATCATCAACATAGCTTAGTAGGGCATGATCTTCTCACATTGTATGAATGTTGGAAATATACCCATCCACTCCAGAGCATGATCTGAAAACCTTCCTCATAATTCTATTCAAGTGAATCCTAATTGGAAGGTCATCATTGTCCACGCAGAATTTACATTCATCTTCCTAGTTATCTGAGTCATATATCCCTCTAGCTTCTGCAATATGAAATTTCAGTTTCATCTTTCTTGTTCTGAGTCACTACTTTTTATAAAGCATTGAAAAAAATTGAAAGATATCCTTCTAAAGTTCCACCGTGTATAAACTCAATATACAGCACACAATGAATAACGCAAAGTAAATGCTTGCAAGTCATCTATTACCATTATAGCATCATAAAGCAATTTAATATTGAAATTGCAAACCACAAAAGCATCATATCTAAACTACAATTTACTTCAACGATGTAAACTAAGCAATGCATTTGTGGCCGCTCATAGCTCCTATAGTTGAAAAAAAATTGGTTTTTTGCAATTGTAATCAGGACCTGATCAAGTGCCAAATAATGCACATTTTCAGATGTCATCATTTCCCAAATGGACCTCTTTTTTCAATAATATTTCCTAAATGGACATTAATGTGAAAGAAATGGTACCTGCAATTTATCAGGTGATTGAACAATTTTTGAACGTAAGTTTGCATTTTCTTGAACACTTTGTACCAAATCAAACTCAGCCTTTGAAATCTGCAAAAGCAAAAAACAAAAGAAATAATGTCAAAAATAGCAGCAATAATGAGTTTGTGAAGAAAAACATAAGCATTAAATTAACTAATGTGCATGGTCAGCCTACTCATGGACATACCTAAAAAAATTCAACACAGATTATGAACCTAAAAAAGTTTTTTTTATGACAAAATAAAAATAAAAATAAAGATTATAGGATTATTAGTACAAGGCCCAAAAAGTTATGGTATCCTAAAGAGGCCCAAAAAGAATCATAACTCCATACGACTCAAGAAACGACAGACAAAATTACAGTATGCACAGGACAGAGTCCAATGTATATAAGAGGGAAGCTACAAAAGACTATCTCCCCATGGCAGTAACAGGTCATGGGAGAAAACTAGCATAATAATACAGTAATTTAACACCTCAAATGATGAAATTACAGATCAGTAGACAATAAAGAAGCCCATTTCCAAATAAATCAATAACAGTAAATGAATGGTTGAAAAAAGCAAAATACAAACCACAGGTATGCGAATCTTCTTAGCAAGTCCAGATTTGGCTTTCATATTCTTTCATTATTACATTGAGCCTATATCAAATATCAAACAAGCTAAGTGTCAAAATCCTTACCTCTTTTTCCATTTCTTCAGTCTTCAGCTTCAACTTTCGAATTGAAGCTCTAAGTGACATCTGTTGACTGTTAAGGCCTGAAATTGTCTGATGCAATTCGTTAACTTTAGCATTTGCCTCTTGAACAAGTGGTAACTCCAGTTCTCTTGCTCCATTATAGTCAGCAATCTCTGCATTCAGCTGCAAAGTCAAACACCCATCAGAACCCAAATACTCCATCCATTTGAAAACTTTAAGAGTTTCTCCTTAATTTACCTGTGAAATCTTATCTTCCCATTCCATTCGCTGCTCATCAAGAACTGTGATTTCATCCCCCAGCGGTCTTAGGAGATTCATTTTTGTTTCCCTAAATTAAAAATAAATACATAAACATGATAATTAGAAACAATCAAGGAACCAGAAACCAGAGGAAATTCTCAGTTAAGAAATGAAAATTGAGTTTGACCTGTGAAGAGCGAAATTGAGAATTGCACTCAGAAAAATTTCAGCACGGTCTCCTTGTGGTCTCAAAAGATCTTTGAGAGTAAATTTCAATGGGCAACCAACCATGTTCACCATCTCTCTTATTCTAATATACATATTCATCATCCTAACGGAGTCGACATGATGGTCTGGGTTCTCAAGCTGCTCCAAAGCCGCAAACTCCACTTGCCCTTGATCTTCCCTGCAAAAGAAAAATCACAAAAACCCATTTAAACTACTCTCTTTGAAAACTGGGTAAAATAATAAGAAGATAAAGAAGCGTACTCTTGGAGAAGGTCAAGGTGGATTAGAATTCGTGTGTAGAGATCTGACAATAAATCTGGGTTGGCATTCTTGAGATCATTTTCAGTTACGGCAGCAATTTGTGACTCTGCTAATATCGTCGCTATTTCCAATCGGGAGAGTCTCGGATACTCGTACTTTGACATCCCTCGGTTCAATTCAGTGTGACAGACAGAAAATGGAGTTGTGTTTTCTGAAGAACAGAAGAAGGGAAGTGTGAATTTCGTTTTCCCTTTCTAATTTCCTATGCTTTCGGGGCTCCCAAACGGACTGTCTCTAGGATAATTGAAAAAAATTAGGTTTGACTGAAAATTAGGAAACTATTTTCCCGCTCAAAATTTTAGGTGGGTTTTGGGTCGGGTCAAGCTTATAAGGTGGACAGTGCTAGGGCTGCAAAAAAATTAACCAAACCAAATTGATCCAATTCAATCTAAACCAAAAACCATAGTTTAGGTTGTGTTATGGTTGGTTATTGTTTAAAATTTTTTATAAACCAATTTTTTTTATTTGGTTTTGGTTTAAGGAAATGAGAAATCAGTTAAACTGAAACCAATAATATAATAAAATTATGTATTTTTTTGATATGTACTTTACTAATATGTAAATTATTTTTAAAATTTTTTAAAAGTTAAAGATATCTACTTAATTTCTATATTTTAGATGATTTTTATGTTATTATTTTGATATCTACTAATTTCTTGAGAAATATTTCGTTCTAATTTATCATTATTATGCTATAGACTTTCAAGTATACAACTTGAAATTCATGTTTTTTTAATAGTATTGATAATATGATTTCAGTTTAATATTTATTAAATTTACATGATTTCTTTAATTTTTATTTTATTTATTTTTTACTTTTGTCAAACCGACCAAACCAATTATCCAAACTAAATCTAAGTAGTTTTGGTTTTGAAATTTTTTAGTGTTACTTGTTTTGGTTAGAATTAAAGTATTTAAAAACTAAAAGTATTTAAAAACTAACTTTATTAGTTTGATTAAAAATATTTACTTCAAACTAATCAAACCGAACCATGAACACCCTAAATAGTGATATTAATGGCTCATCTCTAATTTGCCTTATCATTGGGAAACAATCGACGGACTTTTTCTTCACATTCTCCCCTTCAAATTAGCATTCAAATTCATTTCGCCTCATTGCTCCAAATAGGCCCAATTCCCTCCTCATCTTGTTAAATCAAGGGGTTCTTGCAAAAATATGTAGCATCTTCTAACTTTTGTACGGTCGATCCAATTTATTAACAATTATATAACCCCATAAACTATTTTAACTTTTCTATACTTTTTCCTAATCTAAAATGATGTAGTATTGTAAATGAGTCTAGCCGTTAGCAAGCTGTTTGGTTTTCGACTTGATAAAAACTTGTATGTGTTTAGGCCGTTTTATAAATGAATCAAATTTGAATCTTAATTTAAAACTCAATTAATAAATAAGTTAAGTTTGAGCAAAACTAAATTTATCTCGATTAAACTGGTAAAAAACTCAATTAATAGGCTCTTAAATAAGCATATTTCTAAGTTCATTTATAATGTATTAATACATACATTTTATGATTTATTTTTGTAATTATGAAATTAGTAATGATATATACAAAGAGCATATTCCTAGTTTATTTGGAGTATATGAAACTCTTTTGAAAAAGCTAATTCATGAAATTAAAAATACAATTGAAAATAAAAGTGAAACAACTCGCTGATTCAAGTATAATTAAATGTAATTATAAAATTGTTAAATAAATTTATGAGATAAATTAAACTCATATTTCATATTATACAACAATTAATCTGTAATCAAACATAAATCAATCTATGCTCAATCAAACAACGACTAGTATTTTACCAACACTAATGCTAAAATATGCAAAAACCTAGAATTAGCTTGTAATTAACCTGCAATTAACATGTTATCAATTAACAATTAACCTGTAATCAACTACACATCATTCTCTAATTAGTCAAAAGGAAACATAATTCTCAAGCTATTCCATTATCTTTCTCAAATTGTAGTATTATAACAATATTAATGCTAATTTTTAATATATAAATAAAAAAATGTATTAAACCAATTGTAAAAATAAAATGTATTAAATTAAGATAATCCATCCCATACATAAATAGACTGTAAAAGTATAAAAATATTTAAAAATATTACGTAATAAAATATTAAATAAATAGACAAAAAAACAAAAGTTAAAATTTAGCCAACAGAAAAGCTCTCGAACCACCTCTACTCAACTGTATTATGACATTGATGGAAACAACACCTTCAAGTTCATCTATAAAACATGAAAAATAAAAAAATTTAGAAATAAAAGTCAAAAAAAAAAAGTACCAAGAATAAGTTACCTCTACAGACTTGGAGGATCTTTTTATGGTTGTAGTGTTTTTGACTTGTTCTAAGAGCTTTTTACCACATCTAATAGTTTTGATGCAACCACTTATCATCCTCACTATCTCCCTGCCCAACTTAGACACCTATTCAATATAAATTATACAAAAACACATATTAATTACACACAAATAATTATAGGCAGAAGAAAAGTTACACTAATTCTAAGCAAAAATGAGAGAGTCAAAGCATACGAGTCAAATGTGAAATTCATCATTGTCTCAGTGCTTTCACTGAGTAAATAAAAAAAAACTACAGAAAATAAATCCAAATTTTGGATACATTTCACACTAGTTTAAAATTAGAGAAAAACCACTAAATTAAAAAAAATGAGATCAATAGAAACTCTTATTTTAATTCAACTCAAAGATCATTCAAATGCAATAATGTAAAAGCAATTCAATGTTTGAAAGCGAAAAGATAAATAAGCCAAAAAAAAAAATGTGAGTAGAAATGAAACTTTCTCGCATGTGAGAGGAGACGCTTATGCTTCTGCAAATCTTCCTCCATTGTTGTTATTATTCTTATTTTACGAAAAGAAAATAAGAGAGAGGTGAGGAAGAGTTCATGAGATCTAGAAAATTGGGTTATGCATTTTTTACGAAAAAAAAAAAAAGAAACAAACTAAAATATTGAATTAAATGTAAGGACAGTTTTATTTTGTTAACATCCTGTAGAACAATGTATCCTATTTGTTATTACAGTTCAAAACTTTATATTAACATAATATAATATATTATAATAAAATTTTTCAAAATCAAATTATAATTTCTCTAATTTATTAATATTTGAATAATTAAAGTCAAATTAAATTTTTTTTAATTTCTTAATATTCGAAATAATATTAAAAATACAAATTATTCTAATCGAATTTATTTACATAAACTACTGTTATTTTTTTTAGAACATACAAATTATTATTAATAGTTAAAATAACTAATTTTAAAATTTATAACGGAAAAAAATAATAATTTATACAATAAAAGTCAAATTAAAATTTTTCTAACTCGTTAATATTTAAATAATCAAAATTAAATTAAAATTTCTCTCACTTTTTAATTTTCAAAAAAGCATAAATTATTATAATTGAATTCTTTTTTATTTAAATTAAATATAATTAATTATATATTAAATAATATTCTTTCTTTATTATAGTTGAATTTGTTATTTATTTATTTAAATCAAATTAATATAATTAGATAATTAAATTATTTAATTATAAAAATTGTATAATTATAAATTTGTAATATAATTAAGTATATATTAAATAATTATTATTTTTTTTATTCTAATTGAATTTATCATTCTTTATTTAAATTAAATATAATTAGATAATTAAATTATTTATCAATAAATGACTATATTAATCTATCATTAATGCATAGTTAAAAAGAATATAGTGAGAGATGTTTAATTTCTCTTATTGATTGTGTTAGTGGTTTTCATTATATTTTCTCAATCTGCATGTCAATGAAAAGCATTTTTAAAACAAATTCAATTTTATGACATCAGTTTAACATTATTTGTTATTAGGGCTGGGCATAGATATTAAAAGTTATAAATTGAATAACTGCACCGAAAATATCCATAATCGAATTAAATTGTTAACTTTTTGACTTTTTTCAAACTGAATTGGACTAAATAAAATATTTTAGTATGGTTCTTGATATTAATATAATCTGGATTGATAATTGGATCGAATTAAACCAAACTGTATCGAATTAAATTATACCAAAATAACTGAAGTTTTTTAGTTTTTTATTTATAATATATAAGTGATGCTAATTGAATATATAGAAAACAGAAAAATTATAAGATTATACATGACATTATACCAATTATTAAATTATATCAGAAGAAAAATAGGTGAATTATAAATCTATAATTATAAATTTATATACCTTAACTAAATATAACTATTGATATTTATACAATTTAATTAAATATTAGGTTCATTAAATTTGTACAGATAAAAATTAATAATAGAATATGGACTGAATTTTAATAATACTAACATATAGACACATATTAATTTCTTTCCATTTCTATGATTTCTTTTCCTTTTTATTCTTTTTAATTCTTCATTTCCTTTTGGTGGTTTCTAAATTTTGGTGATTTCTTGGTGAATCATAAACTGAGTGGGACATACAAAGTTAAATTTATAAATTCTATAATTTTTATTTTTGTAAATTTTTTATTTTGCAGTTTCTAAAATTCTAATTAATTTTTTACTTGTAAATTTTCATTTATTTCTTACTTGTATATTTTTATCAATTTCTAATTACAATCCTTTTGCTGATTATTTTATTATTATTATTATTATTAAACAAAAAATTCAAAAGAGAAGAAATTTTTTTGTAAATTTTTTAATATTATATTTCCGAATCTCCATATTGTATTGGATTAGATTGGACTGGAACCAAAATATTTGATATCTTAAATAATTGTATTGTTTTGAAAATTTTGAGACAATATAATACGGAAATTTTTTATTTCAATTTTGATTATAGTTTTTCATAAATAAAGATATTTGAAATTCAATCCAATATCAGAGATTTTCAAATCTCCAAATTGGACCCAAACGTTCTCAGCCCTGTTTGTTATCAACATATAAATAAAGTTGATTATGATATAACTTAACCTCATAGAAAAAATTAGTTAAATTAAATTTAAGATAAAGTTAAAAGAGATCAAGAAAGTTCCCTATATATAGAGGTACACAGGTAAGTGGTGTAGCACCTTTAAATTCATTTATACTATGTTTGGTTCATAAAATAGTTAAGAAATAAAATAGTTATTTCATATGAAATAGTTATTCTAAATTTTCGTTTAAATTTTAGATAAGAATATTAATTCCATAGAATAGTAATTCCATAATTTTTATGGAATACATATTCCACAAAAAATAAAAAAAAATGGTATTCTTTGGGTTATGTAATAGAGTATTTCCATTTTTATCCTTAAAAAATATTGGCAAGCTTAAATTCACTACTATTGTTTTGTTTTTTTTTTTTAGATTTTCATTTTCATTTTTTATTTTTTAAATTTTAAGTCAAATAAAAATTTTATTTATTATGCATTTAAATTATTTCTTAAAGAAAATTTGGTAAAATTATATTTAATTTATTATTAATATTGAAATTAATTTATAAAGATATTATCGTTATTTATATTAATAGAATAGTTATTCTATATTATGAACCAAATTATGAATTTAGAATAATTATTTTATTCCTACCCTATTATATTTTTCAAGAATCGTTATTTTATTTTTTATGCATTCTATTAGGCGAGTCAAATATAGCCTTAGTTCTAATCCTAATCAAAGTTTATGATTAACAAAATAAGAAATAAGAATAGTCAGTAATTTCTTAAATGGTATTTTAGCTAATACTGAATTCCCCTTTAATAACTAACTTCCTTTTTATTTAATTAAAAATTGAAAATTTTAATTTTTGTTTCATCTTCTAAGTAAGAGATTGAAACATAGATTAATGAATGTTATTGAGAGTTTGCTTAATCATATTTATTTGTTGTGACAATACTTAATCTCATCAACTTATATAATTTTGAATCAAACCAAATAACTCTTAATTTAACATTATTCACAAAAATAGAAAAAACTTTTGTTTGAAGATGCCAAATATACCAAAATATTTGTTATGGATAATCTTAGTAATGTTCAGATGTTTAGTAACATTTAAAATTTGAAGAAAATTCAAATACTATTGATTTATGGTGCTTTTTTTTTAGGGTAAACTATTATTTAGTTTATGAGATTTGATCTAATTAATTATTTAATTATTACATTTATGAAATTGACTATTCAATCATTAAAATTTATTTCATAAATGAAATTAGTCCTTATGTCCAAAATTGGTCAAATTTATCATTGAAATAAAGGTGAATGACAAAAATATTTTTATTCAGACTACTATTTAGTCAATGAGATTTGACATAATTAACTATTTAATCACTGTATTTTTGTCATTTCACTTTAATTTAACAGTAAATTGAATAAATTTTGGACAAAATGACTAATTTTATTGACGGAATAAAACCTTAGGATTAAGTAGTCAATTTCGCAAAATATATAGACTAAATAGTTAATTAGATCAAATATCAATACTAAATAGTAGTTTATCCATATTTATATTGCCTTGCCCGAATTATATTCTTATTTTCATTAAAAAGTATTTTCATAAAATAATATATTTTTCTAAGTATTACTTATATAAATTAATTAATTTATTAATAAATTACAAAATATTAATTATATATTTACTTTTCCAATTAAATAATAGGAGTAATTATTATTCTAAAAATAATGTATTATTTATATAAATTAATTGAATAATTATCAAAGTAAGGCAAAAACTATATTATTCTCTAATTATACACAATTAGTAAAAGCTTGATAAGTGGTGTTTGTGTAAATTTCCTTATTTTCCATTGCATATATTTACATATAGTATAGATATAGATAATAAAAAATAAATAGAAGAGACAAAGAAAACAACTTTATTTTTACCTTTTTCATTAAATTCTCATAGCGTATCAATAAATCTTTGATTAATATTTGGAACACCTTCAAAATTATAAAATTTTGGGTTTAAATTTTAGTATACACTAAATTTATAAAAAGAAATTATCAAAAATACTAAAATGAGGCTTTGTTTCCCAACATCAACATACAATCTCTATTAGTCTATTTTCCTTTTTTTTTTTTTTCTTTTTTTAACAATGATGAAATGCTAAATATGTTTAAAAAAAAAAAAAGGAAAAGGAAAGAAAGAAAACATGACGTAAATAAGACCCAAATCTTAAACTAACTAAATTATAATTCCACAATTCATGATAGCAAATGCAATATCTTTGTTGGATCTCGGAGCACGTGAGAAGCCACGTGAATTCGAGACGATTCAACGATTTTTTTTCCCTTAATAAACGCTATGCGGAATCGAACTCTGTCCCTTAACTCTTTTTAAGCACTAAATTTTAAATCCTCAATAATAATAATCTAATAATAATTATATAATAATCATTTAATTTTATTAATATAAATATTTTTATTTTTTATTATATATAATACTTGTATTACTTTTTATGATTCGATGATTTTAAATATAATCATTATGTAATTTTATAACTATTGTTAATTTAATTTTTATTTTTAAATTATAAAATTAAAATTATATTTATAATATAAAAAAATATTTTAATTACTTTATATAAATTTAACAGAAAAAATATAAAAATTAGATAATACGGTTGACTATGAGAAGTAAAAAAAAAAATTATTTAGTTATTTTTTTAAAAATTAAGAAAAAATAAGATCCCACTTAGTTAATTAGATGAAATTTTCGAGATAAAGATAGTAATTTGTTTTTATTTTTATTATTATATTATATTTATTACATATATATCTAATAAATATATATAAATATGAAATGAGTCCCAACTAATTATCTCATCTCAAAATCTTTTCTAAGCTCTGTCACTGTTCGCCCTTTCTCTTTCTTCTATCTCTCTCATTCTGAAAAACCCTTATCTAGGGTTAGGGTTTTTGCTGCTTCTATTCATTATATCTCTCTAATTTTAGGGCTTTCTTCAATTTCTAGGGTTACTTTATATATATATATATATATATATGTATTTTTTTTTCATCTGGTTTTCGAGTCTGAGTTTCGCTGATTGTTAACCTGTTCGTTTTGCGGATCTGGATTTGTAGTAGTAATAGTAAGTCGATGATGGATATAAGAAAAAGAGGGAGGCCTGAAGCTGGATTTAACGCTAATGGAGGATTCAAGAAATCAAAACAAGGTCAGTTCTTTTCCTTCTGGGATTTACTAAAATTGTTTCTTCTTTTGCGTCTTAAATTTTGGGTATTTTGTGTTTTTTGTTTTGCGTGCTCTTTTTGTTGTTAGGTAATGATATTGAAGGAATAATTACTGTTTATGTTAAACGTAGAATTGATGTTTGAAACACTAAACGTTATTATTATATTTTCTGTTTATGGTTTAATGCTTTTGAGGTTCTGGGCATATGCTTTTGAGTTTGCTTTTAAGGCTAAAGTATAACTTTTTGTTGATTTGTTCAAATTTTGATTTAGGGGTAGTGAGTCTGTCCATCAGAGATTTTTTTTGTTCGTTTGTTTCTTTTTTGAGCCCTTCAAGCGAAATAGTTGGCTATTGAATCCCTGAACTTTTTTTTTTTTAATTTTTTATGTTGGTGCTATTGAGTCCAATTTTGTTGGTTTTGGGTTTTGTTACATTTTAGTTTGAGTGATGACAGAATATGCATTATCTCATAAGAACCTAGGATTTTTTAAAATATTTTACTTTTCTAAGCAAATTTCCATAGCAAATTTGATAAACGTTGCTGATAGATGATTAGTTCAGCTGGGAAAATATTAATAGAAGAGAAGAGGTCTGTGCCATCTAAATTTGCAGTTTTGTTTAAACTCTTTTGAAACTTTTTATGCATAATACCAATGATACATCAGATGTTCCAGGAACACTTCTTTCATGCACTTCTGGTTCAGAAATGGAAGATCCAGTGATATTGATGTCTTTAACACGTCTTTCTCTAATGAATGCATGGGAATTGCAAAGTAAATGTGTTATATTAGCGTCAAATCATTGAAAAGAGCATGTCAAGTTGTGGTTTAGGTTTGTTTTTCCCCAATATTTAGATGGAAGTTTAATCAGGTTATGTTAATATTTTAGGTGACTTTTTTACCCAAATCATATTGTACTGCTAGAAAATTTGGTTTTATGATCCATTTGTATAGCTGTTATTGGTAATGACTTCATTTTCTTGCTCATCTGTGTTTTTTCTCAATCGAAGGATGGCAGAAATGTGGATCAATACCCAATTTGTTTCGGCTATCCAAGTTACATTTGTAGAAAGACAACATCGTTAACCCTTTATAACATCCCCTATTTGCTGTCTGAACCTTGAATATTTTTACTTGATTCATGGGTGATACCTGTTATTGATTAGTGAAAATGGCAATATCTTTTTTTTTTTTTGAAGAATGGATATTTGTTATTGTGCGAAAATAACTGAAGAAATAGTAACAATGTCATCTGCCAAACCAGCTCTTGAATGATGTGGTCAATGATGTCATTGCTGTTTTGAAAATCAATTTTGAACAATTATGCCAAAACAGCAAAGTTGGAATCAATAGCACTAAATTAAAAAGTTAAGGATTCCTAGAAAATTATTTCCACCTTGAAAATTACTTAATATTTTCGTTAACTAGGAAAAAATGTTTTCTATCCTATTTTTCTTATGCACTCTGACTGCTAGAAAATGCTGAAAGTATTTCTGTGTTAGCATTTGTTTTTGTGAATCAAATATCGCATTAATCTGATTTATGTATGATGTGGTTTTCTTTTTTGTTCTAATATGGTATGCAATTTTCCTTTTTCTAGACTTCTTTGGTCTCATTAGCAAGCTCGTAGCAAGTGGTGTTTTGGTTCTTATAGCTATATACTTTTAGTTATGTGGATAACCTTTCTTTGGTGGTACCGGCTACATATAGTTTCTTTTCTCATTTCTACATATAGTACACACACACACACACACACACAAAAGGGGGGAAAGAAGAAGAAGAAGAAAAGAAAAATCAATCTTTTGTGTTGGTGCAAGGCTCGTTTTACACTAATGTCTTGTTATACTCACCTGCATGTTTTTCACACACACACTCCCTCTATGGGTATGAGAGATTAAAAAACCACCCTCCAACCAAACAAATTTTTTACCTTGGGGAACATTGCGCCGTTGTTTAGATCTGGGATCCCCTTATTAAGAACAGTGTCAAAAAGGCTATTGGAATTAAATTTTTTAGGAAAAAGCATTAGTTGACGCTTGTAGGAATGAGACAGACATGGAATTTAATTGTTATTGTCCATCTATTTACCATAAAATATACCTTTTTTATAAATGAAACTTTATCTTTGAAAGCTTCACTCCTTATTTAAAATAAAATACCATTACTGGAATTAAAATTTTGATTACATGGGAATTTTCTGGAGTAAATAAAATAAAAAATCTGGAGAAATTGTAACTAAGAACAAGTAATTAATGTCTTGTAACAGAAATGGACTCCTTATCAACTGGTGTAGGAAGCAAATCGAAGCCATGCACCAAGTTTTTCAGGTTCAAGTCTTTTCTCACCTGAATAAGTATTTTTAATCGCAGCTTTAATATTTATAAATCATTGTAAGAATTTGATTTACTATTTTCACAAGATAAGATTCTGTACTGCTCTAATGAAGTGGTATTTATAGCTGTTATACAGGTACTTTTCATAATTGTGCTTTCATCAAATCAAGTTAATTAATGGACTTAACAAACATTTGATTTACTTATGGTGTACAAAAAGATAACCATATTGCTGAAGACCGGCCCTTTTTAATTGACTTATATGCTAATCATGGCAAAAGTTGCCTGCAATTCTCTCCTACTAATATGATGAAAGATAATATCGAATGTTCATTTTTCAAGTTAAAGTGTTTTGATACAGCTACTGAACACAACTTTCTGTTGGTAAGTAATAAATAATCTGTCAAAGTAAGATGAATTGCACCGGACTTTTCTGCTATTGAATTCAACCTTCTAGCAGTAAGTTTACTCATAAACAAGGTAATTTATTTACTCATAACCAGGGTAATCTATAGAAGGTCCATGAATTGCATTCAGGTTTGATGTCATAATTTAATTTTGTTTGTTAACATATAAAAATTGTCGCCTCACAAGATCTATTATTTATCATCCATACCATTGCAGCTTAGGCTGTGTGATACTCAAATTTACAATGAAGACTTTTAAGTTTACTCTAACAGGCTAGGATGTAGAAGTGTCTTGGTTTGATGCTGGCTTCAGCTTTATTTTTCAATTCTTGTTCTGAACGCGGAGTCACTATTTCATGTTTCTAGGATGTTTTCTATTCTGGTATGGTGCCATGCTTCCATGGACTTCGACATCTTGATATGTGACCCTGCATTGTAATATATAGGAAATAGATGTCTTTGGTGGTTTTCTGTGAAGCATTTGAATTTGTTTATCGTTCTATCATAGCGACAGTTGTAGGCTTTATTTCTTTTTGTGCGATTAATGTCCTCATATATTGGTGGATTGATTGTTGGAACTGATTTGGTTAGTTATTTTTTGGATTGCAGTACTGCTGGTTGTCCATTTGGCGAGAGCTGCCATTTTTTGCACTATGTTCCTGGTGGCTATAATGCTGTGGCCCAAATGATGAATCTGACACCAGCTGTCACTCCAGTTTCTAGAAACATGCCAGGCCCGCCAGCGATCCCTAATGGGTCTTCTCAACCTTCAGTTAAGAACCGCTTGTGCAATAAATATAATTCTGCTGAGGGTTGCAAGTTTGGTGACAAATGCCATTTTGCACATGGTGAGTGGGAACTTGGCAAGACTGTTGCTCCATCCTATGACGATCCTCGTGCCATGGGAACTATTCCAGGCCGTATGGCTGGTCGGATGGAACCACCTCCACCTGGCCCTGCAGCTAGCTTTGGTGCCTCAGCCACTGCAAAAATCAGCGTGGAAGCTTCACTTGCTGGAGCAATCATTGGTAAAGGTGGTGTGAATTCTAAGCAGATATGCCGCCAAACAGGAGCCAAGTTGTCCATCCGGGAACATGAAACAGATCCTAATCTCAGAAATATTGAATTCGAGGGATCATTTGAACAGATTAAGCAAGCTAGTGCCATGGTTTCAGAGCTAATTGCCAGTGTTGGTTCAGCTGCAGTGAATGCCCCTGCAAAAACCATGGGAGTGCCTGGCGGCCATGCTCATCCAGGAAGCAACTTCAAAACAAAGTTATGCGAAAATTTTACCAAAGGGTCTTGCACATTTGGTCAGAGATGCCACTTTGCTCATGGAGCTGCTGAATTACGCAAATCAGGGGTGTGATGTGATAAAATGCTTCATTTTTTCGTAGTTAGTTCGCTGCACAAGCTGTTGTGCAAAATCTTAATACTGTATTAGTTAGATCTTTGTTTCAAGTGCTGCCTGTGCAATGCTACTAAGTGACATTGATGGAAACAATGACCTGAGTTTTTGAGCTTCCCTTGTGTAATTTTTTAGAACTGTTGTGTAGCTTTAGCGAGCCTTTTCTCTCCCCTGCGAGTTTTTATAGTATTTGCGCCTTTACTTGCATTGATTACGATTTTGTGTTTGCTCCACAGGCTGATTTTAGCTCTGCAAGAAATTCTGCTTTTAGCACTTCTATTGCCCTTCAATTTTTATTGTTGAATGGCTTGCAGTGCGAAAGTGCAAATTGCAGTGGACCTGTTTCAACTTTGACAGCCTGGAGTGTTAATTAGGAAGATAAATTTACTTAAATCTTTTTTATTTATTTATTTTTTAATTTCTTTTGGCACTCACTATGGATAATTTTGCGTTTCACAAAAGCTGGTACATTTTTCATCATGTCAGAAACAAATAATTTAGTCCATATTTACCGACTTTATTGAAAGGCCAAAAAATAAAAAACTGGTAACAGCCTCAAAGAAGGGTAAATTATTATAATTGCACTTTGATTTTTAACATTTGAGAATTAGCATTTTATTATTTAAACTAATATTGATGAAAATTTGACAGAATAATAATATAATAATTCAATGATCAAAATTCATTATATATATGTATATATGATTGCATTAAAACATTTATTTAAAATTAAAATAAATTTACGAATTTATTATTATTATTATTTAATTATCCTTAAATTGATTGGATTGATATAATGTCGTACCTAAATATATATGTGAATTTATATTTTAGATTTTCACAAAAATTTTAAGTATTAGTTGTAGTAATATAAAAAATATGATTTTTATGGTAATTTTTTTTTATCATTATTGTATATATACTTAATCATTTTATTCGCCTCCTTCAATTGAAATATTTGGTACATTTATTTATTTTTTAATTATGTCATGTAAAATAATTGTTTTTTTTTATGCATTATATATATATATATATATATATATATATACACACACATGAAAAAGTGAGGGATAAACACATTTACATGAGAGTTTCACACTAAATTCTTTTTAATTGTGAATTTGTGATAGATAATATGGTTATTTATTAATTAAATAATATAATTATCTAATTATATTTAATTTAAATAATAAATGATGAATTCAATTAGAAAAAAAAGAATAAAATAATTATTATTTAATATATAATTAATTATATTTAATTAATATCTAATTATATTTAATTTAAATAAGAAAAGATGAATTCAATTAGAATAAGTAAAAGAATAAAATAATTATTATTTAATATATAATTAATTATATAGCAAATTTATAATGATATAATTATAATAATTTAATTATCTAATTTAATTTAATTTAAATAAAGAAAGAACTAATTAAATTAGAATAAAGAAATAATCAAATAATTATTATTTAATATATATCTAATTATATTTAATTTAAATAAAAAGAATTCAATTAGAATAATTTATGTTTTTTTAATTTTTTTTCGAACATTAAAAAGTTAGAGAAATTCTTTTTAATTTTGATTATTCGAATATTAATAAGTTAGAAAAATTTTAATTTTACTTTAATCATGTAAATTATTACTTTGTCCCATTAGAAATTTTAAAATTAGTTGTTTTAACCATTAGTCATAATTTGTATGTTTTAAAAAAATAATAATAATTTGTATAAATGAATTTAATTAGAATAATTTATGTTTTTTTATATTATTTCGAATATTAAAAAGTTTAAAAAATTCTAATTTAACGTTAATTGTTTGAATATTAACAAATTAGAGAAATTCTAATTTGATTTTGAGAAAATTCTATTATATATTAGAAAAATTACTTGGTTATATAAGAAAATGCAGGAGAAAAAAAAAAGATGCACTAATTGAGAGTTTATTTAATAACAATAAATCAAATTCTTTTGTTTTATTATCAAATGTCAAAATTTTTATTTATAATAGTATGTTTTTCTAAAAAAAATTTATTTGCGATTCTATAAACACTTAAATTTGTTTAAAATTTTTATTACAGAAGACATTCAAAATGTATCAAAATTAAAAGTTAATTAAAAATCATTTATAATATAATCAATATTTTTAGTTTTCAAATATGTTAATCATATATATTATATTTTTAAGTTTTTATGAGAAAATTATAATTAATTTTGAGCAAAACTGAAAAAATCAACTTTAAACATATAAAAACTAATATATATATATATATATATATATATATATATATATATATATATATATATATATATATATATATATATATATATATATATATATGTATATATGATTTATTTTTTAGTTTAAAATTAGTTTTTTCCTTAATATAAAAATAATACAAAATTTATCCATAAACTTATTAATTAAAAAAAGCAAAAAAATCAAATAATAATTATATTGATACATTGAAAATAAATTAATAAAATTATTTATTTATTGATTATAAATAAATTGATATTGTCAAAAACACTTGCACTCAAAGTAAAGGAAAAAATTATAAACCTACAACATATAAAAATATAAACCAATATATTAAAAAGTGAAATAAATATATCTAAAATTTGTGAAGTGTATTTAATCATTCTTAAAAATTAATTAAATAAAAAAATCAAAATTATAAATTTTTAATTTAATGATTATGTTATTGTTTTCATTTGTAATATCAAATTTAAAATATTAATAAGTATTCATGTGATATAACAATTAGATAGATATTTTTTGGGCTTATGATATAATATAATATCACATGATAAATCAACTGCATACAATTAATATTGATATTCACAAGTGATGAATTAATTTTAATTTGAATGTATAATAAGTCTTTTATTAAAATAAAAAAAATAATGTATTTTATAAACTAGAGATTTATTAATATTTGGACTTATAATATAATATGATATCACATGATATAATAGGGTATCATATGATAAATCAATTACATAAATTAATATTGAATTAACATGGATTTTAAATTATAGATTTTAAATTTACAAGTGATGCATTAATCTTGATGTGAATATACAATAAGTCTTTTATTGAAATAAAAAAATTAACGTATTCTATAAATTAGAGATTTATCAATATAATTATTAAATTAGAGATTTTTTGGACTTATGATATAATATGATATCACATCACAATTTAATCGTATACAATTAATATTAAATTAATATTGATATTAAATTCACAAATGATGTAATTAATTCTAATGTGAATGTATAATAAGTCTTTTATTAAAATAAAGAAAAAATAATGTATTTTATAAACCTGTTCGGTTCAATTACTGGTACAACTTTTAAAACAATGATGCATATAAACATTGGAAATATTGTTAATTTTTCGAAGGAAGAGAAATTAAACTATAATATATCAAATAAATCAAGTTTATTAAAACTAATAAAAATATATGACCTATATTGAAATTATAAGAAAATAATAGACGTATCAAATATTAATATGGAAATCAATCTATGTATGAATTGCCTTTTAAAATTCATTCATATATTTATATAGAATTTATAATTATTTTATGTCATTATTCTAATTATATTAAATATGCACGATTATATAATTTAGATAATATTTATTATATATAATTATATTTTTATTTAATTTTTAGATTTCACATGAAAATTTAACTTAACTTGAATTCAATAATTAAAGTAAATTTAATAATCAAGTTATATAAATATTTCTCCATGATAATCTTAAAGTCGACTAATAAGATTTCGGCCGTATGATATTTATTTGAGAAATTTTATATCATTTTAATTGAAATTTTCACTTAACATAAAAGTATATAATTTTATACTTAAATAGCAAAAAATTGGTCATTAAATTTTTAATAAGGAAAATGTGATAAAAAAATAGTATATATATATATATATATATATAGATAGTATGTGTATATATATATATATGCACATACTATATATATATATATGTACACATACTATATATATATATATAAACATTTTATTATAATAGGTATTACATATTTTTAAAAATCATATATTCATAATGGAAAATAACTTAAATCACACATTCAAATTTATTAATTTTATGAATAAAAAATTAAAATATTGGCTGTTAACAAATTTTACAAATTAAAAAAAAATAATATTAAATAACATAAACCAAAAAATACTAATTATAATAAATTACAAAAAAAAAATATACTAATTTATTCTTGTAAGAAATATTATGTTAGAATGTATCAAGCAACGACACTTTAACTTTAGAGGTTGATGTAAGATATAAGATAAAATATTATAATTTACTAATTTTTAAAAAATAAATATTAGCCGAACCGACATAAAAGGAAAATTAATGTAATTTTTTAAGAGTGCTAAATATCTTATTTATGTCATATTTTTTTTATATTTTTTATATTATTAAGACATATTAATACATAAAATTATTCTGAAAATTGATTAATATAATAATAATGTCATTAAAACTTACTATATGCGTTAAATTATATGAAAAATAAAAATAATATAATATAAAGAATATATTTAGCACTCAATTTTATATAGATTACTAAACTCTTTAACTAGATAAGATTTAACATCTCTTTTCTTTCTATCACTTTCTCTTAAAAATGTATACATGACATTTTTATTAATAAACCATATATTACATCAAATAATTTAAAGAATTTTTAATTTAAATTGTCATAATTTTTGTTTTAGAGCTAACTTTACAATTTAATACCTAATTTCTTGCCATTCATAAAAAGTATATAAAGACAAGTTACATGTGAAAATTGAAAACCTCATTAAAATTTAGTGGGCTTTTCCCTCAATAATTGATATTGATATACATTTTCTAAATGACCAGCAACAGCCTAACTTAAAGATATCTGATTATTGGAAGAAAAATCTCAGGTTGGAGTGTTATTTTTTCATTAGGAGTGTTATCTATCAAAAATAAGTATACTGTCTCCCTAAAAGTTTTCCTTACTTTTCTAATACTAATCAGTAAATAATCACCGTCTCAAAGAAAAGCAATTTAACCAGGCGATATATGTTACTCTTTCCATTTCATTTAAGTATCGCATAAAAAATGAGCACACAAATCAAAATAATAATAAGTGACTATAAATTTTATAAAAAATTCATAATAATTTATCTAATTACCTTTATTTAAGAATGTTAAAAAGAAAATAAGTAAATTAGCTAAAATTAAGGAGGTTTAATAAATAAAGATAAATTTGAAATTTTTTAATTAATATGATCTTGAATTTATAAAAGCAACACTTATAATGAAACATAAATTTTTTTCTAAAACGACACTTGAAGTGAAACGGAGAGAGTAAAAAATATACTCCCTCCATTTCGAATGATTGTTAACTATTTCTTTTTCATCTAGTTCTAAAAAAACTAACTACTTTCTTTTCTTACACCATATAAAAAAATCATTAATTACTTATCAATTCATAAATTTTACTCAATTTATCTCAAAATAGGAATTTGATTCATTGACCCTTAGATGGAAGACTCTAAAGAGTAGAATTCAAATAAATTAAATTAATGAAATTGATATGAAATTAAAAAAAAAAAATTAAATGTCCTTTGTATTATTGCTGAAGTAGATATGGGTATTAGTAATTTTGAAAGTTACTGAATCATTCTTCCTCAAAATAATAGGCTTGCAGTTGATTTGGCAAAGATTAAAACAATGCAATTTTTATTGTTAAAATTGTATACTTTCCAAAAATTAATTAGAAATCCAAAAAAATTAAATTATCATCTGAAAATTTAAAGTCGCTTATTAATGCAAGTTGGCCATGTATTGTTTCAAAACAGGAACCCATAAACTGAACACAATTCTAAAAACGTGGGAAACATCAAAATAATGGTGTACACGTTCTTTTATACTCTAATTACAATAAAAACATTAATATGTGCAAGTTCCCAATTAATGTATTAATTATTTTTGCATAATAACAATGCAAATTAAGTATGGATATAATAAAAAACTAATACTTAAATTATAATTTAAAAACGGAAAGTGGCCTATATTTTGGGATGTACAAACAAGAAAAACAAATTTATTATTTTGGGATAGAAAGAGTATTATATTTTTTCACTTATACTCTTATTTATACTTTTTTTTATTATTTTTTTATTAATTTTGAGAATATATAAATACTACACTTTTTAATTAATAAAAATAAAATAGACAAATGTTTATATCTGCTTTTATAGTGAGCAACTATTTTAAGATATTTTAAAATAGAAAAGTGGACAATATATTTTTTGAATGCATAATCTAATGAAGTGCACTAATTACATTTATGCAAGAAATTTTGCAATCTCAAAAATTACTTTTCATCTTCTTTACCCTTCTTCTAAATTATGAAAAATAAAGAAAATTAAAATTTAAAAGTATAATTAATGTATTGAAGAATGAGTATCACATTAATGTGTTTAATTTTATTAAAAATAAAGATATTTTAAAAAACTCATACTTCCTCTGTCTCAAATTAAATACCGTTTTAGCACATCGTACACAAATTAAAAAGAGTTATAAAATAATTGATATATCCTTATTTAAGTGTAATTACTATAATTAAAATATTTGTTTTAAGAAAATTAAATATGGTCAATTTTGGATGAATAATAACAATTATTAAAATCATAAAACGATACTATTTAATTTGAGATAATTTTTTTTTTCCTGAAACAATATTTAATGTGGGGTGAAAAGAGTATAATATTAATTAATTTTTTTAATATGTGCGTAAAATAGATTACATATATAAAAGTGGAAGTGTTGCACGTAATTCATTGCATTCAGCCTTCTTAATTTGGTCAACCATACACAGTTGCACGCAACAATGTTATCAAATGGAAAATGAGGGAAGATTAAGTACTTTGTCGGATCCACTTAGAGTATAAGTTAATGATAAATTACTATAAATTTTGTAAAAAATTTATAATAATTTATCAAATTATTTTTTTTTAAAATATTAAAAAAATAAAAAATTAGATAAAATTAAGAGATTTAATAAATAAGGGCAAATATAAAATTTTTTAATTAATATTATCTTAAATTTATAAAAGCGGCACTTGAAATAAAATACAAATTTCTTTTTTTAAATGATACTTGAAGTAGAATATAGGAATTTTTTTTTTCGGAGTTGTTCAAAATAAATAATTTATTATTTTTTAAAATAAATTTATTAATGTATTTTTAAATATATTTCATAACATCACATTATTTTAAAATAATTAATATAATTTATAATCATTAATAATGATAAAATAATAAAATAAATATAAATATTTAATCTTTATATTAAAATAAAAATAAATTATAATTTAAAAAAAATGTAATTTAATAATAAGTACGTATGTTATTTAACAATATATTTAAGTTGGATTTTTTTTCTATGCTTAAAATAAAAAAAAAAAAAAAAAAAGAATGAGATATGTGACCAATGAGCCTACGACTCGGGTAGCCTTGATGTATAGAAATCTCGATTTTTAAACTTTAATCAATATTATATTTAAAAAAATAAGGAACAAATACAAAATTAAATATAGATAATTAATAATTAAATATAATTCAAATTATTTTAACGATAATCAATTAATTGCTATTTTCCAATAATTCAAATTATTATTTTAAAAAGTATCTTCTATTTTACTCTTTATTTCCAATAATATTTTTTATCTAATGAAGAGCATTTTAATTAATTTTTAATTTAAAAAAATATATTTTTTAAATCCACTGAATAATTATTAATAAATAGAAATAAGTGAGAATTAATAAATAATATACATAAAAAATTATAAGTAGATAAATTTAAAATAAAAAATAAAATTTGCTCTCTTAACATAAATAGCTCAATCTACTCTCTATTTTAAACTTAAATAATAACAAATTCATTAGACTTATTTTTTATTAACTCTTTATTATAAAAAATTTTAGAGTACATAAGATGCAAATAACAATGCTTTATATTTAACTATATTAAAGAGTTGAACTTAATATGATGTAATATATATATATATATATATATATATATATATATATATATATATATATATATATATATAATGTAAAAAAAAATGACTTTTAATAGCACCTACTGATAAAAAAACAAAAAAAAAAAAAAAGAACTATGATTTTTCGATAATTGAACCACCAGGTCGTGGGTGGAAATATAGTTGGCTTAATTAGATTATACAAGCGTTTTGGAATTAAGTTTTTGGTGGTTTGTATGGTTATTTTTTTAAATAAAATAATCTATTTTATTTGAAAAAATAATTTTTTATAAAAAATATAATTTTATTTATATTTTTTTTATAAATTAATTTATTTTTTGTAATTTTATTTAATTGCAAAAAAAATTAATTTTTATTAAAAATAATTTATTTTATACAAAATAATAATTTTACGAGAAAAATAATTTTATAATAATGAAAAAATGGTACTCTTTTTAAAAAATCACAATAATCTTTTTATAAAATGCATTGTATAGGCAAATCTTTAAGTTACATTGTTCTAAAGTACAAAATTTTATTTTTTATATTAATAGAATAATAATATATAATAAATATAATTAAAATATTTAAAGTATTATAATTAAGTTAACTTGCTATTATATTTCTAGATTTTAAGGTAATATTTTAAATTTACATATGTATAAAATTTATAAAAAAAAATCTAATTTATAAAAAAAATAAGAAAATTGTAATTTTTCGTAAGAGAGCCATTTTTTCGCAATTATAAAATTATTTTTTTTCATAAAATTGTTATTTTATAAAAAATACGTTATATTTTTGTCAAATTAAAATTTTTTGTAACTAATAAGAATTGTGAAAAAAATAATTTATTTCACTAAAAAATATAAATAAAATTATTATTTTTCATAAAAAAGTTATTATTTCGCAAAAAAAAAATAGTAATCATAGAAAATAATAAGCTTTTTATTTGATGAAGCAAGAAATTTAAATATTTTAATTTTGATTTTTTTTTTGAGATTTATAATTATAAGAAATAAAATTTTCTCGTATTGGTAATTCTTACTCTTGACGTGATTAAAAGCATTCAAAAATAAGAAACAAAAATAAAATTGAAAAAGTAACAAAAAAATGTTAAGATTATGAGAATATATATATAAGGTTTAGGACATAGGGGTTATATATATATATATATATATATATATATATCTATATATATATATATATATATATATATATATATATATATATATATATATATATATTAATTAGTAGAAATACATTAAAAACATGATCTAAATTGTTAAGTTTTATTAGGCACTTTCTCTGTTTCAAATTAATAGTCGTTTTAGAAGAGTGCACATATATTAAAAAAGTCATTTAATTATCATAATTATAAGGTAAAAAGATTAAAATATCTCTTTTTAATTTTCATGCAAAAAAATAAAAATAATGAATGTGAATGTTTAATATAGATATAAAAAGAGGATAAAGTTGGAAAAAAATAATAAATACTTTCTTGAAATCTTAAAATAAAAAATATTTTGAAACAATAAAATTTTTAAAAAGACAATTATTTTAAAACAGAGGGAGTATTAAATTAATTTTCAACTTCTTACCAAATCTATTTGATTAAAATTAATTTTAATTTCGCTTCAAATTGAAGTTGTATATTACAATACCACTTAAATATACTTAAAAAAAAATATCATGTAATATTCATTTACAACACTCATAGATACTAATATTTTTCTACAAAAATATTAATACTAATATTTAAAAATATAAATATTGGCAAATAAAATTACGTTTTAAAATATATATATATATATATATATATATATATATATATATATATATATATATATATATATATATATATATATATATATATATATATATATATATATATGTTAGTAATTTGATTGCGGAAATAAACTTCACGACAAAATATTTTGTATGCAAGAAATAAAATAGAGACACAAAATTTACGTGGTTTAGCATAAAGCCTATGTCCATTGGCGAAGGAGAAGCAAAATCTACTAATTAAATGAGGATCATAAATAGGATGGAGAACAACACTCAAAACCTTAAACCTTAAAAAACACCTTGTACTTTATTTAGGTGTTTATCCAAACTCACATAACACTCTTAGCAAATATTGTGAAGTAGCTTATAAATATTTTAAAAGACTTCTTCATGTTGTGTTTAATTCCAATGCCTTGAGGAGTATGACTATTTATAGCTAAAATGGAGGAGCTAATTCATGATGAACAACAAGCCACATAACCTATGCATGTTTAGAGGTGTAGAACAATTTGCTCTAATACTAGCTAATTCATGATGAAGAACAAGCCATGTAACCCATGCACATTTAGAGGTGTAGAACAATTTGCTCTTCATAATGCTCCATTAATAGCTTGGCCCTCCATTTGCTCTTCATAATGCTCCATTAATAGCTTGGCCCTCCGTGCATTATCTTTAACTTTTATTATTAGGTCTTACATGGCTTTAATTATTATGTCTTGTTCCATACATTGGCCTATATGTATTATTATGTCTCAATCAAAACAAAAATCAAAAGCCACACATAACAAATCTCCACATTGGCTTGATTTTCATAAAATTAGAAGATGTTACTCCACCTTCTCCATTTAAGCCCATAAGGGCAAATCAAATATGTGAAATAGCAATCAAGTCCAAGCAATGCTTAAACTTGGTCACTGAAAGAGGCTTTGTCAACATATCGGTTGGATTGTCTGCAATACCAATTTTCTTAACAAGAATATCACCTTGAAGAATAATATCACGAACAAAATGGTATTTCACATCAATGTTTTTTGTCCTTTCATGAAACATCTGATCTTTAGTCAAGTGAATAGCACTTTGGCTATCACAGTGGACGAAAATCACATTTTGATCTAAACTGAGTTCAGCGACTAAACCTCTTAACCAAATGGCTTCTTTAATAGCCTCAACAACTGCCATGTATTCCGCCTCTATGGTGGATAATGCTACCGTAGAAAGTAAAGTAGCTTTCTAGCTGATAGCAACATCACTAAGAGTAAATACATAGCCAATAATGGATCTCCGCCTGTCGAGATCTCCAACATAGTCTGAATCAACATAACCTACCAAATGTCCCTTTCTCCTTCCAAATTCCAAACATGAGTTAGTAATACCTCGCAAGTATCTCAAAATCCACTTCACTACCTACCAATGCTCCTTTCTAGGATTAGACATGTATTTACCAACAACACTAACAGCATGTGTAATGTCAGGATGAGTACATATCATAGCATACATGAGACTACCAACTGCACTAGAGTAGGGAACATGTGACATGTACTCAATATCATCTTTCGATTATGGTGACATAGCAGCAGAAAGTTTGAAATTAGCAGCAAGAGGAGTGCTTACGGGTTTGGCATTTTTCATAACAAAGCGCTCCAAAACTTTCTCGACAAAACTCTTCTAAGAGAGGTAAAGTTTTCTTGTAGCTTTGTCTCTTTGGATTTCCATACCAAGAATTTTCTTGGCTGCTCCCAAATTTTTCATTTCAAATTCACCACTTAATTCTGATTTCAATTTGTTGATCTCGGATATATGTTTTGCTGCAATAAGCATATCATCAATATAAAGTAGCAAATACACAAATGAGCTATCTGCCAACTTTCTGAAATACACATAACTATCATATTTGCTCTTAGAATAGCTGTGATTAACCATAAAAGAATCAAACTGCTTATTCCACTGCTGAGAAGATTATTTCAGACCATACAGTGATTTCTTTAATAAACAAACATGGTCTTCCTTGTCTTCAATCTCAAAACCCTCTGGTTGTTGTATATAGATTGTCTCTTTAAGCTCTCCATGCAAGAAAGCCGTCTTAACACCTAGTTGTTTTAACTCCAAGTTATGCATTATAACTAAAGCAAGCAAGACACGAATAGAACTGTGCTTGACAATAGGTGACAACATATCATTAGAGTCAACTCCATGCACCTGACTGTTGCCCTGTCCAACTAATTGTGCCTTGTACTTGACATCTTTAAGACTTGGAATGCTTTCTTTCTTCTTAAAAACTCACTTGCATCCAACAATTTTCTTGTCTTTCAGAGGTTTGACTAAATCCCAAGTTTTGTTCTTATGAAGAGACTCCACCTTTTCACGCACAACCATTAACCACTTAGTAGAATCATCACAAGAAATAGCCTCCGAATATGTTGAAGGATCACCAACTACATTTGTGTCTTCTGCTATAGTTAGTGCAAATGAGACATAATCTGCTAGTCTCAGAGGCCTCATATTCTTTCTTGGTGGTTTATATCTAGCAATAGAGTCTTCTTGTTCTTCACTTTGTGGTGTTTCCTCTTCTTCAATGGTGTTATGCATCTGAATTGGATTTTGTGAAGAGGATTTATTCTGCACCTCAAACTCTACCTGTTTATAAGAACTTGTAGTATATGTATCAGAAGAGACAGTAGTCTTTTTTCTAGCAAAAGTCTCCTTTTTTCAGGATGTAACATAGCAGATTCATCAAACACAACATCTCTGCTTATTATCAATTTTGGAGACTTTGGATCGGGGCACCATAATCTATATCTTTTCACACCAGAAGGATAGCCAATGAATATGCACTTTTTAGATCGAGGCTTTAATTTGCCATCATTAACGTGTGCATAAGCTGGACAACCAAACACCTTCAAATCTGAATAATTAGCTAGTTTACAAGACCACCTCCTCTAGTGTCATACAATTAATAGAGCTATTTGGAGAATGATTCACCAAATAGCAAGCTGTGGAAGCTGTTTCTACCCATAAATCTTTAGATAGGCCAAAATTTGATAACATACAACGAACTTTCTCCAATAGCGTTCTGTTTATATGCTTTGCTACACCATTTTATTGTGGTGTGCCTCTGACTGTAAGGTGATGCATAATGCCTTCATTTTTGTAGAATTCATTAAAATCACCTTCATAAAACTCTAGACCGTTGTCCGTCCTAAGCCGCTTTATTTTTCTTCCTGTCTATTTCTCAACCAAAGCCTTAGACCGTTGTCCGTCCTAAGCCGCTTTATTTTTCTTCCTGTCTATTTCTCAACCAAAGCCTTCTATTGCTTGAAGGTGGCAAAGACATCATTTTTATGCTTTAGAAAATATGCCCATACCTTCTTTGAATAATCATCAATGAAGGTAAGCATATATCGAGCACCACCTTTAGATGGGACACATGCAGGCCCCCAATGATCTGAATGAATGTAGTCCAGCATACCTTTACTTTTGTGAACTGCAGTATTGAAGCTAACTCTTTTCTGCTTCCCAAAAATGCAATGCTCACAGAAGTCCAACTTAGATATACTCTAGCCATAGAGAAGACCTCTTTTGCTTAATTCTGATAGACCTCTTTCACTCATATGTACTAGATCATATGCCATAATTTGATGACATCTAAGTTAGACAAGGAAGATGTAGATACGGCTGCTGCTCCTGTAACTGTGGAGCCTTGCTTAGGATTAGTGTGGTAGTGTGATAGTGCATGTCTAGGAAAGTTCTGGTTAAGAAAAGACTTGGTATTTAAGTATGTTCATTATGATCCACCTCTCTTTCCTGGGAACTTACTTGGTATACTATTCACAAACTATAATCATTGTTCTAGTAATTGGTCATATGGCAACGACAAAATTTGATATTGAGAAATTTTGATTGAGACATAATAATACATATGGGCCAATGCATGGTGCAAGACATAATAATTAAAGCCATGCAAGACATAATAATACAAGTTAAAGATAATGCATGGAGGGCCAAGTTATTAGTGGAGCATTATGAAGAGAAAATTGTTCTACACCTCTAAACATGCATGGGTTACGTGGCTTGTTCTTCATCATGAATTAGCTCTTCCATTTTAACTACCCAAGGTTTATACCCAACCTCACATAACACTTTTAGCAAATATTGTGAAATAACCTATAAATATTTTAAAAGACATTCCAATGCCTTGAGAAGTATGGCTATTTATAGCCAAAATGGAGTAGCTAATTCATGATGAAGAACAAGCCATGTAATTCATGCATGTTTAGAGGTGTAGAACAATTTGCTCTTCATAATGCTCCATTAATAACTTAGCCCTCCATGCATTATCTTTAACTTTTATTATTATATCTTGCATTGTTTTAATTATTATGTCTTGCTCCATGCATTGCCCATATGTATAATTATGTCTCAATCAAAACAAAAATCAAAAGCCATGCGTAACAAATCTCCACCTTGGCTTGATTTTCACAAAATTAGAAGATATCACTCCACTTTCTCCACTTAAGCCCAGAAGGGCAAATCAAATATGTGAAATAGCAATCAAGTCCAAGCAGTGCTTAAACTTGGTCACTGAAAGAGGCTCTGTCAACATATCAATTGAATTAGCTCTGATACCAATTTGTTAGAAATTTGATTGCGGAAATAAATTTGACGACAAAATATTCTGTATGCGAGAAATAAAATAAAGACACAAAATTTATGTGGTTCGGCTTAAAGCCTACATCCACGGATGAAGGAGAAGGAAAATGCACTAATTAAATGAGGATTACAAATAGGATGGAGAATAACACTCAAAGTCTTAAATCTGAAAAAAAAAAAAAACACCTAAACAAAATACAATAGTATTTTAACTACCCAATGTGTTTACCCAATCTCACATAACACTCTTAGCAAATATTGTGAAATAGTCTATAAATATTTTAAAAGACTTCTTCACATTGTGTTTAATTCCAATGCCTTGAGGAGTATGGCTATTTATAGCCAAAATGGAGGAGCTAATCCAGGATGAAGAACAAGCCACGTAACCCATGTATGTTTTAGAGGTGTAGAATAATTTGCTTTTCATAATGCTCCACTAATAACTTGGCCCTCCATACATTATCTTTATGGCTTTAATTATTATATCTTGCTTCACGCATCAGCCCATATATATTATTATATCTCAATTAAAACAAAAATCAAAAGCCACAGGTAATAATATATAAATTCTGTGTGTATATTTAAAAAAAAATAACTAATATGTTGAGATGTATTTGAATCACATCATCTTTCAACATAACTCTATCAAGTTATTTCAGATATAGTGTAGTATTTATCTTCAGTTTGAAGCGAAATTAAAATTAATTTTTAATCAAATAAAGTTAGTAGGGAATTGGAAATTAATTTAATACCTAACAAAATATGTCATATATACATATTCTTAAAAAATAATAATTTTTAAAAAATGCATCAACTTCTATATTCCCACACACATATATAGAGGTAGATAATTTTTAAAAAATGCATCAACTTCTATATTCCCACACACATACATAGAGGCAGAGGCAAAATGCAGCATGAAAGATATGAATTCATTTGCCAAAATACAATAATATTTAGCCAAAAAAACTAATAATAATATTTTGCAAAAAAACCTAATAATAATAATAATAATAATAAACGCTTTTATTCAACTGAAAACAACTAAAAAACACGAACTAGATAGAATTTAAAAAAAAAAAAACATGACAAAGGCCAAATTATTACATACTTGTATTATTATTAAAAATAAAACAGGTAACAGGACACCTTGGCCTACACACGTGTGTTATGGCCGGTCGTGTCGCCAGGCAATCCAGTAGGGCGGGTCCTGGCCACACCCGACGGATCCACTTGTCCTCCATATGGCTGTCCTGTGCCGTGTCCAGGCATGGACGACATTTGTTGGGTCCCAGTGGGATAACCAGGGGTCCCAGCTACTTCATTGGTATAATGGGGACGGGTATCGGCGGTGGTATGAATACCGGGACCGCCAGTTGTGGTGTACTCTGCATGGCCACCCGCCCTTGCCGCTTGCTTTGCGGCCGCGTTATTCTCACGCGCCTCTCGTTTGTTCAGTTCCGCCTCCATCTTCCTCTCTTCTTTCTTTTGCGTTGCCATTTGCTTTTGCACTGGATCATGTGCTGACATTTTTTCCGCCTATGTACACCATTCACAAAAATTAATTTGTTTTTTGTTCTGTGAATTTCACATAAATTAATTAGTTCACAAGTAATTAAATTATATATTTTTTATGAATTCAACTTACTAAAATTCGAATATAATTTAATACGCCATCTATTTTAAAATATTTATCATTTAAAATTTTATTGTATGCATTAAAAAATATTAAATTATCATATTTTATAATAAAAATATTAAAATATTTTTTTTTTATATAAAAAAATATTTAATAAAAATATTTAGTTAGAGAATAAATATGAAGTAATATTAGAAAAAAATAATTTTTAAAATAATAAAAAAATTAAAATAAAAAAAATTTCTAGAATAATAAATATTTTAAAACTAAATTTTTTTCTAAAATATCTAAATAATAAATATTTAAAAAGAGAAGGAATACTTTTAAAACAGCTTAAATACTATTAGTTTGATTTACTTAAATGCTATCAAATTAAAATTGATTTTTTAATAAGTGTACTAAGAATACTAATTAAAAAAAAATAATAATTCAAACATAATTAAATAAATATAACTAAAATTTAAATAGAAAAAAAAAAAGAAAATGAGACCTTCTCTTGCACAGTCGCTTTTGTCTTGTCCATGCCAGCCTTTGCGGAGGCTGCAACATTGGCTGCACTTTCCTTCATCGACTCCATTTTTCACTCTGTGTATCGGATTCACCAGGTCATCACCTCCTGCTCGTTATATACTTTCAGTTGCTTTCAACACGTGTAAACTATAAAGGACACGTGGATTTCAACCAGTGCTCTAATACTTATGTGCTGCCACGTGGAATCTGACACAAGTTTTGGAGAGATTTCTTTTTGGAAGTTTAAGATAGAAAATTGTCTACGTGGCGAGTTCTGTGAGTGTGTGGCCAAGTTACTACACGTCTCACTCTTTGCTATAGAAAAATCCATGTTGAAATTAAATCACGCACTTATAAGGTTTATTATCCCTCATCCTTATTTTTCTTTATAATTAATACAAATAATAAAAATATTAACCAATCAAAAAGCTTATATTTAAATAAACAAATTAAGGAGAAATAAAAAAAAGAAATTCAATAAATATAAAAATTCATCACTTCACTTGATACCTATTATTAAAATTTTGATTATGTAAATATCAAGGGAAATATTCAATTATAAAATTATTAACATAATAATACCATATTGATAAAATCATTGGAATTACTACAAAATATATAATTATATAATAATTATAGAAAATTTAGTAAAATAGTAAAATTATTATTTTTTATATTTTAATTAAAATAAAAATTCCTTATCATACTAATTTTTTTTTTATTGGCTATTCTCTGTTGTATAACCTAACGTTATTACGTAAATGTACCCTTTATATACTGCATATATATATAAAACACTCTTTATTTATCAAACAAAATAAATAAATAAATAAAACAAAACTCTTCTTAAAAGGAAAAAAAAACTCATTAATTATGGTCAACTTATTAAGCATGCAAGAGTTGACCTATATTACGCAAACAGAAAAAGCATATAAATTCGATATCTATGTATACATGTCGATGGACTCACGAACATATAATAGTTATCATTATAATTAATAATAATACTAATTTTTAAGTTGAACTAGCATAGCCGGAGCTGGAAGAATGGCGCTGGCGGGAAAGTTGTTCATCTCTACTTCGAGCAATTTCAATCGCCTCATGAATAGTTTTAGGATCTGACGTGTTTATATCAATTGTTAATTCCTCTTTAAGTCCAGCCATAAACGTTCTAATCAAATCCATATGAGGAATATCCACTACCCGATTGCTTAATCTTTCAAATTCCTTTCTATACTCTTTTAAACTACCAGATTGCTTCACTCTTGATAATGATTCTCTATAATCTTCTTCTTTATCTGGTCCAAATCTTGATACCATCTCTTTCTTGAAAATATCCCATGTCATTTCTTTCTCATCTTGTTGATACATTCTTTGTGTCCATTGAAGCCACTGATTGGCTTCTCCTTCTAAATAAAAAGAAGCTAAAGCCACTTTTTGATCTTCAAGAATTTCATGGTATTTGAAAAACTGATTAACTCTATTCAACCACTCTAATGGTTGAGAACCAAATCCTGTAAAATGAGGGAACTCTAATTTGGTTTTGGAGTATTCTTTGGAATTTGATTCTAACCCAGAAATTTTTTCCCTCATTTCTTGAACAGTGGAATCAAATTTTTCAAGATTTTTAGGGAGGGTATCAACTTGATTGTCATCAAGTCCTCTATGAGACTGTTTAATTTCATGGTCGATGTAATTCTTTAACTTGTCTAGTTTTCTTTTGGCTGCTGAGATTTGATTCTGATGCCAAAAGATTGAACCTACAATAAGTACAAGTAAAAGAAAAGGGTCTAATGGGGATTGAAGATAACTAGAACCGCCACACACAAGTTTACAGTTAGGCCTTTCTCTTTCAGCCTCTGTATCCATCCCATAGGTTAGTCCGCTCCAAGAACAATAAGGACTCATTGGGCTGCGTCAACCTAATAGTAATAACCTTCATAAAACCTCACTTTTGGGATCTTTAATGATGAGTGTACTGACCTATTTAAGCTAGTTAGGAGTGCGCATTGATTGGTTAATTAGTTTGTGAAATATTTTTACATCTACCAAATTGTTTGTATCCGTTAATTAGTGAGTTTCACGCGGGCGTTAATTAAGTCATAAGACTCCAGTATTTTTGAACGGTAATTTTAGAGCTTCTTTGTCCAAACAAAAGTTAATTTTTCCTTAATTGTCCTCGTTAGCAAAGCTGATAAGCATGAATTATGCTATTAATTAGAAGAGTACTTATTAAATTTATCCATCAAATGTGTTATTTATATTTTATTTTCATTTGTTTATTGTTAATTTTTGTTTTTATAATTTTTTTCAAATTTTTATACATTACTTTGAAGATTTCTATTCAAATTTGAGGGATTCAAAAGTTTGGAGATTAATTGAAATAAAGTCAGAAGCAAAAAGAAAGAAAAAAAAGGTGAAAAAAAATGCATCAGAGAGGCTGTACGGCCACTCAAGTTCAATGTGCACGGCTATGCACATTTGTAATGAGTCTATTAGCGTGTTTTGAAGCTAAAAATCAAAAAATTTTATGCACTGTCATACAGAATGAAAGTGCACAATTGATGTGCCCTCTAATGAATTTTGACAACTCAAATATGTTTTGGTATTTTAATCATAATTCGAGATATAGTTATAAGATTTAGGCAATTAAATATGCATTGGAAAAATGAGAGACAAAACTACAACTGTTATGGAGATCTCAAAGCCTAATTCAATAATCTAATATTCGAAAAATATCGCAAAATAAATAAGAGAATTTGAACTAAAATACTTTTATTCTGAATTCGAACTAAAATGCTTTTATTTCAAATTCGAATCCACTTCAAAGTCTGATTAATATTTCGATTTTTCAAACATTTTAGCCTTATAAATCTAAAATCTTTTGGCATCGTTACCAAGGAATGGCTAATTTGTCATTTTTACCAAATTATAACTAAATGCTAACTTTTGAATCAAAAGATAAAATTTGTAACTTTTGAACCCAAAAGTTAGCTTTTATTTAAAAAATGCATTGAATTTTAAAATAAGTACTACTAAATTTAAATCTAATTTGAACTGTTGAGTTACCAAACACCCTATAATTATTTGTAACTACTAATAGTGAATTGTTGACCGTTAACTAATCGCTGCCACTAAATCAAATAGGTCCTAATATAAACTCGTATTCTATCCATAAGTTCAATAATAATTATTATTTTTTGTTAGTACAAATTTATATTTTAATGTTTATAATTATTATCATAAATGAGTTATGAATATATTATTTTAGCATTTTTCAATTAATTATATAGTAACTTTGAAAAGTGAAATTAAAGTTTATAAGAAGTTATGATTAAAAAATTACATTTAAGACTACTCAAAACTTGCTTAAAATTTAAATAATTATAATATTACCGAGATCAGTTTTTTTTTTTTTTTCGGATGAATAAATTCTGAAGGGTTGGAATCGAAACGGAGAATGGAATTGCCGCCAAATTTTTAAAAATAAGAAAAAGATAGGTGGCTAGAATTTCTTATTTTTTACCTAATCACTCTATTCTAGAAATCTAGATAAGGAAGTTAGATACGGATTTAGGAAAGTATTAGGTACACAAACTTATCCAATTATAAAATTGGCTTCTACTTATTGATTTAATTTAATTTAAGATCTAGTTGAGCTTAATGCACTTTTTATTTATGGTGATTTAAATTTCAAGTTACTTATATTCAAACCATTTCAATTAATTAACTTCAATAAGACAGATAATAAAAAGCATAAAAAAATTATATAAAAATATAATCTTGTTTACTGATCTATTTACATGCAATTCAAGTATAAACTTACCCAATTTATTTTAACCTAATAAATTCAATTTAATCAATTAATTAAATTAATCAAATTAAGCGAATAAATAAGAATATGAATAATAAAGAAAATTAACTTAATAAATGATGATGTTAACGTATTTGTTTTCATGCAATTTAAACGGAAAATAAATTTATCCAGTTGTTCTAAATCAATTTATTTTAAACCTAAGGTAACCTAATTACTAAAGGGAAGGGAAGAATCAATTCATTATTATCCTTTTGTTTACATATTACAGACAATACAGAAAAGAAATAAAAAGGCTATTAGAATGATTAAAAACAAAAATTAAAATGAAAGTGACACAGAAACTCCTACTTGCATGGGGCGGATGGGGGAGTGTGCGTGTAATACTCTAGGCTCCCTTAACCTGGAAACATCAAGCATGAGAACCTAGAATAAGATCAATCTAACAGCATGTTTGGTAGCAATGACTTCTTAACTAATTTATAGGATTAACCTCTAAGCCCTTGTTTGGTAGTTTAGATAGAGTTGGGATTAATAATCCTTAGACTTAGTTAATGCCATGGGATGAGGATTAATTAAAACCATGTCCCTCCTATTTTTAGTAATCTTATTCCACTAGGATTACTTATCCTATCAATTATAATATTTTTATTCTTAAATTGTCCTTATTTTTAATTTTGTTTCTCAAAAATGGCCTTCTTTTATAATTTATTTTTTCATCAATTATTCACCCTAGCAAAATCAAAAAACAGAAAAACTCCTTAACGAAGAATATGAAAAAACAATACAAAAAATCATACAATTGGTTGCGAGAAGAAAATCTCCTTAGGTAAGTCAATTATAATTTTGTTATATTTACTTTTTCAATCTTATCTCAAATATTGTCTCCATTAGCATGAATACCTTCTTAGCAATTGATTATAATTTTTTGGCTTGGGAAATTTACAATCGGCAGGAATTAGGTTCTAAAAATAATCAACAAATAAGCAATTAACCCTAACAAATAAAAAAATTATTTTAAACATACCTAATTAACAAATAAAAATATACAAATATTATGAGAATCAAATAATACTTACAAGACAAATTGCTAATTGAATTCAAGAATATTGCTGTTTCAATGAAAAGGGAAACACTTCTTAGGAAAAAAAATAGAAGAGAATAAACTAGGTAAAGAGGTATATATTAGGTTGACTTACTACAAAAAGGATATTTAGGTCATTTGATATTTTTAATAATCTATCCTATTACTCGAGCCATCCTATCAAACATAGGATTATAAACTAAGATTAGTTAACACCTTCATTAAAAAAATATATACCAAACAAGATTAGATGTAAGTAATCCAATGGCTTAATTAAGATTAGGATTAGAAATAATCATAAGGATAAGTGACTCCGACTACCAAATAGGCTATAAGGGCTTTAAGGTTTGGACTAGTGGAATGCGTACACATTATTAGAAGAATATTGAACTAGTTAAGGAGAAAGATTGTATTGTATTGTGTGTTGAATGATTATACATAAGGATCTATTTATAGAGCTATAAATATACAAGAAAAGAAAACCCTAATCAAGACATTATGTACAAGATATTTAGTCAATATGTACAACCTAAAATCATGGCCTAAGATTGGTAACAATATATTTACAATTGACTAACACCACCCTGCCCCCCTGCCCCCTCTCAAACTCAAGTAGGTGAGAAAGAACCTAACTTGAGTTTGTCTACCAGTTCATTGAAGCGAGTTGGTAATTGGGCTTTGGTGAAATGTCAGCTATCTGATCATAGGATGAGATTGAGTGAAGAGAGACAGTCCTTTGCCAGAGATGATGTGGAATAAAATGACAGTCATTCTCAATATGCTTAGTTCGCTTATGAAATACATCATTATGGGCAATTTGAATGGCACTGCAATTATAGTTCGCTTATGAAATACATCATTATGGGCAATTTGAACGGCACTGCAATTATCATAAAAAATGGTAATGGCAGATGAATGTTTGACTCCTATGTCTGGTAATAGCTAGCATAACCATAAAAGTTCAGAAGTTGTGTCAGCGAGTGCTCAATATTCGACTTTAGTATTGAAACGAGATACAATTGTTTGTTTCTTACTCCTCCAAAAGACAAGAGAATCACCAAGAAAAAAACAGAATCCAATAGTAGAATGACAGTCAGTAGGATCATCAGCCCAATCAGCATCAGAGTATGCATGGAGCTCCAAAGAGGAGGATGATGAGAGGTGAAGACCATGAGATAGAGTTCCTTTAATATAGTGCAAAATATGAAGCATCGCATCATAATGAGTAGTATGAGATGTTGTCATGAACTGACTCAAAATATGAACTGCATATGCTATGTCATGACAAGTACTAATGATGACTAAACTTCCCACTAGTTGCTGATACAGTGTACGATCTCTAAAAGGTTTTCCATCGGTAGGTGTGAGACGAATATTGCTCTCAATAGGTGTGATGGCAATTTTGCTATTGCTTAGACCAGCACAAGAGAGAAGATAAATGGCATATTTTGTTTGGGAGAGGTAGTAGCCATAATCCAAAGAAAACTTCTAAACTAAGAAAGTAGGCCAAATGTCCTAGACCTTTCATTTCAAAGTGTTGATTGAGGTACTGTTTCAACTCTGTAATACGAACAAGATCATCACTAGAGATGATCATATCATCCACATAAAGTAATAAAAGTACACATCCTCTATTTGTGTGGCGAACAAACAAGGCATGATCATAGGGACTAGAAACAAAACTAAGCTGTTGAATAACATAGTTGAATTTGGCAAACTATGCTCGAGGAGCTTGTTTGAGAGCATAAAGAGTCTTTTTGAGTTGATAGACAATGTTTGAAGGATGGTCATAGCTTGGGGGTGCTGCACGTACACTTCTTTAAAGAGGTCTCCATTCAAAAAAGTATTTTTGACTTCCATTTGAAAGAATTACCATTTCTTAATGGCAAAAACAACTATGAGATTACAAACTGAAGTGAGAAGGGCCATGGGGGCAAAGTCTCCTCATAATCAATACCATATTCCTGAGTAAATCCTTTAGCAACTAGTCAGGCCCTATAATATTCAACTGTCCCATCTGCCTTTGTCTTGATCTTATAGACCCATTTGCATCCTACTAAGGTCTTGTTTGGAGGAAGTGGAATAAGATCCTAAGTCTAGGTTTTCTTTAAAGCTTGCAATTCTTCTTTCATAGCTTACTGCCATAAAGGATTAGTACTAAATTCTTTATAGCTTTAAGGGTCATAAATATAAGTAATGGTAGAGTGAACATAATTATTTTTAAGATGAGGGAGACTAACAACATAAGGTTCTAAGTGGGAGGGAAGTTTAGTGGTTCTTATAAGACATGATGACTAGGATGGTTTTGCTGAGACATCGACAACAAGATTGTTAAAAGAGCTTAAATACTCCAATGGAGCTAGATCCTTAGATGGGACAGGTGATAATTGTTTTACAGGGCCTATAATATGAGGAGATTCAAACCAATGAGGTGAGTCATCAGGAAACTAATTGATAGGGAGATTAGTAAAAAATGGAGTAGTGGATGAGATTTGGAAGGAAGGCAAGGATGAGAACATTTTATATTCCTTGAAAGTGACATGTTTAGATATGCAGAGACACTTAGAGATAGGATCCCAACTTTGATATCTCTTGTGTTTAATGCCATACCCTACAAAACAACAAGAAAGAGCTCGAGGTTCCAATTTGGAATGTTCATGAGGTTGAAAAAAAATAAAACAGGTAGAAGCAAAGGCTCAAAGAAGACTATAATCAGGAGTACGACCAAAAAGACATGCATAAGGAGTTTTTATTACTTAGAATGGCAAAGGGAACACGACTAATGGCATAAATAGCAGTGAGTGTAGCTTCTCCCTAAAAATGCTTAAGACAAGAGAAAGAGATAAGTAGAGTCCTAATAGTGTCAAGGATGTGTCTGTGTTTCCTCTCAGCTTTTCCATTTTGTTAAGATGTGCCTAGACAAGAGCGATGAAAAATGGTGCCATGTTGAAATAAAAGAGAAAGAAATGATGCATCCTTATATTCCATGACATTATCAGTTCAAAAAATTTTAATTGTTTTGAAAAATTGAGTTTTCATCATTTGAGCAAATTGAGAATAGATATCCTATAAATTAGATTTTTTGTGCTTCAAGTAAATCCAAATATATCAAGAGAAATCCTCAACAAAAATAATAAAATATTTTGATCTATCCATAGTAAAAATAGGAGAAGGACCTTAGATATCAGAGTGAATCAAATTAAAGGAAGCATATGTCTCATATGCTTAAACCTTTACCATATGATTTCACTTAAGAAATTTCTAGCACTATTGTTCACTCATTTTCCTCACATTTACAACAAAGTAAGAAACACTCCTCTCCTTTCTCACAATTTGACCAATCCTCCCCCACCAAGTCAAGAAGAATTTTCAAGGTGAGTCTTTCATGAAACTCTTTCCTTTTGATGCTATAAATGTGATCCTAGTGTTCTTTCCTTACCTCGTTTCATTTTCTTCCTGATCTCTTTCTTTTCACACGTGTTTCAGCCAACTAAAGTTATAAGAGGGAAAATTTTTGTTTGATTTAATACTTGATGAAATGAAATTGTTTGAACATAAGATGATGATTTAACCATGTGAAATCAAATAATGAAATGAACTAGATGTTATGATTTCCAGCCCTTGCATTTTCAGCCAAAAGGGAACTTAATGTTCCAAAGTTTATTTTCTTATTTTAAAAGAGAAATTGTAAATATGAATGTGTTAATTTGAAGAATCAAGTATCAATTTGAAGATTAATTAAGGATCATGGACTTTCTGCTTCTTTAGGTTTGGTCACCTTAGGGTCACACCAAAAATTATTTTAATTAAATTGATTGATAAATTTGGCTTGTGTATATATTAGTTGGATGAATCTTGAATTAATTTGAAGTTTAATTAAGTAAACTTTGATTTTCTCTTCTGAGAGATTCAACCATTAGGGTTTCAAGGGGATTAATTTGTTTAATTCTAATTGACATTAAATTCTTGATCATATTCATATATAAATGATGGATTATTCTTTATTTGGTAAAATGAAATAATGAATTGAGATTGATGCTGTATGGGCCATTTTTCCATTATTTAGAATGTAAGATCTTGAATTTTAATTTAACATGGTTAAGGGTATGTATTGTTTGTACATTGAAATGATTGAATATGAAAATTGAATAAGAAAAATTAAACAATATGAATAAGGTTTACTTGGTTGGTCTATTCAACCATACATGAAAATTTAGGGTTTTTAATGTGCTTATCATTGTAAAAAAAAGAAAAAAATGAATGCGAATTGCTCTTGTGATGGCTTGTTGGACTATGGAACTAAAAGGGATAAAAGTGATCAATGTATTAAGGTTCATACTCTAGACCTATTTGGCCAAACCAAGTTATTTATGTATATGATCCCTTGATTTGTATTGTGTGTATATGAGTTAATTATATTGAATTGAACTTGAATTAATAGTTGATGATAGAATATTAAGGTTAGGTCCTAAGCTAGAATATTAGGGTTTAGTTCCTAAAAGATATATTAGAATTAGACTATTGATTCTATATGTGCTAATATGCAAATTGTGACATTGAAAATGGTATGATGATTATAAAGATCAAAAGTAACAATGGAAATGCTCAAGATATGGAAGAGCATCCCTATTACTTATACTAGATAAATATAAGAGCTAAGGCATCGAGGTGAGTATATAGTATCCTAATATAGTATGTGCATTGTCATTAATCATCATGAAATTTCATATAAAAATCCCAAAACCCTAGTTTCCCTGCATCTATGTATGATACATTGAATTTCAATGCTAGGGTTATCCATTGATGGCCTTTGGCCTATTTGATTGCTTGTAAACATCTAGTTTAAATTATTGCCTCATTTCAATACTTTGAATCTATATGAAATCATTATTAGAATATGATTAAATTCCTATTGGCATCATATTCCCTGTACATGATCCTTTACCTTAGCTTCAATTGTACTTGAAATTTTATAAATTGATAAATGATATATTGATGACATCATTGGTCTGTTGAGTTAGGGTTCACTGTTAAAGACTATCATGCTATTTGATCCTTTCATATCTCCATCCTAAATGACTGAGTTATTACAATTTATCAAATCCTCATATGATAGATCATTGAAATTCTATTATTATTATTATTATTATATATTGCCATCTATAAGTTCTATATATGATTTATATGTTTACATGATATGAGATATTCATAATATATGAGATCCACATATCTTAAATAATACATGTGATACTTGATATTGAGATTCAAATTATTAAGTAGAAATCCACGATTGATATGAGGTAACACATCAAACCTTATGCCTATGATAAAATTTATGGATAGAGCGAGCATATTTTGACCTCAGCTAGGGGGCTTTGATGGTGGGAGTCCTAAGATCTGATCATTCTTATGTGTAATATGTGATATTTGAGCATCCCTATCATCTGCTCTAGATTTCTTATGATAAAGTACAAAAGGATCTACCATTACGCTATTTTATACAAGGAAAACTCCACTGCAAATAGACTAACTTTTGCTAAAATGGTAAAACTCCATTCTCATTAAGCGTCAAATGAATATCCCTACATTGTTGTTATTTATTATTTATTTCCTACTTACTTGCATATTGTGTTAACATACCATATGCTTAATAAGTTTATCTCACCTCATAGTTGATTATGTTTTTTGGAGATTAGAAGACTTAGTAAGGTGGATCCTTCTTCATTTGGACCTGCTAAGTTAATTGATAAGATATATCACAATAATCTTCTATGGCAAAGTATATTAAGGTTCTCCAACATTATAGAGCTCCTTGGCCACTTTTTTGTAGTAATAATTATTAATTATTGCACAAATTGTATTAATTGATTATTGAAATAATCACAATTATGTTTGATATTAGAGATAATAGATAATATGCAACAATGATTCAATATCTAATTAACATTCAATGGGTATATAACTGTTAAATAATAAATGTATAAATGATATCTGAAACGTATAACACTGATATATGACAAGTACATGAATGACATATGTATTAGTATGAGATGAATATTTGATTGATATGTGAATGGTATATCACAAGAATATGAAAGGTATATGTTAGGTATACAATTAGTATATGTACATGGCATTGCAGGTTATGATCTTAGAGATGAAAATAATGTATGTTAAACTTGGTATAACAAAGTATAGGGGGTTTATAGGTTTAGATAACGTTATATCTCCCTACGCCCTAGGACCGTCACATCTTAAGGATGGGATGTGACAGTGTGCCTTATGGATGTGGAGTACGAGGTGTGTGCGCCCGTCTCTTTAGTCTCTAGTTTTGCCTTTCTTTATTCTCTTCGCTTCTAGATTTTGATTTCTACTCCTAAGGGTTCAAATTATGTCTAATGACTCACAAAATTCAAACAAATGGTTAGAGAATACAATAGTAATATTACAAACACAGAAGAGATGGAAAAATTATAGAATAGAAAGGGTGCACCCGCTCGGCTTGGTACAAATTAATTTTTTTTTTTAATCTTTTTAGGTTATCATACCAATATCGAATGCCATGCTTAAGTTAACAGGAATGGGCTTTACCAACTTGAATTTACATATTCAATTTAGAAAACTAAAAACTGGTCTTAATCTTCAAAATAAATAATCAAACAAGCACATAAATGACGTGAAGGCTATTTTAGAGAAGTTTTCTAACCCATTTGGACAAATAACAGTCCAAGCAGAGGAAACACTAGTCTAGACCAGCTGAGATTTGAGCTGTACAAGTACTTGATCCAAAGAAAATCGGCCAACAATTCAAAGTCATCACCTTTAACAATAAGTAACATTGTTTTTCAGCCAAATTCTTTCATTTGTGTCCCTAAATAGGCAACTTTCTATTTATGAAAATTTTTATTTTTACTATAGCTTTTAGTCTATAGCTTTGATTTAGACACCGATTATGACGTTTTTCTTATTTTATTTCCTTATTTTTTTTGATATAATTTTATAATTTTGTCATTTTTGGCAGGTTCTGTGTTAGGGTTTCGAAACTCATATTTAAATTCCCTTATAGTTGTTTGGAGTATCGAATAATACAGAAAACTTTAAAATCCTTGCTTATGCTGTGTCAATAAATTAACAAAATAAAGCTTGTAAATACGAAGGCTAAACAAAATTGATGTATCAATATGATTAAACCTAAACCCAGACCTCTCCTAACCATTTCAGATTAAGAATATATGAAAATGTTTCTTTCTCTTTAAGAACAGTGGAAACCTATGTCTTCTCCTTGGCAAAGAAAATTTTTAACATTCGACAATATCAGCATTTTTTTAGGGAAAGAAATTTTCTTATTTGAAAAATCATTTAATTTAGGAAAGAAATTTTCTATTCAGGAAAGAATCCCTTAAATATCTACTCACCAAAAAAGGTTTTGAACGAATTAGGAAAGAAATCATACGAAAATTTCTTACATAAAAGAAAAGATAAATTCTGAAATTTGAATCTAAATCAAGCCTACGCCTCATGCATGAGGTGCAAGACTAGGCCTGTGACTTATTTTGAAATTTCAAAAGAAGTGACTCATGTGAGGTATTTTGAAATTTCAGAAGAACAGCCCCAGCAAGAGGCACACACCCATCATGGCTTGTGCCCTCTATCTTAGGGCAAAATTTACAAAATTCTGGATTTCATTCATCCATTGTTTTTCAATTTAGTTTTTACCGTCCAAAACTTTCGAACCGACATTCATGTATTCATCTCGTGATAAAAATTGGGCATTGACAGATGTATACGAACGTTTCATTTTGATTTTGACTAAAAAAAATCTAATAAAAATTAATAAAACTACTCATCAATTTTTATAATATATTCTAAAAAATTAACATTATAATTAAGTAACTCGACCTGATTAAAAATCTATAAATTCACATTAATTTGACAATAAACTTTTTATATTTTTCAATTTATAAGTAATTTTTTTTAGATAGATTTATTAGTAACTTGAAGTTATTTTATCTTTATTAAGTATTAAAAATGTTTATTTTCACCAAAGAAAATTCATATATATATATATAATTAAAAAGAAAAGACAAGGTATAAAATATCTTGGATAAGAAACCCACATATATATCATCTATCAATCATAGAAAATGGTTGGGTTTGTGAAAGCTTTGGATTTGGTTAGATGGCGATGTGCATGTGATTTAGCTGCACGCGTGGCATGTGACACGTATTCATTTTGCTGTACCATCGTGACACGTAATGCTATATTCTAAACATGGCAGTTGACACGTGTATGGCTGTAGTATTTAAGATTACTTATTTCTTAAAATTATAGTAATTATTATTCATTCTAATCTGAACCCATGAGGAGATTCATGTTTTTAAACAAAAAAAGGGTCCAACTTACTATAAAATAAAGGGTTTCGACAAAAAAAAGTTATAAAATAAAGGGCATTGCTAACTATTATATGATCTCGTGAAACTATGCATATGACCAATTTCCTTGTTTTTTTTTCCTTTTTTTTAATTAATGATGAAAGTTGGCTTCAACTAGTTGCGTCCTATATGTTATCTACAAAAAGAAAATTAATTTTATGTACTTACTTTTTTTTTAGTTTTTCTATCGAGTATATATTTTTAATTGTATTTAATTAACTAATAAACCATTTAATTTTAGAATGATGACTACTTTTATATAATAATAATTAAATAAGTTTATATTCATTTAATCAATTTCACGTACTTAGTCACAATACCGGAGCCAAAAATTTTGTTCGGTGGAGTGACCGAATACTAAATTTTTTTTGGGATAATTATAAGTTTGGGGTCTAAACTTTTTAATTTTTTCTATTTTAGTGTCTGGATTAAATTTTTTTTTGCAATCAAGTGCTTGAATGAGGCAAATACCTATCAATCAATTGTTTTGCTTTGATTTAAGTGTTATATGAGTGTTGACTCAGTTTTGTGGAATCCAATACCTCACTATCAGATGTGCCAATTTAGATTTCCACTAACATCTTCAATGGAAAGACCAAAATGACCTTTTTTTTTTTTTTTTTTTCGGTCTCCACTCCCTCTTCAACTCCTTTTCTTCCTCTGCTTAAAGAACCATACCTATAGAAAAATTCCATATGGTTACTAATATTTATCAATTAATTGCTTAAATAATAAATTCAATTATCAAAAACATAAATTCTCAATAAACCTATAAAACCATCAAACCAAGGTAAGACCACAAAGCTTAATATTACATAATAAAGCAAAAACCATATGATGATAGAATCAAAACCCATAACCGAATCATCATCTTAGAGCTCTTCAAAATATTACATCTTCTAAACATAATTTACAACACAGACCTGTAATTAAATAGATTTAAAAATTTGAAAATTTAAAAAGCAAATGAAATTATAAAAAATACCCTTTAAATTTCTCATTCACATTAAGAAGATTAGGCAGACACACGTAATGTTTGCTTTGTTCAAATCCCAACCACTGCCATCGTGAATTACCATGCCTCAATCACACGTCAAGAGAATTCCATCATTATTAGCACTGTCCATTTGAGCTCCGTCACGCTCTACTCACACCAATCTCGTTCGGCTATCATTAACATCAAACCAGCAGATCCAAATCCATGTCTGAAAGGCTAATTGTAGTCTCTCTCTCTCATCCATGAATTTACGAAGAGGAAAGAAATAGATCTTATCCAAAGCTACCATAAGAATTAAGAATTGAACAATCATGATAATGTCAAATTGAAATTAATTAAAATAACTTTCTCAATTTCTTTGGCAAGAAAGAGTAAAGCAAAGGTAAAGAAAGTTGCTGCAAGGACAGAGAGGGATTTGATAATGGGAGTAGGGATGGCAATAGGGTAGAGAATCCTCGTTCTTCATGGGGATTTGCCCCAAATGGGACAGGGACTCTCCGATTTTTTACCTAAATGGGGACAGGGATGGGGGATATTTCTTCCCTGTTAGCAGGAATGGGGAGTGTATTCCCCACCTCACAGGGATTCATGTCCCCATCTTGTGGTGACCAGATATTATGTTTACATAATTATTCTTAATATTAAAATATATATTACTTGATTGTCTTTGTACATATATATTAGAGTTTTTAATTTTGTCACTCATTATTTATAATTCTTTCACATCATAATAATTTTGAAGAATTTTATATTGGATTGATTCATCTCTTCATACTTTGCATATCTGAATATATTAATATTTTTATATTAATTTATTTTTATTTTTCAGCTATTATTTATGAATTTTGCAAATATAAAAAATATATAAGTATACTCTATATATATATATTACTTATTAATATATATAGTGTATATACTATTTAAATTTTTATACATTATATTCCACTATCTAAAAGTATATAAAATTAAAATGAGATAAAATAAAATAAAAATTTTCAAGTGGAGAACGGAGATCGTCGCGGGGATGGGATCCCCACAGGAATGGGGACGGGGACTAAATAGTCCTTGCATTCATATACCAAAAAAGAAAAAATTAAAAAGTTCAGACACCAAATTTATAATTATCCCTTTTTTTTTAGTATGAATGATTTTAAATTACTGTTTGCACTATAATATTTCTAGGTCAAAATTATCCAATGGCCCATTAATATTCAAGCCTAAGTTGAATAATAAGGCTTATGAAAATTTACAGACTAAGATTAAAAACGGTTGATATTCTAGATAGCTATAGACAATTCTAGAAAAACCATAGTTACTGAAGGTTACCAACAATTGATCTATCTTAGGGAGTGGAGTAACAGTTACTGAAACATAACAATGGTGGAGCAGTTATCTCTTAGGGAGTATTTAAGCTAAATGATATCTCATGTACAAACCCTAACCAATCAATCATTCAATAGGGCTTGCGCCTTTTATCAACCCCATCGGGCAGATTTTTCCTTTTCTGCTTTTTGTTTTTAAGCTTTTTTGTAATCATTGAAATCACTCAATAAAGATTTCTTCTATTCCAATATTATTACTTTGTCTCCATAGTTACTGCTTATTTGTTGCTGAGAGTCCAAACGTATTGTGCTAAGAAAATTTAGAAATCCATAACTGCGCAATTACTAATTTACCTTTGTGTCAAAATTCACAACCAACAATATTTTTAGCACGCTCAGTGAGACTCATTAACAATAAGTTTTATTGGAAAATGCATTGTTGCTAGTTCTATGAACTATAAGATGATACTGCAACAGCAGTGTAGGAAGGACTCGTTTCATATCTTGTGGAGCATATCGAGCGTGGGTTGGCTTCTCCACAGCCAGTTCACTAAGACAACATATCAACGTTGGAGATTCCAATAGGCTCTATTGTTAGTAATCAAGGTAACATTTCTCAACATGTGGATTTCATCATTACTCGTAATAATATACATATACAATGTGACGAAATGAACAAACAAACTAAATTAATGCTTGAAGCCTGCACTAGAAATCAAGAAATACTTCATCAAGCATTTAGGAGAATCTTCACTCCACCATAAAGCTCTAGACAGGCTGCAGTCTATAGGCCTACTAGGTAGCCCTTAAAAAAACTCGGGGGTAATCTTTTACTCAATAGGAGACTGGTGATTCCCACTGCTCTAAAGAATGCTTTTCACCTCCTCTTAGGAGGGAAGAGCCAAGGACTATGCCTACTAGCCATCCAAGGCAAGTTTTACCATAACAGTTGCATTTTAACACTAACCTTATCAATCATCCTACTATATATGACAATGATGTAGGTTTTAATATAAAAGAGCTAGTGAACTTGGCACCAACAGTCAATAGGATTTCACAGTCTGTTTTTCCACCATAAGTCCCTAAAAAGTAAGTTCCCGTGGATATTGAAGTGGACAAGATCAACAAAGGAGTGCTTAAATTCCTTAAGAAGAAGAATTCTATGATCATTGATCCATCAGTGGCCACTATTAATTCTGTGGCTATTGATCACAAGTCTCTAGTGATTTCAGATGACAAACGGAAAGATGGAAGTCTACTAAGGGTTTGTGGGGAGAAAAGTTCCCATCTATGGATTCCTAAACTTAAGCCATCTCACCAGAGAGATAAGTTATCAAAAAAATAACTAGGAATAACTCATCAGTATAAGTTCAAAATGGGTCAATCTCAATTCATTGTTCCTCCTACTGTGGAACCTATCCACAAATGGATTCCTTTAGAAAATAATAAGTTCCCTAAGCCACTCACTAGGACTCAGAAATGAGAGTGCAGAGGCAAAGGGTGGAGGCCAGAAGACAGGCCAATCCACAAGATTTTCCTCCTAGGGAAGTTAGTAGAAAAAATTGAAGAGAAAATTGACTGAGAGATTGAGAACTCTAAAAGTTCTAAACAAGATCTACTGGGGATTCCAAGATATTTTACAGTAAATTTTTTAGTGCTGGTATGCCTATGGAGTCTGATGGTAGGGAATAGATGTGCTGCTGCAATAGTAAAATTGTTGGCTATCTTTCAATCCAAACTTACAGAGGAGGATGTCATTGAAATCCAGGTTCCTAAGACTCAAGGGGCAACTATCACTAAGGAGAAAGATTCCATAATGGAGTGGCTATACAAGCAGCTGGTTCTCACCAACCTAAAAAGGTGATTTTGAAAAACCACTATATGTCAAGGCACATGTCAATGGGAGATCCATCACCAAAGTTCTAATAGACAGTGGATTGGCAGTAAATATCATGCTACTCATAATGCTACATGCCTTAGAAGAAATTAAAGAGGACCTAATTTCTACAAAGATGGCATCATTAGCTTTCATTGGGGAGCTCATTAAGACTTTAGGGATCCTACCTATGGAAATCACAATAACTGTAATTGCCATGTTCAAAGCATATGTCTAATAGACTATGGAGAGATTGGAAGTGGAAGAATTCAATGGTTCTTATCGAGCTAAAGCGACTTATAAAGAGGAGTCTATTGAAAATGAAGAAATTCTATAGATGCATGACTTAGAGAAGGCACCTCCCAAATTCATCCAAGTTGATATACTCAACACAGAGGTTGATATTGCTGGGGACTGGAGAGCCGACCTGAAGAAATACTTTGACAATTCAAATGAGAAAGTGCCGTAGAGAATAAAGGTATAGGCAAAAAACTATATCATGCTAGAGAATGATCTCTATGGTCTACTATTAAGGTGTTTAAGTATGTCAGATGCATTGAAAATGATACAACAAGTGCATGAGAAAATATGTTGTAATCACTAAGTTAAAGTAAAGATAGAAAGGCTTATAAGAAAACATGGCTATTACTGGCCAACCATCTTGAAAGATTTTATCAAGTCCACTAAGGGATGTCAATAGTGTCAAACCTATGACAAACTATAGAGGATTTGTATTAGTGAATTCTATTCTATAGTGAAGTACCTGAAAAGAGTTTTTCCCACTGTGTGGGAAAAGGAAGAACAAAAGTAAATAAACAAAGATAACTTAGGTCTGTAGTGCTTACAGGTGATTTTTTATAGGGACATGGGAATGACGTAAAGCCAATCACATGGCTATATTACTGTTCTACTATAAATTGGCTCCCTAGCTACTTTGTACATAAATAAAGAAGTAGGCATGTTGGCCATTTTTTTTAATTTCTAATTTTTATTTATATGTTTTTCTTACTTAGTTTATGTTTTTTTTTACTTAGTTTATGTTTTTTTTTTCTAATTCCTAATAAAATATTTGCAATATAACAATAAGCAACACAAATGGCTTTAGGCCACACCAAGTGAGCAAAATTAACAGCAAGCAAACATTAGGCCTCTGTGGTTGATTATGAAATGACATGGCTACATGATGCAATTATTACCAACAAGGGCAACAAATTTATCCCCACAATAGATGTAAATGCAAGAGGTCTCAGGCCTTTTCTTCTTAAGACATAGAAATAAAATAGTCTTAGTGGTTATACATTATAAGACCTATTCACATTATCCATAGTTGTTCTTAAAAAATTCAAGTAATAAGTCTGGAATACTATTTACAAAAATTGAAAAATGATGTTATAGGGTAACTCACTAAGGAATGGAGGAAAATATGTCTTTCAGGTTGCTTTATTGAGTGATGCATTGTTGCTTGATGATGATAAGAAAATGATCACACTCCACTAACTTAAGACTTTTGCCTATGGAATTTCCTGTTGTAGCTATGGATGAATGGTTTTTATCAACTATCCTACACTATAATTTTAGGGAATTATAAGAAATTATCATTTAAATTTTCAAACACATGCAATCAAATGTATTACATATTTGAATTGGTTGTCCTACGCGAGTTAGGAGTTCGCTTAAAGAGACCATATCTTACTCGAATACTACCGTTTGAGTTCTTCTCCATGTGTGATACTATAAAAGGTAGTCCAATTCTAAAAGGATTCATATTTCAAAATACTCTTATAAATAACTCTATTTTCTCCATAATTGAGGTAACTCTTAACTTTAAGCTTTATAATTTATATACTCTCCATAAATCATAATTTTACTGACTTAAATATTGGAGTGGTCTACCAAGTACATCATCTGGGTCATTTATTTTTCTGCCTTGCAGGTATTGAAAATTACGTGGCAATGTGCTTGAAAATATAATTCATCTTGAGTGCATCAAAATACAATCAAATTATGAGTATTTCAAAATTAAAACCCTTACCCTAGTAAAAATTTGAAATTAAAACTTTTATCTCCCTATCAGATAATTAAGAACCAATGCTCAATGAATTATACTTATCATGACAAAGAAAGCATAAAGTTTGAAAATTATATTAAACCCATTTAATTGCAAAATAATCAAATTATTAAAAAAAAAAAAATTGGGCATAATTACCTTATAAATGTGCCACACTTCAATTTCATGGTTTTAGAGATGAGTGATGATGGTGATTTACCTAAACCCTAGGATTTTTGTTTCAGAACGATGAGAAGAAGGAAAGAGAGGTAAAATTTTGGGTTTCAGATAGGAGGCAAGAAAATAAAATCAAATAATATTTTTTTTTTAATCTTGTACTATTCTTTATATGTATAAAGCCTTTTTTGGTCATTTTATTAGCATTTAACAAAAAAAATATTAAAAATTGGATGGAAAGGCTAAGTCAATTAAAGGAATCAAAATAAAAGAGCTAACTAGTTAGTTTTAAAAAAAATAGAGACTAATTAATTAATTAAGTCGAACATGAAAAATTAAATAATAATTTATCTAAAAAAATAATTACACCAAAAATAACTAAGCACTTTACATGCACAAGAAAGGGAAGGATTAATTTTTTTAAATATCAGTAATTAATTCCACTGATTAATTTGATTAATAAAAATTTTATCTTTTTCTTTATCGTTTATAGTTGAATTCACAAAATTGGATATAAATAGAAAAATTTCTTCATAAAATATCATTTATCAGAAACATAAAATTAATATGATACATAAAAAATTGAGTTATGATATTAATTACTTAGAATATAAAAGAAAAATCCTTGGCCAGATTCCCATGTTTCACTAAATGCCAAAAAATAAGCAAACATATTTTTTATTTAAAAAAAAAAAGCAAACATATTTTTATTTTAAATATAGTTTTTTTTTTTGCCAAATAATTATTTATAGTTGATAGTACCAATTTATACATATGTGTGTAATTGAGAGATCACCAAATGACTTATAAATCTCAAATTATTTAAAAAAATAAGATCCTAAAGAGTATTCTAGATTCTAATGGGAAGATTCAATCATTATAATTTTGAACTGAAACTCTTTTTCTTCTATATATCACGATCTCTCTTCTAGGGTTTTCTATAAAGAAAACCCCTGGCAACTTCAGCCACTAATAGCAATCTCGTTTTTTCTACTTTTTTGTTGTTCTCATTGTAGTTTGCATGATGAATAAACCATTTTCTACCCTTTTGGTGTTGATTTTGTCTGTCATCAAGTACGGAATTTGGATGTGTGATGTTATTATGTTTTGGTATGTGTTTTAGGTTGATTTGAAAGCCTTAGTAGATTCCAACAAGGTCTGACTGTCTCCTCTTTAGTTGGAATTAGTTTCTTTATTTGTGGAGGGCTATGGGGGAGAGGAGGAAAAGGCGACTAAGGCTAGTGGTGGAGATAGCCAAATCGGTTTGATTTGGTGCTTATGTTGCTCTATTCTAGTTTATCAAGGATCCACTATGATCAAATTAGGTTCTTACGGTGGGAGTGGTCAAATCAGGTTCTTATAACTTGATCCTTTCTGCATGACTAGATTTTTGATTTTTTTGGAGGACAAAGTCAAGATCCATATGGTGCAAGCCTCTTTTGATTAATCTAGGCGTATAATCCCTAAACTTCAAAGTGTTCTAGTGTGTTCGACGACTACTAGCAACAGAAACAACAAAGGTGGAGCTAGAGGACTGTTTTGAAAGTTTTGCCAAAGACAAGTGGTTCTACTGGTATTTTTCAGTTGTAGGCCAATGGACCATGTTCAGTAAAGACCTTTTGGTCTATTACGTAAATTAACACTTTTATGTAGGGCTGAGAATAGTTCAGAGAATTCGGAGATTTGAAAATCTTTGAAGCCAAACTGAATTTCAGAGATTTCTAAAATGAAATTGCTAGAATCGAACCATGGAGAAAAATCTCCATACTGAACATTCCTGATTTTTGGAAATAAAGATTCGGATCTAATGGGACGGTTCAATATGAATAAGACAAAATAGAAATTCAGAGATTTTCTATTTTTAAATAATTAAAAATATATATTTTTCAGCTTAAACCTAAAATTAAATCAGTATATACAATAAAAATAAAAATCAAACTATATAGTACATAATTAAAAAAATTATTTACAATCCACCAAATTAAAATAAAAAACAAACTACAAAGTACATAATTAAGTTTTACTTATACATTATTGAATTTCCTCAAATATATTACTATTAAATATCAAAGTGTATGTATATCTATATATATATATATGCGTGTGTGTGTATATATGTGTATATATACATATACATACATACATGCGCACACACTCGCACACATATATATGTGCGTATATGTGTATGTATGTATGTATATTGTAAATACTAATTTAAAAATGAAATTTTATAATTAATAAAAATTAAATTTTACTTATACATTATTAAATTTTTTAAATGTATTGCTAAATTAATATCAAAGTGTATGTGTATATATATTGAATTAGCAACATTTAAGAAAATTCAATAATATATAAGTAAAATTTAATTTTTATTAATTATAAAATTTCATTTTCAAATTAGTATTTTCATATATATATATATATATATTAATAAAAATTTAAAAGATATATATATATTTATATATATATATATATATATATATATATATATATATATATATATATATATATATATATATATATATATATATATATATATATATATATATATATATATATATATATATATCTTTTAAATTAGTTTATAGTTTCAGTTTTTCAGTTCGAGACGATTTGGACTGTTCGGTTCGAAAAAAATTAAACGGTCAATAGATTTTTTCATTCAAATTTTTGGTATGGTTTGGTATTTCTGAGTCTCGTGCTCAGCTTTACTTTTATGGGTAATTCAAGCCAATATTCTAAAAATCAAATAGGTGATCGAACCGATCAGGTCATTGATTTTCGATTGGATCGCTTCAACCATTTTATTATAGAATGCATATATTTGTATGTTTTTTAATATTTTTTATGTGATTAATACAATATAACAAATTATAATCATATAAAAAAACACATTTAAGAAAAAAAATATAATTAACGAAATACCAAATTTAAATATATCTAAGAAAAAAAAATACAATAGAAGTCATATTTTTTAAAATGATTTTCAAAATTAGACAGATTCAATCAGTTTACCGATTTTTTTAGTTCAGTCAGTTCAATCCAGTATTTAGAGACAATTAGACAGAATTAGCCTCCGATTAAACTAGTTGGGTCAATCTAATTTTTAAAATACTGATTCAAATTTGGACTTTTTAATCCTTAAAACTTTTATGTTTCTTTCTGGATCAATATTGTTTGTAACTAAGTATTTGTGGGGTTTGAGCTCATTTAATCCGACACGTATTCTTTTCTTAGGGGAAAAAAAGTAATTAAAAAATCAATAAGGTGATTGTGACACACCAAATTAGTCATTACGAACAAAAACTAACATTAAATAAATCAAACGTTTATATGTCCTTTGACAAAAAAACGATTATATGTCTACGTCAACGTTCATATGATACACTAATTCAGTAAATTCACCAAATAAACGTTTATGTGATATTAATCATTTTATAACATGATTAATTTTATAATGTGCAGTGAGGGAGAGTATTAGCCGTAGGCCTCGAAGTCTGGAACGATATTTACAAGTGAGGGGAGATAAACAAGTGGATACTACTGTTGTTGCATCTATTAATATCCATAGACTTTTGCATGTTGCATTCATTCATTCTTTTATTTTCTATTATTATATTTTTAATTTTAATGTGGGTATGATAAATGAAAAATGCTACACCAATGGATATTTTTTAATATTTTGTGGAAAAAAAAATAATTGTGAGTTTCTAAATTTGAATTGGTTGTGTTTATATTTAGCCTCTTAACTTTTATTTCTCTAAACTCCTAAATATAAACAACTTATGAAGATAATAATAATAAAATTGAGACGAAATTCATTAATGAAAATTAAAAAAATATATACTATAAAATTTTCACTAATTTATCATTAGTATAAAAATTATTGAAACTAAAACAAATGATTAATTTTTGTGTGTTTCAACCTTTCAAGTTTTATACTTTATTCGTTTTCAAATATTTATCTTTCTAGAAAAAGTTTTTAGTTGCAATTTATTTATTATTTTAAAATTTTAAAAATATATTTATTATTTTTTTAACTTTACCCTTTATTTATTTTTTCACTAACTATTTATATTAATTACTTTTATTTTTCTACATCAAAATTAAAAAATAATATGTTAGTCTTTTTAATTTAAAATTATGACGATTTAATAATTTTTTATTTTGTGTGCTGAAATTTTAAACGACTAATATTTTGAGACAGATGTAATATATATATATATATATATATATATTTAATGTAGTGCAATTTCTTCAAAATTGGAGTACTATGATTATCTTTTACCAATTTGTAAACTATTGTTAACCAATATTATTATTATTATTTTTTGTAAAACTTTTATAATGTAAAAAAATAAAAAAATATAATAAACAGCATGCATAGCATATGGATGGAGACGCACAAAAACGTCTTAGTTTCACAAATGCAGCATGTTATATATATATATATATATATATATATATATATATATATATATATATATATATATATATATATATATATATATATATATATATATGGTAAGATGTATAATAAATAGAAAACATAATAATAAACTATACCTAGGGTTAGTTGGGGATAAAAAGACTTAAAGACATGCAAGTTGAGAGAATTTCAACAGGAAAAGTGAGAGACAAATTCTAGTTCTTTATGGGATATAAAAGCTGCCACACGTTTCTTGGCTTGGCCAGAAAATTGACAACTTCATATATATATATATATATATATATTATATATATAGACCATAAAATATAAGGAATTAAAATTTTTTATGTATTCTCTTAATAAAAAAAAAAAAGAAATTCTAAATTAAATTTATCTTCTATATTTCGTTTTACAATAAAACTGCATCACATTAAATTTTCATATATATCACATTAAAATTAAGAAAATAATACTTATTTATAAAAGAAATAAATATTGTTAATATAATAAATATAATTTTAAATATTTAAATACATTTGGATATATGATATAAAATTATTTTTTTATTACTATATAATATCTTAATATATTTAGATATATTTTATATATAATTTAGACCAAATAATGGTTCTATAAACTTCCCTATTATAAACATTGATTCTTTATTATAGGACAACCATGTCTACATATGTAGACAATCATGTCTACATATAAAAGCGTTTCGTGTCCGCTTGATCTATATAGGTGTCATGGCATCGGCGACAGTCCATATAGGTGTTCGATCTATATTTAGTCTGTCTCAAGGTCCATAGGGGCAATTCCGTAAATTTGTCTCACTGCAAACTCCAACAAACCTCCTTTTGATATTTCCACTTAACTAATTAAATCTCCACCCTTCAAACCATAAATGTCAACGATCAACATTGAACAAAAATTTACTTGGAGCACGCAAGCCCCTGGTGGATCTTTAACTTGCCAGGAGATAAGAAAGAAGCAACGAAAAACCGCCACGTATACAGAAGATAAGAAGACATACAAATAGAGAGAGAAGTGAGATTTTAATGATATTAAAAAAAAAAAAAAAAAAGGTGAGATTTTAATTAACAAAGTAAATTATTATATCACCCCTAGTAAATTATATAAAAAATTAATATATTAATATTAATTTTCACTATTTAAAAATAATCACTTTTAATTTTTGGGTAAACTCAAATGAGAAGTTAAATTATTTTATAATCTAATAATAAAATTTTAAGAAATTAAAATATTTTAATACAAATTATTTTTAAGAAATTAAAATATATTATATTTTTAAATTTTGAAAATTAAAATCTAATAACTTTTTTTTTAATTTTTGTATATATAAGGATTAAATTGGTCGCGGCTGTCAATAAATATGAGAGATTAAAATTGTTAATTTTTAAATAGTAAAAACTAACTTGTTAATTAGAAGAAATCCTAAGGATATTATAGTAATTTAATTCCATAATCAAAATAAAAAAAAAAAAGAAAGCGGAAGGTACAAACAAGCAACATGTTGCTATACGGTGGGTCCCTCGTAGTACTGTAGAAGGACGAGGCGCAAGCTTAAGTAGCGCTCTTCTTGTGCATGAGCAGAGGCCGTTTCATATTCACGGCCATAGCTACAGTTTCAGAGAGAGAAATTCTAGGAGGTGAAGAGAGTTATATTCAGGTACATATATTTCTCTTGTTCTTGTTCATTTTAGATTTCTCTTTCTCTTTCCCCCAGTATCAGATTCGATTTTTAGGCACTCACATTTTATATTTCGTGTTCGATTCCATCAAATTTCTTCATAAAATCGTTTGTTTTTAGATTTCTAATGTCATCTTCGATCGATACACGTGAAAAAACTTGTATTATTATTAGATCATTGAGATGTTAAGTTCTTCGAATTCGAGCTGAGATTTGATTTTTTTTATTTGATTTTTATTTTTTTATCTTCAATTTATTTATTTTCTTCTTGCTTTGTGAGCCGTTTCTCACCATTATCGATGTTGTGTTTGTTTAATAATCGATCTGGTGTCCTTTCTGTTTGGTCATAATCGATCTGGTGTCTTTTCTGTTTGGTCATCTTCTTTTATGGCGGTCATGTGATTACAGTCTTTTCTGCTTTATAATAAAAAATTAAAAAAAAAATTCGGATTTTTTTTTTTTAAATTTTTAATCTTAAACTGTTAGTTTATTTATTCATTTTTTTTTTAAATAAAAGATCTCTGAAAGCGATATTGTTTTTTATTATTAACAAACTTTTTCTGCTTATTAACTAAATAATAGTAAAAAAACAGAATACTTTACTGTTTGTTTTTTTATGCAAACCTTCAATGAAATTAAACAATAATTCTTTTAAAATAAATCACGTTTCCTTAATCACATACTAATTGAGTTTCTCCTTTTAATAAAATATCTGAAAATTATTTAATGTATTGCTAGACCAATGCACTTAGAAATTAGGTCCATACGATTTTCTAAAGAAAGAAATTAATGGAATTTGTGATAATTAATTAAAGGTAATGGTCAAAAATATCTAATTATACCTAACAATGAGGAGCATTAATTTTTTTTCTATAAGAATTGGAGTGGGGTTGTTATAGATGTGAATCCGGATGCAGTCAAATTAGTTGGCGTTGGTCCTTCAATAGCTGTGGGCCTACGACGCCATGCACGACTCATCATTCATTAGATGTATGGGGGGGACGGAGATGAATCATTTGTTAGCGCCTGAATATGACCTGTGAGTTGTAAGTTTTCTGGGACTAGGGACCCATACCCATTTCTCCTTTGTTGTCTGTAGACCCCACCATAGATTTAAAACCCAAAAAAAAAAAAAAAAATTCCTTGCTTTGTAGGAATTGTGTGGTGTTGATTTATCTGAGTCAACTTCATGAACTATTGTGTTAATTTAATTTTGATAATTGTCATATTAATCGATCCTTTGATAGGTTAAGTATTCTAACTTTTTATTTAATTTAGTTGTATAATATAACACTGCTTTTAGTTAGGAGGATGATTATTATAATTAAATCAACTGTAGCCTTTTACAGTTATTATAATTAAATTTCATTTTTAAAATTTATTGAATAAAACTATTATACTATTTTTTTATAGTTACTAAGGATCTTTTCCTTTGTCAATTCAAGTGGCTGACTGTATTTCGGCCTTATATTTTATTCGAGGGTCCTAGTGCATGGTATGAAAGGTGACCACTTTGGTTGGTCTAGTATTGTGGCGCCGAAAACATTGGGATGCATGAATCATGTATAGGATTAGCATTAGCGCATAACGTATCCGACCTCATGTAAATTTTCACTATGAAGCGTTTGTTGTGGTGGTGTGCATTGTTTTCTAATACGAGTCTATAGAATGAGCATTATAATTATATCATATTTTGATAAATTTAACCTTAAGTTATTGGTATTTTTAAAATATTTTATATTAGATAATAAAACTTGTACACCATGTTTTGATTAGCATTCAGTGCACATACATTTTATCTGTATTCAGGAATTGGAGAGCCCATTATGAGGCCTGTTTCTTGCTGCACATTGCTTCTTCACCCCACAACAACCCACAAAGTAATTCACATAATGTAGCGGACTACCCAAAATTTGGCAATTTTGTACATGGTTGGCTTGGCTTGTATGTAACGCAATGTAGTCATTGTGTGAAGTTGTGGATGTAGTGTCAGCTTCTTGTCTATATTGGCCAAGCCAGATCTTCATCTTTTGTGCACTTGGTCTATTTGTATTTTCCCTTGCCATAAATATGTGATTGCTTTGTGAGGTGGATTTTAACTGTCATGTACAGGTGAAGTAGATATTTATGATTGGTAGTCATACCTGTGGCTTGGGGGTTCGAATAATAAGGGCTTTTATTGCACACCTTAGGAATGCTAGTTGACACCAATATACACAGAGTCTTATCTAAAATTATGGAGGGTACTCATATAAGGTTGGTTCTGTTTATATCGTTGGATCTATAGAGTGAGAATAGATATCCGGAGTATTAAAGAAATTTCCTTAATCATGTATATTCTTACTCACATGAAATGAGTTTTTAGGCCCATTTTATGCAATGAAATTGTAGTTTTCTTTTATAATTAATCATCGTCACTATATAGTTTCTGTACACATACTGGCTGGGCTATATAGTTTCTGTACACATACTGGCTGGGGTTCAAGTCACACTTGTGTTATTATAATACAATTACATTGGATAGAAATGATTGACTAGAAGAAAAATAAAATACTCTCCCATCGATGGTAGAATGTGAGATTTCCAACTTATTGTCGGGGATGGGCACCTTATATTCCATGAATGATCTCACGCCCCATGATCCGTATGGGCATCTAGCACTTTCTTTCTTCCATATATTTTTTTTCTGTCTTAACAATATCTAGCAATACTTTAAGAGGGCGTGGGGCCTTACCTCTTTTCTGCTTTTACCATTTCTTAGCTTTTAAGCAAGTTCTATGTAATTTCTTTGAGTAAAGGTATCACTGTTGTTTTCTTACACGATGTGCACTTAAGATTAATGGTAGTTGAGTATTTAGTCATGTTCCATAGAGGACAAAAGCAGTAAGAAAACAATTGAATTATAACAGTTGAAAGTTAAAGTTTTAAAAATTTCAGATTTACCTAAAGAAACAACAGTAAGAGACAGGTCCAGCTTTCAAGTTCACCTTTCAAGATGTCCAGCATAATATCTTGGTCTCAAGCGCAGAGCGTGCTTGGCAATGGATTGATGAAAGACTAATTACTTCCTGCTTGTCATCCATAACTTGCCAATGGCTTTAGAATGACATGTGGACTTTTTTTGTCTTGTTAAATTCACCTGCCAGCTGCTTAACACAAGTTTGGTTTCCATGAGATCAAGGGTGGTCCTTGAGTCAATGTTTAGGCCCCAGTTGCTTTTATTGACATTCATATAACTTGTTTGCGCAAATCAGTAGAAGTGGTTGGAGAACGCCTTTGATGTATATATAGGGAATTTTCTGCTGTTTAAGACTTCCATTCTTGATTTATCAACCATGCTTAAGTGAAACTCTATTTTTGCATCATAGTATCATATTTTCAATGTGCATCTGGCTCTAAGATTTTATTTCTTGGTTTGCTGTTTCTATCCCTGCACATTTATGAATTACCTGTTATTGTAGATATGGCATTCCTTCATCACATTACAAAGGAAAATTAACTTGCAATACTGTTGTAAATGATTACTTAGTTTGTAGACATTTAGTCATTGTTGATTTTGTATGTCGTCATATGGAAATTCACACTCTAGTCTCCACTATTGATTTTTCAGGCTGGGCAGCAATGGGGGCTGGTGGCAGAATGTCAGTACCTCCTCCTCCCAAGAAGTTGGAATCTGAGGTCTTGAAGCGAGTTCCTTATTCAAAGCCACCATTCACACTTGGTCAGCTCAAGAAAGCTATCCCTCCCCATTGTTTCCAGCGTTCTGTTCTCCATTCATTCTCATATGTTGTTTATGATCTGACCATGGCCTTTATCTTCTATTATGTTGCCACCAATTACTTCCACCTCCTTCCTCAACCTCTCTCTTATGTGGCCTGGCCAATTTACTGGGCCCTCCAGGGCTGTGTCCTCACTGGCGTTTGGGTTATAGCACATGAGTGTGGACATCATGCCTTCAGCGACTATCAATTGCTTGATGACATAGTTGGCCTTGTCCTCCATTCCTGTCTTCTTGTCCCTTACTTTTCATGGAAACATAGCCACCGCCGTCATCACTCTAACACAGGTTCCCTCGAGCAAGATGAAGTGTTTGTCCCCAAGGAGAAATCTAGCATCCCTTGGTTCTCTAAATACCTTAACAACCCACTAGGCCGTCTATTAACACTTACCATCACACTTACCCTTGGCTGGCCTCTGTACTTAGCATTCAATGTTTCAGGCAGGCCCTATGATCGGTTCGCCTGCCACTATGACCCATACGGACCTATCTATAATGATCGTGAGCGAACTGAAATATACATCTCTGATGCTGGTGTTCTTGCTGTCACTTTTGGTCTCTACCGTCTTGCCGCCGCAAAGGGGCTTGCTTGGGTTATTTGTGTTTATGGAGTACCATTGTTAATTGTGAATGCATTTCTAGTTTTGATAACGTATTTGCAGCATACTCATCCTTCATTACCACATTATGATTCTTCTGAGTGGGACTGGCTGAGAGGAGCTCTTGCAACTGTTGATAGAGATTATGGAATCTTGAACAAGGTGTTCCATAATATTACAGACACTCATGTGGCACACCACTTGTTCTCAAAAATGCCACACTATCATGCAATGGAGGCTACAAAGGCCATAAAACCAATTTTGGGAGAGTACTACCAGTTTGACGGAACTCCTTTCTACAAGGCAATGTGGAGAGAGGCAAAGGAATGCATTTACGTTGAGGCAGAAGATGGTAATGAAAGCAAAGGTGTGTACTGGTATAACAACAAGTTCTGATTTTATTGGAGTACGCCAAAATGAAGTTCTTGGAAGTTCTGGTTGGTTTGTTAGGATTTTGGATATCCTTTCTTGATTATGTAGGTCGTTCAATCGTCTTGAATGGGAAATCTTAGTTATGCTTAGTTTGGAATAATTATATCCACTTGTAGCTCTGTTAGAAAATGTTAGAACAAAACTTAAGTCCATTTTCTGTTCCCAAATCATGAATGTGAGACTTGTTGCATATGCAGAACAATTAAAATGGTAAAATGAATCTGAAAGTCTGGCATTGTAATGGGAGCTTTGAAAATCTTTGATGTTGCATTTTCTAATCCATACTCTTCAATTTTGGGTGTATTGTTCCTTTGAATGACCAGACCTATTCTGAAACTGCCAATTGTCAGATAAACCAATGAAATGCCTTCTGGGCTACAACATGGCCTGGACTAAAAGAATGACAATAGACAAGTACACAACAATGGACATGGAAGTGGGCCAGACCTAACTTAATTTTCACAATCGGACTCTTATTTTTTTGGTCATTTGGGCTGAAACTCGTCTTACAACTCATTGATTGAGGCATAACTTAAAAAGGGGTTACTAACAATTTGGCACAGACATTAGATGGCAATGCTTGTAAGTTAGCAAATAACTTGATTCTTTTTGCAATAAATATCAGATGGGATTTGAAAAAAAAAAAAAAAAAGGGATTCGACTGAAGCAATCAACAAAAACACAAGCTAATATATATACTTGCATCCAACCTTGAAGATTTTCTCTGAGATCAAGAATGTTTACCTTATTTGTACCCTCAGACCACAAGGACAAATTTATTCAGATTTTTGTACATTAATTAAGATTTTAACTATTATTTTTATAAGAAAGTTGTGTTATAAAATATAACTAAATTAAACAAAATAAATTATAAATAAATTAATAGAGAGAAAAGTGGGGAGTTCAGTGCTATGATCCTGATTGGTTTGTTTTGGAACACCCAATTTCTTTCCCTTTCCCTTTATTTTCTTTGTTTGCTTATTTAGATTTGCTAATAAGTGGATTTTATTGCCTTATTTTGACTCCCGTTTTCATCGGATTCTCTGCATTTTGGAACTGGAACTTTATTAGTAGTATTCCTTCATCGTAGTTTATGGTTTCTGAAGGAAAGCTGTGGATGGGGGAAGACAATATTAGCTCTGATTGTAGCCTCTCCAATTTGGGTTTTTTAAGTTTTGATCTTTATTTTGGGAGAAGGCCCATAATCAATGAAAAGGAAAAGCTCTCTACAAGTTTTACGTGCCTTTGAGAGAGGAGATTTAATCTCTGTCCAGTGACTATGGCTATTGTTTCTCTATTGCAATGGGCCTTTGGGTTTATTCAGTTTCAATCACCCTGTTCCCATCTCTGCTTCCGGTCTTTCTTCTCCTAGATGCGATGGTGGTGAGGTTGAAGTTTAAAGAGTCCTCTGCTAGGGTTAGGACAGAGGGGCAATTTAGGGATACTCCTTGTCTTGTAAGCCTATGGACTAATCTATTGGGCTTGAAGCCCTTATCCAAAAATACATGTGTGGGAAGTGTTATTTGGACTATGTATTGTATCCTGTGGACTCCCCATATATTTTGTACATTGTTGGGCTTTAAGCCTTTTTTATTTATGCTAATATAACTTATCTTCTTTGGGCAAAATAAAAAGTTATTTTTTGAATTATAACTTCTCAAAATTGATATTAAAGCGACAACTACTTCTCATGTTCAAATAGTGCAATGTGATAGTCACAACTAGACCTGACCACGGTCGGTTTGAAATCACATTGATTATAAATTCGATTGAAACTGAAATTGTAGTTGCAGTTTTAGTTTGATCTCAACTTGTAAAAAATGGGTTTGATTTTAGTCATTCTTGAGAAGAAACTGAATTGGAACTGGACTAAAATCGTAGAAATTTCAATAAATTTTTTTCAATGTTCTATTTTATATATGTGAATTGATTGCATAATTTTTAAATAAACTTTTTAAATATGAAATCATTAGAAACATTGTAATAGCAATACAAGATTTTTGGGAGTAAGAGACAAAATTATTAAATGAGACCTTTAAATTAAGGACTACAAAGCAGTAAAAGTAGGTAACAAGTAAAAGTAGCATGAAATTAATAAAACCAGAGAAATCCAACAATAATTGCTTCTGAGAAAAATCAAAAAAATTTAAATTAAACTTTAAATGTATTTCTTGTTTCAAAATTGGTTTTCCTTTGCCAACAAGATATTTGTTGAGTGCCTCCCTTTGAGATTGCATTAAGCTTACTATTCTCTTTTTTTTTTTTTTTTTTTTAATATCTAGATTCACATTTTCTTACTCTTCCATTCATTTTCAATGATAAATAAGTTGACACATATGCATAATAACAAATAAAAATAATAATAATAAAAACTAAAAGCTAATTAAGATAAATTAATAATTTGTGAACAATAGAATCTAGAGATTTTGAGAATTAGCAACAACAATTCAAAACTTAGAGAAACTCTTTTGCCGATTATTTAAATAAAAAAACAAAACTACAGGTAGAAAATGGAATCAAATAGCCTTTTAAAAAAAAAAAAAAGAAAAAGAAAAATTGACGTGAGGTAGCAATTATGCTGGTAGTTAAAAAAAATTATAGATTTATGCTACTATTTAAGAGAAGCTAATAGAGTTTTTTTTTTTTTTTTTAAAGAAGAAAAACGTAATAGAGTTAATTAGACTTTTTATTAAGTTATAATTCTAAAATTTTAACCTTTGGTTTTCTCTATTTTATTTTTGTAAAATACTTCTATTTTCTATATTATTTATGGGCCTCTCTCTCTCTCTATATATATATATCTTAAGGTAGTTGTGTTAGTCGCCCATCCACTGAGCCACCCATGTAACAAGAATTGTATGTGATTTTAGTTGGATTTATGCAATTTTTGTCTAATAAAAAATTAATATACTTGAATTGAAACCGTAATTGGAATCAATTACGAACCAAACCATATCAGTTTGGAATCGAAATCCAACTGTTTATTTATAATTCAGTTTCGATTCCACCAAATGTGGAACCAAAATCGACTGTCCGGTTTTGGTTTGTAAACCGATTCCAAACGGTGGCCGGGGCTAGTCGCGACTCACGAGAAAGCTTAGGGCATGACCAATTTGCATGGTTGTCAAGACTGCGGAGCATGAAATAAATCAGAACTAAATTGCATAATGAACACCCTTAATAGAAAAACAAAATATTTTATCAAAGACTTATCTAAAATTAGCTTCAAAAAAAAAAAATACTTAATTAAAGTCACTGGTTTTGACATTGAATAATATAATTTGTTGCAGAAAAAATCTGTAAGTTCTCAAATGAAAACTTAAAATTCAAAATCAGAAATCGTTCCTTTCCATTGTTCACCTTTTTCACACGCTCCATACTTATTTCCCTCAAATTAAAAATCTTCATCTCACTGTATTTTCAAAATATTCCAACCGCTCAACTCCAAAAACCGGCTACTAGTACACTATATCAACTACTTTCTATTAACTACATCATTTTGTAAAAAAAAAACTCAGTAATCACTACAAAAAAATAAGCTAATTACTTATAGATATTTTCATCAGTAAACTTATGAAATTCGTCAGTAAAACAAATACTAACGGATTAGTGATGGAATGTATTTGTCAGTAAATTAATGGTCATTAATAATTTAATGACGGTTTGTAAATTTTGTCAATAAGAAAATCGGTCACTGATTCTTAACAAACCATCAATAAATTTGTTAAAAAAATGAAATAAATAATCATATTCCATCATGTCAGTAATTTTAATTAAAATAATATTTTAATATTACAGAACGGTTAGTAATCCATTAATAAGTGGTTTTAAAAAATAATTTTATAAAACGACGGTCAATAATCTCCCGTCAGTAAATAACTTTTAAAAATAATTTAATAATAAAAACGGTTAGTACTGAGTGCATATATATATATATATATATACACACACACACACATACACCAAAATTAATAAAAAACACAACAAAATTTCAAACAATAATCAAATTTTCAAACAAATTTTAACTAACACAAATTAATCTCAATCAAAATAAAATTAATCTAAAATAAAATTAATATATACTAGTAACACTGACTTATAACTTTTCATTTCATCAGTAATTGGTTAGTAAACTGTCAGTGTCTATTTGATCTGTCAATAAATTCATTAAGTGCCACCAAAAAATTCACTCATGACTTATAACTTTCTATTCCATTAGTAATTGGTCAATAAACCGTCAGTGTCTATTTGATCTGTCAATAATTTTCATCAGTAATCAGTCAGTAATGATGAATTTCCATCAGTATTGAGTCTAATTATAAGTGCGTATAATTCTGTCAATATTTATTGATGAATATGATTCCGTCAGCAAAACGCATGTTTCTGGTAGTGAATCATTCACATTATCAGAGCTTTATTTCACTGTGAGTAAGTTTTCTACAACTATTACTCTTTTTTTTGTGATTCCTGTGCTAAATCTTAGAGTTAGTTGTTGATTAATAAAAAAACAAAAAAGATATGATTATTGATTTATAATCACGAATTTGACAGTAAAATATAATGAATATGCATGTGTTATATGATGACTTAAATGTTATATCTAATTAATCTGATAATTATATGTGATGAATATAAACTTTAAATCTAATGAATCTGACAATGATATGTGAAATATTAAATAATGAAAATTTTAAATATGAGAAATGAATGAAATTAAATTATAAAATAATTAAATCATGAATCTGACAATAAAAAGATAATGAATCTGCATGTAATATATGATAAACCTAAATTTTATATTTAATGAATATGATAATTATATGTGATGAACCTAAATTTAAAATTTAATAGACCTGATAATTTAAATTTAATATTAAATGATAAAAATACAAAGCAATCGAACTCTAAATAAAATAAAAAAAAACTCAAAATCTTCACATAAAACAGTATAAAAAACTCACAAAAAATGAAGATTATGGTAGAAATATGAAGAAGAAGAAGAAGACAGAAACAATTTCAAGCAAAAAAAAAAAAAAACAATTTCAAAGAAGAAGAAAGAGAAGATCGGGATTCACTATTTCAAAAAAGAAGAAATCACGCATCCACAAGAAGAAGAAGAAAATGGTTTCCTCTATGATCTTTTTTTTTTTTTTAAATGAAATAGTGAATTTTGAACCCAGGTCCATGATATAAGATAGACTTCGGTCCATGATATAAATTGCCCTCATAATATATATAAGACAAATTGTTAATGTATAATTTTATAATTAAAACTTATAAATTGGCATGGTTATTGATTGGTCTTCGATTGTGATAGGTTGGATCTCTTTTGGATTTGACTTTTGGGCTTACAAGATAAGCAAATTGAGTATTAGAGGGCCAAGTTTTGTGTTTGGCAAAGGTCTCCGATGCTTAAGTTAGCTTGAGAGTTTTTTTAAGGCCATAAGAAAGAAGATATATTTTCTTATAACCTATATTTGAGTAAGAACAAGGAGATGGGAATGTGTAAAGTCAACTATCTCAAAATGAGACCATACTTCTCTTCCTTTTGTACTTGAATGTGTTCATTGTTGGTTGATGAAAAGAGTCTGATCAAGTGCAGGCATCCCAAAGGCAATGACAAAATAATTTGGTCTAATTAGATTAGCATCGGATTTCATTGCAAAGTTGGTCAATAAGTGCATATACTTGGTCACTATCTAAGCAGTAGCTTCGCATGTAGTGGTGAAAAGAAGGCCGAATTAGTCAGGCTTTCCTCTAATATATTTTGCATACCTTATAGGTGAAAGCTGTTATAATCCTTTATCCCCGTGATTACTTGGCCTTCAATGGCGACGGCTGTCGAGGATGAGCTGATACTTCATCATATGAGCTCTTAGCTCCAATTGAATTTGTTTGTCAAGTGAATTTGGATTATACACTTATAAATGGACATTTCATTAGATGGACTTTATTTCAGTTGAATCCAATAAGGACTGAGATATTTTTATCCCTCATCAGTTATCATTTTAAAAATCAATCCAATGTATAATTTAATTTGCCTACAAACTTTTGATTTGATCTGACAATTTGTTTGCAACCACTAAGCATGTCTTTTGTAGCGCACACAATGGCAAGATGAAGCTTGTGCTTTACCCTCTAATTAAAGTTTAAATCCTTTTTATTGTCCACGCACGAGGATTGAATTAGTGTAATATAAACAGGATCAGCTGCTGTTAATTAAGATTTTATATATATATATAGTGATAGCAACTACTCTAGTTGCTTTGCTAATTGCTATGGATAGTGACCTTTATATGATCATTACAATGCACTTTGCCATAGCTTAGAACAAGTTCCGTTGGAGACAGTACAAATTAAGGATCAAGTACAATGAATTTAAACCATATAAATAAATAATTTAAAGAAAGCAAATCACATAATAAATTTTACTAGGACTATCAATAAGTCTTATATCTACACTCAATATATATATATATATATATATATATATATGAAGAAAAAAGATATTGATATCTTTTCACAAAGTAAAAAATAAATATAAGAGTTATATTAATTAAAATATCTTATCACTTAATTATTAGTTAAGTGTATCAGATAAAAATATACTTTTAAATAGGCAAAAATTTATCTAGAGTACCTAGATCATTTTTGTTTTGACTCATTATTTACACTATGCTAATGTAGTGTTTGATAATAATATTCAATAATTAACATTAAAATTCATACACTTTTTTTATTGCAATTTTAAATTATTTGATGATATAACACTTAAAAATCTCGATTATATTATTGAACCTATATTTTTACAATGTAGAGGTTTTGATCATCATTTTTATTATTCAATTAGAGTCTGTTTGTTTTAGATATTATTAATAGCTGATAGGTGATAGTTGAAAATATCGATCATTTAGTAAAATTTTGGAAATTGTTATCGTTGAAATGTTAAATGACTATTAATATTGTACAGTTCTTTTTTAATATATTAATTTACATCTCAATTATTTTGATGTGTAATATAAATTGTAAGAATGATGATATTAATTAGTAGTTGAAAATTACAATTAATCATTTTATTATACATTTATAATATGAATATGATATTTTTACAAATGTCAATTATAATTATAATTATTGTTATGGTTATATAAGAATTTTAAATTAAAAAATGTTTTTATTAGTAATAATTTTTTATACAAATGACATGGTTTAAATTTAGATCAATTATCAACTAGCGAAAAAAATTCCAAAATAAAATTTTTGAAATCAGTAGTTGTTTGGACTCTCAATTAGGGTTATGCAATTAGTTAATTTGGTCGAGATGAAAAATTTTTATTAACTGAGCAAATCAAAATTAAATATTAATCCAACTAACAATAATAAAACGAAATTAATTGAAATAAAATATTAAATTTTACTTAAATCGGTTATATTATGTTTTTAAGTTAATTTAAAAATAAATAAATATTATGAAATATTTATTTATTTATATAAGAAAATAAAAAAAATCATGATATGAAATAAAAAAGTAAAAACAATCAACAACTATTTTATTTATTTTAGCAAATCGGTTGATCTAGCTATTGGGAGTCGAAATATTATCAAAATACTATCAGCAGACTTTTAATTTTTTATTTTACCAAATAAAAGCTTAAATCTTTCTTTTTTCTTTTTCTTCACAGCAAGAGTTGAAAGCTACAAGTTTCCTGTTATTTTATGGAGTGGTTAAAAGACCATTGACTTGTAAATAATGTCAAGGTCTCCCTCCTTCAAACTTTTCAAATATCATTTTATTATTTCTAATAAATTATATAATGCATGATGTGTATAATGAAGGGATAAACATGACTGCTGAAATCAAATTACACATTTTAAGTAGTTTTTTAATTAATAGATTTATTTATTTTTTTCACATAAGCCTTTCTACATCAAAATCTTAACTATGCATTCACAACTATTTTTATTTTAAATAAATTAAAACTTTATATCACAAATTATAATATAATCACCTAATAAAAGATAGTTAGTCGTCAATTTAATTTAATGAATTGATAATTTATTAATTTTGATAAAATAGTATATGCTTTTAATTACGATTGATTAACATCAACAAATTAATTACTAATTGAAGAGTCAAATTATACTAATTAAAAATAATAATTTTAATATATTTCAATTTATTTAAATCCTTAACAATTTAAAAAAAAAAAAAAAAGAAAAAGAAAATCATTTATTGAAAAATGATAAAATAAAAAATGAAATTTACAACAATCTTCGAGATACAGAAACAGAAAGCAAAGCAAAAGAGTCGTCAACAAATGGGCTCCACTGTTTCACTTTAGTAGTTGGTTGCCACGTGGCATTTCAGTGATGCTGCTCCTGTACTATGTCTATGTGGGCCGGCCTTGCCGGCACGAGACTCGTGTGTCTCTGTTGCTGACGCACACTATTATCATCTACCGTCAGATCTTCACGTACACATCTGACGGTTATTATTCTCTCTCTCTCTGTCAACTGAAATCAGATCTTTTATTTTCTCTTCTTACAACTCATTTCCAAGTCTCTCAATTTTTTTTTTTAGTTTTATTTATTAAATTAAAGTCACAATTCACAAAACAATTTTTATATTTTTTTTTGCCAGATAAACAATTTCTATATTTAATGATATTAATAATTTATTATTTATTAATATAAGCGATGCCAGATGCAAAATTTAGATGAATGCGAAATAAATATTAAAATATAAAATTTTAAATTAAAAAATAAATATAATAAAATATTTATTTGAATCTTTACAAGCATTTGATTTTGTCAACAAAATATAATTGGGATAAAAAATAAAAAATATTTATTTTCTAATTAAGCTCCATATTTAGTAATACTAATATATATATATATATATATATATATATATATATATATATATATATATAAAGGGGAGAGGTTGGGTTAATATTCATTACAAAAAAAAAAAAAAAAAATATTATGTTATATAGTTAGTAGTACTTGGTGCCCAATGGAAAGCTCCATGAGTGGGCAGTGGTAACCGTACAACCGGCACATTTAGCTCTTGTAGGAGGTAAAAGATGAAAAGCAAAGGGACAAAGGAATACTTTCAAGAATGATTTTTTCTAGAGAAATTATATAATTAATCAAGTGAGATTCCCTAAGCCTCTTCATCTTTAATTATTTTGATTTTTTACTTTAAAATAATTTTGAGAAAGGGAAAGCAAAATTATCATTGATTTTTTTACTTGTTGCTTGTTAAGATGCCAATCAATCTAATCGGATTAATTTCATAAACATAATCTTTTCAGTTTTCATATTTCAATTTTCTCATTCATTATTTATTACAATAAGAATTATGCGATAATGAATGATATACTTCTTATAGTACAGTAATTTATAATATTTAAAATGAATGTGTTTGATAAGCTGTAATAAAATATAATATAATATAATATAATATAATTAAATATATTTTTAATATAAATTTATATTAAAAATATATTTAGTATATTATATTACATCTTATTACAATATATCAAATCATACTTTGAATTTATTTAATATTTTAATAATAAATAAATGATTATTTTAGTGATTGGAAAAAAGAATTATTTATATTAAGATTTAATGAGAGTATTGTATATTTTATTTGGTTTAGTCCATCATGCAAGCCACCATTAATCCAGCTGGATTGTCTTAATAAGATTTACAAATGGCTGCAATAAATCCTTTCTTGAATTTCTCCCTTAAGATTTACTACTTTAGACTCAATGGCATTTAGAATTGGCTTCAAATAATTTTCTTTTAAATATATCTTCTATTTAGACTTTAGCTTTCTATTATTGAGTTCAAAATTTAAAAATCATATTATTTGTGTGTTATTTTGGTGTTAGACAATTTTTTTAATTCGATGAGTTTTTCAATTTTTAAAAATAATTTCATGTAAATATTTTTAATTTTTTTTTATTACCAAAATATTAATTTGCAATTTTAAAATCTTTTAATTTGTAACTTTACAGTTTCATTTAAATTTTTGTTTTATATTCAACAATTCAAAAAAAAAAAAAAAATTCTTGTCATTTATCCATCCTTTAAAATTTTAGAATTGTAATATTAATGCTTCAGTGACCTGAAAATAGCTAAAAATATTGATATGAAATTATTTTTAAAAGTCAGAAAATTTATCAGACTAATTATTCAAATATTAATATAATAAATTTTATAAAATTCAGAGACCAATGATAATATTTCTCCTAACACTTATTATGTGATGTTATCATATGCTATTAGCTAGCTAGTTGGCAACAATGAATTTAAGGGCTTATTAGGCTTCAAGAAAAAAAAAATTCAAATAAATAAAAAGAAAATTATTTATACATTTTTTTTAATACAATAATGAAATATCAAAGTCAGTCCAACTCAGATAAAAGAAAAACTCAGCTTAGTGCTAAAAATAAATAAAAAATGTTCCCTTTTCTATTAGATATCTCTCATAATAACATGTATAAGTAGAAGGTGCAATTCAAAATAAAAGCATTACATTTGTTATTAATTTTTTATAAAGTACATACCAAAAAAAGTGTATATGTTGTTTTAATATTCCTCAACCTCAATTATCAAAGCTTCGAATTATATTTTTCTTTTAAATTGTTAGAAGTAAAAATTTTATACTGGTAATAAATATTATTATAATAAATATTTATCAAGTTAACATTATTGTATATATACATATGTTAACATTTAATCACATTATTAATTTATTATATATATTAGAAATTGCAGATTTAACTAGTATGATTGGAATTTTCATTTTTTAATTTAATATATTATTTTTTATGTATTTTTTGTTAAAAATATAATATGAAAAAATATCTAACACTAATTAAATATAAATATATTAAGTGATTAATATAAAAACATATTTTCAAATCTTAACAAATTAGTTTTTAAAATTTATTCTTTTAAATTTATATTAAAAATTTAATATTTCATCAAAATTTAATCGATTATTATACCACTTCTTTTTTTGTCATAATTTGGACTGAAATTTTAACTTATTTTTAATATATATATTGTAAATTGGAGTTCATATATAAATGGAAGATAATATAAAAATAAAAAAGAATGTTAAGTTGGGCCTGAAACGCGGATAGAATATGGCAGGGGGCGTTGGTTTGTGCAAGGCATGAACAATAAATTTATCATTCGAATTCCAACTGCGCGTATTCTTTTGTCGTGTAGTGGATTCACGCACACACTACACACATGTCATACTTGCCTCAAATTCTCTTTTTATATAATAATAATATACATATTACATATTAATTATTTAATTTCAAAAAAATTATTTTTTGAATATAATTTATTTTATACTCTCAATCAATGGACGCTAATAAATTTTAACTAGTATGATTGGAATTTTCATTTTTTAATTTAGTATATCATTTTTTTTATGTATTGTTTATTAAAAATATAATAGAAATAGACTTTTCAATTTTCATAAACTAGTTTTTAATATTAATTTTTTAAATTTATATTAAAAACTTAGTATGTCATCATAGTGTAATCGATCATTATATAATTCTCTCCTCTATCATAATTTGAACTCAAATTTCAATTTCTCTTTTAATTTTAGATAAATTTTAAATTTAATTTAATTTCAATTCTTACCTATGGTACCTGGTAATGGGCTTTTAAATTTATATTTTTACTTGTATTGAATTTTTAATTATATCAATTTAATTTATATCATAAATTTACAAATATCAACTAAATTTAATAAAAAATTATCTTTTAATTTTTAAAATTATTTTTCTTAAATCTATATTAAAAATTTAACCTTATTACTATATTAGATTGATATAACTTTGCATTAAAATATGAGTGGTGTTATAGCGCTGCTTCATGTGCTATAGAGGTTGGAGACACCAGACCATTAATGGCAACGCTCTAATAATTTCATTTAAATTCAGGTTTCAATTAATGATTCATCATATTAAAAGGGCATGAGAATATTCATATCATCAATGGAAAATATATATCCAAGAGTGGACAAAACAAATGCCACTTTCTAAATTTTCAAAAGTTAATTATATTTGTATATTTAAAGTTTTTGCATAATTATTATCATAAATAAATTTATTCTACATCTTATTTATTAGACTTGAAACATAATTTTTTTTCTGTTGTTTATTTTTAATTTTTCGGTAAAATTTTTTTTATTTATAGTAATTATGAATATTAATTGTCGAGTTAATTTATGCATTTACTGGTACTAAATCTCTTGTTTCAAAAATAATTTATGAATCTAACTAAAAATTAAAATATATGTTGACATTATAATAATAAGGAGTGCTAAATACTATCTTTTTTATATTCTCTTATTTTCTTTTTCCTTTTTATGATGATATATAAGTTGTATTAAATTTTATAAATATATATTATTTATAAATTTAACTTATGTGTCATCATTAAAAAGAGAATAAATAAAAAAAAATAAAAAAGAAGATATTTAACACTTTTCTTATAATCATTTAAATATTACAATTTAAAGTCATTATTATATTATTATTAATTACTGGATAACGTTATGTGATTTAAATTATATAAAAAAGGAAGCAAATTAATAAAATTTAAACACATCGTACAGTCAATGATAAATAAATCATAATTATCTTTAAGTATATCATTAATTATATTAAAAAAATTATACTCTCTCCGTTTTAAAATATTTGTTACTTTAGAAATTTTATTTTATTTCAAAATATTTATCAATTTAAGATTTCAAAAAAATATTTATTATTTTTTTTCAACTTTATCATTTCTTTATTTAATATTCATATTAACTGTTTTTATTTTTTTACATCAAAATTAAAAAAAAATATTTTAATCTTTTTAACTTAATATTAAGACAATTAAATAATTTTTTTAATTTATACGCTGAAATTATTAAAAATTGTTATTTTAAAACAAATAGAGTATCTTATTCTATAGGAACAATCATATAATTTAAAATTATCTTACTTTTATTATTGGGAAATAATAAATAAAAGGTAATCTTAATTAGGAAACTTGAGGGGACCATTTAGGTTTATATTACTTTATCGACTCTCTTGCCATTTTGTCAGACAAGGATTTATACAATCCTCTCTCTCTCTCTCTCTCTCTCTCTCTCTCAGCATACAGCTTGTTTTTCTTTTTAAATTTTCCTATTTGTCTTTTCACAAAAACATTTTTTTATTCTTTTATTTATATATAAACACTAATACCCCTCATCTCCTTCCCCTCTAAACAACTACACACCAACTCTCTCTCTCTCTATCTCTCACTTTCAAGAAATTTAAAGTCTTGATCATCAATGGAGGATATGAATATGATGATCAAGAAACAACCAACATCACCATCATCATCACCTCTAGCCATGCATAAAGATTCACAAACAATATCCAAAGTGAAGCCAAAGATTCGAATAATTCACATATTTGCCCCTGAAATCATCAAAACAGATGTTGCCAACTTCAGAGAATTGGTTCAAAGACTCACTGGGAAACCTTCTGATCTTCATCATCAAAAGGGCTGCAATTTCAAGAACAAGAAATCAAGAACCAGGACTACTAGTCAAGATCAAGAAAATCTGCAGACCAAGAAAGTGGACTTAATTACAAGTGGGTTTGGAAATAATAATAACAATAATAACCATATGGTTATTAAAGAAGAAGAAGAAGAAATTCAAATGTGGAATGGTGCAAATTCAGGTGGGTTTTTAGCAGGATTTGCAGATTTGGATGGTTTTATTCAAGAAATTGGTGAATTCCCAATGCTGCCTAATTTGGAGTCTAATAATAATTCTAGTAATCATCATATGCAATATGGTTTTGGAGAGACTCAACTTGTTTAATTAATTTAGTTCACTTTCCTTGGAAATTAATGCTCGATTTATTTCTTTTCTTTTTTAATTAGATAATTTGACTGATGAATTCTTTCTATATCTATATCTATATTTATTTGTTTGTTTATTTGCCTATTTATAATTTTCATTTCTTGATCTTTATTAATGTCATTCTATGCTTCATTTATGCAAATACAAAGGACAATTTGCAGAAAATGGATGAAATAGAGAGAAGCAAAATTATTTTATAATTATTTTTTTATTTTTAATTTTATTTTTCAATTTGGGTTTTATTTTCCTTATTCTCAATTCAATTTCTGAGTTTAATTTTTAATTATATGATTTAATCTGTTTGTTTGATTGGGATTAATATCTAGGTGGGCTTCTTTTAATTTCTGTTGGCATGAGAGAACACATAGTTTTGTTTGGCAGACCAAACATGAACGTGCAAAACTCTACATACATATATAATTAAATTACTTTTCTTGCAAGGCTTATTGTATGTAAAGAATATTATTTTTTTTCCTTTTATAATTTTTTCAACTGGCCAAGACATCCAACACTAATAAATAATCTTAGTAACTGGTGCATGCATATCTCTTGTTTTTGCTTTTTAATTATTTTTTACTAGACTTCTATAACAGGTTTTTATTTTTTTATTACCTTTTTATTTAATCATTAGTACACATAAAAAAGACTTAAGAGGGTGTTCCTCAAGAAAGATATAGTTTTTTCATTTGATTGGCTTGCATAGTTTTTGCCAGGAATTTTAATTAATTTCTTATTTTATTTAATTAATTTATGACTCAAATGCGAACTCGTAATAATTTCTTAGAGTTGAAAACAATTCTATATAATTAATTTTTGTTTAATTAACAAAGTACAAGAACATTGTAAACTCTAATTGCAACTCTTTATAATTTCATTTTAAAAAAAAAAAAAATGAAATAGAGCAAAAAATTATTAAAATTTGAATCTTCAATTTTTTTTATCTTGAAACAGAAAAGGTTAATTATATTGGAAGCGTTCTATAGTGCTTCTGATTCATTAATAAATCAGTATTTATAACTATTAGATCTTTTATTTTTTAATCACTTTTATTCAAGACTGTTCAATGACAAAACCTGTTACCTAATAAATTAATAGTCTGAATTAACATGTAATATGTTCAACTGATTGTTTAACTTATTTCAAATGATTTTTATATATTTTCAAATTTTATTAATCTTTCAGTTTGAATCACTTTATTTTCTTTTTATATACACTTTAACCTGCTATAACTTTCTATCAGAGGTGCAACGGATGGTTTATCTATAAACCAGGTGCACTATAGACAAAGCCATTATATTATGGCTTCAAAAACAATAATAAGAGCATTTTAGCATCTTTTTCATCAAACAATTATATAAGTTATCTTTTTATTCATAATACAAGCAAATTAGTCGTTTTCCCTGAAGTCACAATCTGTCATCGTTGAAACTGAAAGTGCAGGCATATCTCAAAGATGTGCAATTTTCAGAAATATCTTACCAAGTTTAACTAGTACTATGGTAAGAAACTTGCTATAGTTAAGACAAAATAGCATCATTTTCATGAATATATACACAATTTTCATTGACATGGTGTGAACACAATTAATTTTTTATTTTATTTTATTTGTTGATTTTTAGTAACATCAAAACAAATTTGCTTTATTCATACAGAATCTTCATAGGAAATCTGAGTTCATATTTGAAACCTATAGTTTATATATATATATATATATATTTAAGAGAATTAAGAATTAAGTTTAGAATTAATCAAGAAATTAATTTTCTTTTTCTTATTTTCTTTTTGAAAATCCGACGATGTGAGAATTGTTGCCCACATAACTAAAATATCATGATAACCTTTTCTTTCTTTTATAATGTTCATTATACCAAGAAAGATGACTTAAATCCGGGACTTTTAATTTTATTTCTTATAAATAAAATTAGATTTATTATTATTATTCTTATTAAATGGTGGGAATAATATAGAATTGCTTAATTTAAAAGTGAGAACTTACTATTAAATACAACTCTAACAAGAGAATAAAAATTCATATATGTATCAATTTACAAGTAGTTGAGAAAATTAATACTTTTCAGTTGGAGTAAACCCAAGTTTGTGGCTAAGGATTAACATTAATATTTGACTTAAATAAATTAACCTGCATCCAAGACAGCATTTTTAGTAAACTTTATTTGCAAATTGCAATATATCATTAATTAATTAATATTTGGGTCGGTGAGTTCAAATAAATTATAGTAAGTTACACTTCACAATACTCAAATTAATCTTACTCAGAATAATTAACAGATGAGATGTAATCAACACTAAATTAATAAATATTTGGTGAGAAAAAATGTTTTATCATCATTTAGCCGTGTGGAATTGAACTGTGATGAATAATAATAATTCCGATACATAAAATTTGAAACCATATAACCTATTGTATGAGAGAATTAACGCATATGAAATTGACCATCTTGTCAAAGGTAGTAAGACGGATAGGTTTTGATCAGTGTTTTAAAAATCAAACTGGTAATTGAATTAGGTAATTTATTGATTTTCGGTCTGATCAGTTTAATTATCACTTCAACTATTTTACTGTAAAATGTCTATATATTTATATATTTTTTAATATCTTTATGTGAATAATACAATATATTAAATTATAACCATAAAAAACAGATCTAATAAAAAACAAATACAATTAATTAAATACTAAATTTAAACACGACTAAGGAAAAAACAAATACAATAGAATTTTAATTTTTTTTAATAATTTTTAAAGTTAGCCCGATTCATCCATTTTACCTTTTTTTTATTTGGCTAGTTTGATTTTGTTTTACAGAGTTTAACTAGAAATTCGATTATTTAGGGACAATTAGACTAAATTGGTCTCCAATTCTCTATTCAACTGGTTCGGTCTGATTTTTAAAACATTGATTTAAATATATTGCCTTTTAAACAGAACTAGCAAATAACCTATGCAATGCGGTGGGTATTATTTGAATATATAAATGTAGTTGATCTAAATAACATTCAAATGAAAATATATCGACATTTATTATTGATATGCTGTTGAAAATTCTCTATCACAAAGTTTAATGGATATAAATATAAAAGTATGAATTTTATTGATACTCATATTGTTTTTATTTTGCCTCCTTTACATGACCGACATTAAAATTGGAAAACCCATGGTCAAATTTAGACATATATGGAGTATTAAGTATTGAAATTTTTGCATTCGATTTGATGTTTATGTTATAGTCCATCACATTATTCATACACAGATTATGTGGTAAAAGTATTTGCCTTAATTAGTTTGTCATAATGATGATACTCCATGTGAAAATGTTGAGTTTTCCTCCCTTTCATAATCAAACTGCCACATCAATGCATTTTCTCAAATTGCAATGTACAATTTATACATATGAATTTAATTTGATGAGTACACATGAATATAGGATCAAGAATATAAGAGTTCAATGTACCATTTTTATGTAAATTAAATGCATTAAGTAATTTTTATTTTTTATGCAATACAAAATTGAACGTTTAATAAAAAATTCAATATCGACCAATTTTCAAGTTTTGGTTCAATTGAGGGCACGTGCCAGCACATAATCTTAATAAATATTACGTTGGATCCCATATAATTAGATGTCAGATACATTTTATATTTTTAAATAATAAAAAATATTAAAATTAAAAACAAAATCGAAATTTTAAAATCAAGTCCAATTACTTCAATTTCATCTCTATCATATAAGCTTAAGAAACTGCACAAAACATATAAACAGTGTAAAAATCGATTCCAGCAATGGAATTAAAAGAAACCTTAGAAAGAAAAAGAAACCAAATTAATTGGACAAACAGCAGTAATATCAAAAGCAACAGGGATATTCGCTATATGGATGATATCTCAGTTATTTGCTTGCGCAATGCATTTTCCAGTGGCAAAATTTTAACAGGCTCCAAGCAAGATCAGGGTGATGGCGGTGATTGCAGCCGCAATTTTGGTTTTACATGCGTTATTTAGCTGGTTGTTGATGCTGAAATTGGGGCGGGGATGGGTGGGTGTGGCGGTGGTTTTAAATGCTTCTCGGTGGTTTATTGATTTATGTCAATTTTGGTATATAATCAGTGGAACTTGTGGTTGGAATGAATTTTAGCTTTTCAAAATCTTGTTGACAACTTAAGAGTTTATGGCTTATAATTTTTAACAAAATTATTAATTATTAATCTTGACTATAATTTTATTACCTAAAAAATTTCATTTGCAAATTAGTTAAAATTAGTTATAATTTCATTTAGAGAACAAAATCTTGGTACTGGGGATGAGGGCGTATTGGGAATAAAATTTTAGTTTATTTTTTTAATTTTTTAACAGAAAATTAAAAATAAATAGACGGAAAGACCAAATCCAATAATAGAATAAAAATGCAAGGATATACTAGTTAATTTCTCAAAATACTGAACATATTAATTAATTAAGATAAAACTAAGAGATTAATTAATAATTTATTTTCTTTGTTATTTAAAAATATGATTTTTAAAATTTTAATATTTTTGTTATTTAAAAAATATAAAGTGAATCTCACGTCTCATTATACAGTGCCAACATAACATATAATAAGATCAAGTGCTGATACGTGAACTATTAATCTTTAATTAGACGAGAATGAGTATAACACAATGTTTGGGCAAAAAAAGAAAGTTGGGGAGAAAGAAAGGGTGGGGAAAGTTTTTTCCTTCCCCACATTGTTTAGAAAGGTATGAAGAGAGGGAAAAGAAATGGTGGAGAAAGCCTCTTTTCATTATTTGAAAAATTATAGTAAATGAAGGGAAAGAAAAACTTTTAAACTGAAATTATTAATCTATCCATAATATTTTAATACATATTTGCACAATACACATCCTTTGTCTTAAAAAAAATTATATTATGATCACATAATATTTTAATACATATTTGCATTTTGATATATAATTAATTTAAAACCATAAAATTAAAAAACAAAAGTCATACGTCGGCCTCCCACAAGTGCTTGCCACTGTTGGTGTACATTTGAACAATATAGATTCTTCAATTTTATCAACGAATTAGCCTTCAAATGTATCATGGAAAATTCCAGCAATATAAATGATAATAAAATACTCTTTCAAGTACTAATTTACTAATCTTACAATGCCACTTATTAATTTATATTCTCTATTTTTGCAAAAAAAAAAAAAAAAAAAAGTTAATCAAAAACTTAACTTTGCAAGAACATATCAATACTAATCCATATAAAATATATATATAACAAAAAAACATGTGCTTTGTCTGGATACTTCAATAAAAATAAATATGTATTCATTTGTAATGGAACTCGCACTCTAATTCTTTCTAACTCATCACATATTTCTTTCCTTCTAATGTTAGGATCCAAATTCTAGGCAGTGACAATCCTAAAGCTTAAAAGACATAAAGTCACTTAAACCTTTAGAACTCCATTGAAATTATCATTATTTAACATATTTCATATTATAACTTATTTCAAGATCGAAATCTCATTTACTCTTTACCATTGCCATTATTGTTTTATCCATTCACTTATAGCTATTACACTTTAATACCATTTCATAACTATAGATTGAGGTATAATTCACAAGTATGAACAAATACTATCCATACATTTCTTATTTACTGTAATAAATATGTGTATGACAATTATTACTGTTTGTTTATAATACTTTTCAATTCATTACATTTTAGTACTAAACCTTCAAACACCATGGAACTCTAGATCGATTATCCTTAAAGTAACATATACAAAACTCAAAACACGGCAATTTAGCATAGCAATTCTCAAGCGGAGAAGCATAGCTCAGAATTTACCTTACTAATGAGTCACCCTGACCTGAAAAATTTTAAACAACTATGAAATGAGATAAATTCAGTGAGTACATAATAATATAACATAATATGAAGGTAATATAAAATATTATCACTTGGATAGGTTCAAAACAATAATAGAGTGCTGTTAATCAAAATTGGACATTTTAAATTTTAAAATACATTTTAGCAAAAATAATAATGTCTTGGAAGTGGAAAGCTTCCCATACATAAATATTAAAGAGTGGTGGCCTAATCCTTACTCACTCACATGCATCACACTACGCAAGATTGATCGAGCCTTGCAGTTAGGCATTCTCCCTTAACAGAGGTTAGGTACTATCGCTGTACCCACAGACTTATACTAAGTGCACAAGGTCTGATATATTTCCTCATACTAGAGAGGACTTCTGCTTAATCAAGGATATCAACGAAAGACACATACAAGGTCTATATTAGGAATTCAATGGAAAATAGTTTTGACATATCCATCATTCTCATCATTGAGCACAATATAGGATCAATGTAGAAGGCTCATCATGGTCAAATGTCATATAAGAAGGATATGGATTTCCAAAGGCTCAACAATCAATGGGCAAACACATATTCAATGTCACTTCAAGGTGCATATCAAAGGATGGTAATTAAAGTAATGGTTTTTCAAACAACATGGCACAATTACATCATATTATTAAGTACTCACATTGAACTCCTTTGCTCCTATTAGTGTTCACTTTTGATTATAATAGTGTCCTTCATGATCTTGAGCAATGTCCTTACCCTTGCCTTGAGGTTCTATACCATGTTATTTTAATTACATATTAATTAGTAACTAATAATGTTACTAGTCATAATTTATCTATTCTATACTTGTTTTACTATTTTAACTGACAATGGAGGTTTATTAATAATGCTAAATTTATGCATATTCCCATTTTCAGTCATTTCTAAGCTTAATTCTTCATTCAATTTCATGAATTTAAGTTTAAATCTCAAAATTTCCAAATTGATCCATAAACCCTAAAATTTGGGGAAAACTATCAATTTCCCTTCCAATCGTTAAAGTAATCATAGATTCATCAAATTAATACTTAAGCAATCAATTCCCACTAGTTATTTTGAATTAAATCACTTTTGTTAATAAAAACCCTAACGTGCCCTACTTAAGTTAAATTTGGGAAAAACCTATAATTCCTCATCAAATCTTCAAATTAGTTATAGAAATGTGAAATTAACATAACATAAAATATATATGATCATTCAATTATCAAAATCTAGCATTAGAATACCAAGTTCCCCTTTTAACTAAGTTTGTGCCATTAAGATTTTTAAGTCTTGAACCAAGTTTCCAAAATTTATTTTGACACTTTTAATTCATTTTTCTCCATCTAAAATAACCTTAAATACTTTCAATTAGAATTTAGAACACTTTCTTGATTATTTCTCTTATTGGCCGAATTCCTCCTTAGTAACACTTAGGTAACTTTCATGCTTTCTTTACCTATCTTCCCATCAATCCTTTAATTCTTAAATCAAATTTCCATATTTTATCTAAGAATATCCAAACTACATCTCATATATGCATATCCCTGTATAGTCAAACATATGTATGGAGTGTTGGAGGAATTTATACAACTAAAGTAGTAAAATCATACCTCGAACATAGAAACGAAAGGATGAAAATGATTTCTTACCTTAGGTAACTTTGATTTGTTAAGATTCCTTATTGATGTTGGTGTAGAGAGAGTTTCCTTTTGTTAATATGAGATTTTGGTGTAGAGATAGGCAAAATGATCTTCATAATATAAGTTTGTATATATATATATATATGATAGATTAGATGGTGAGGATTTAATCAAGCTAAATTCAATGGTTAGGATTTAATCACGATGGATGGCTATGATTTAATCAAGTTGGATGGATAGGATTTCATCTACAATTATGATGTTCATTATGTTGGTATGGAAATGCTAAAAATGTGCCTAGACTTATATGTAGGGAGGATGAGAATTCAACTTGTTTAAGAATTTTGACTTGGTCAATTTTTGTGACTAATTTGGTTAATTTTTGTAGCTATATCTATGACATCAATTTCTATTTGTCTTGGGCCAACTATTCTAGCTCATAAGTTATGATGTTTATTCACTCTTAGACCTATGGGCAGGCCACCCCCTATTAGGCTTGGGCCTTTAATGTTTCAAGGCACATTAACAAGCCTATAAGCCCATTAACATACTTAGAAAATTTTCTTTTAACTTCCTTTATTTCCTTTCACTTTGACTTTCAAATTGTTGTTCTCTAACTTCTTTATATACCTCATTAGTTGTCATATGAACTATATTCTATTCATTAGAGCATAATTAGTCATAATAAAATCATAAACTAGATAAATATTTCAAATGGTGCCACAAGATTTCTAACTGATTCCCTTTCATTTCTATACTATGCTAACATTCAAAAGTCTTATCTTCTAGTATCATTAGTAACTAGAATGAGCTATGAAATCCTTGGGTATTACACACGATAATGATGAGATCTACCACTTTCAACAATGGCAATAGATTTTTCAACAATAGCAGCTTGTTTCTCTGCAATTTCAATTGATTTCTCTATGATGGCAATTAACTTTTCAACTATAATATTCCCTTTCCTCATCACCTCTACCACTTCTTTAAATCCCATGTTAACCATATCACATTGCTTCTTAAGCATGTCCATCATAGATGCTTTTCGCTTGGTTCCTTTATATGTTGTGCCTTGAGAATTATGAGATTGTGTATATTTAGGATTGAACACATTTTCATTTTCCAGAGTTAGAGATTACATGTTTAGAGGAGGTATTAAGATCAAACTGGCCAGAGTTGCCTTTGCTCTCTTTGCACCTTATCTCTTGCACTCTTAGCAAATTTATTCATTGCCCTATCTTCACCATAAAGTTTATAAAGTTTATCATAATGCTTAACTTTAGTGTACATCTACTTTTGAGTTTCAAGTTTTTCCTATAATTAAAAATAATAATCAAGTTATATTTTCTTCAAGTTATGTGTGTAAGATTGAGAACTTTGAATACGAATAAGCAATTTTAAAATATGTAAAATAATAAATAAATAAATAAATACATGGCTAATGATAAATATCTAAATTAGTTACATCAATACTTCATCTTTTGCATCAAACATTTGTGTGACTAAGTTCCATGCAAATCTACTCAATTGATGAAATAAATACTTGCACTCATTAAAATGACAAGTCTTCATCCGATTCTTGATATGATTTTTTTTTTTTTTTGGATATATGAGCCAAAAATGATCTTAAAGTTCCCAAAATATTATTCATGGCAGTACGAGTGAATGAGCCATACGTTCTGTTTCCTTTTGCTTCCTCATCACATAATGCATGTATCAAAGTGGAATCCATCTTTGATTTCCAAGTTGCAATGTCATTTGCTGTAGAACTACACCTTCACTAGGCACCTTTTGCTAGCATAGTATGTTGTCACTACATTAATTTGATTAGTGCATGTATTTCCTTGCACAAAATATGATAACTATATAAAATTAACATCTTATTGTTATTAGCACATAACTATAGAAATACAGTCATTAATGAGAACAAAAATATAAAGATAGTAAAATTATCATTTGGAATATTTATGTACCTCAACACATGCAATAATTGTATTTAAACATAATATCACATATAATTAGAAATAATACTATCTTACAATTCATAGATTAAGTCGAAAATTGTGCCACATTTGTGTTGCAATATTATCTCTTAATAGAGCTGCTTTTTTAAAGTTTTCATTCTAATTTTGCCAAATATGTGTTTGTTCAATATCTATCTTGCTTCAAGGAAGCTTTTGATTTACTTCAAATTTAAGTTCTCATATGGGTCTACCCCCATCAAAAAATTATGTAATATACAATATGCTAACACAATTTCAGTCATAGTTTTAAAGGAATAATGTGGTTTGCTTTCATTGGCTATGATGGGAAATCTTTTCTTCACCACTCCAAATGTTCTTTCAATGCATTTACATAAGGAGGCATGTCAAACAACTCTTTATAATTTTCAAGGCCATGTCTTGAATATTCATTTAAATGATAACTCATGCCTCTATATGGAGTCAATGGGCTTGTCCTTAATGGAAATCCAGCATCAAACAAGATAAAATTTTCCTATAATAAGGATAATCAAATAAACACTACTTATGTAATTCCAATGTAATGGCAACCTAATGAAACAAACTTACCTAGTGGAATATTAAGTCTATCTGACCTAGTCAAGGCATTCTTAATGATTCTAGAATCAAATATCGTCCCTTCCTATGAAGGTACAACGTATGTAAATCTCAAGTCAAAGAAACATGTAGCTAAAACATTTTGTATTGTATATTCTTTCCTCCCTCAAAATATAGGTGCATCTAGTCTAGGAACTTTGACATTAACATGCGTTCCATCTATGGAGCCACTGTAATCCTAAATGTGTTCACATGTATATTAATTGCATCTAAGTATTTCTAGTTTGTCACTTTATAGAATTTACATATAATTAAATATACATAATTAAATTGTGAACAATATTATTTACCTTAAAATAAGGGTAAAATCTATGGTTATTGAGTGTTTGTGGAGAAATGTCAAGTCTTGTAGGTTGTTTAAGGAACTCCCCTTCCATGGTGATCACTACTCTTAAAACATTATGAAAATGACAAATTGTTGTCTAGTTCGATCGACAGATATAGAAGAAGACAACACAATTTTTCCAATTTTGTCCTAGAATATGTAAGAATTTGGCAATTTGCTCCTCTATTGATGCATACATGTAATCTTTTAATTGAGTAGTTGCTTTAAGTTTCTCATATGACTTACTAAATGCATGTGGCCCTATACGCATTAATGATAAGCTAATTCATTTTCATTGAGGTGATTTAACAATTGTCATTGTATGTCATTTCTTTTAATGTTATCTAGCTCATTTATAGGCTAATCCACCTGTAATGTAGTCATGCTTATCAAATATAAGGCATGAACAATATGAAAAATAAGGATAATAATAGCCATTCATCGACAACAATCCCAATTTTCCATGATAAAATACTCAAAATAGTGGGAATGTGTTGAATTTCAACATTTCTTATTGTGAGACCTCACCCGAGCACCGATCCGGTCCGCTAAAAGGAACCAAGATGTTCATTCGGGTTTAGACTCACGATGGAACCCTTAGATTTAGAGTGGTTGATTTTAAAAATGATTTTGAGAGTCGCCATCTAATTTATTTTTAAATTGGAAAACTAAGGAAAAACCTAATTTAACTCCAATTTATTAATTTTTTCTTTAATTTACCCATGGATAAAATCGCTAGCTTCGAACCAGGTTGAGTTCGGAGACTAGGTTTTTTGTTTTAAATAATCAAAATTTGGCTCTTAAGTTTAATTATAAATGGCAAATATTATAAGATGATAATTTGTGAATAAGATACATAAATATGACATGAGTGCAAGGTGAAAATTAAAATAAAATATCCACAAATTAAAAAGAGAAAAAGAGATTGATAGAGATTTGGATTTGAGATTTGGATTTAAATTTCAAACGTGTCTACGTATCCCATTGAATGTGGATCAAAACCCGCGTAATTCGTTCCACGATTAAGTGGAAGGGTTTAAAAGTTGATCAGATTGATTTTGATTTGGATGTTTTGAGAGTGAGGAAAAAGGTTAATACCTTTGCTTTTGGTGGGCAAAAGATTTTACCAGACCAAAATTTCATTTTATCGAGACTAGGGTGATTAGATGGATTGGAAGATTAATTAATTAATTAGAGGGAGAAGAAGAGAGGAATTTGAGGATAGCAATCTACTTAAATTCAAGAGGTGTGTAGAAATAAGAAGTGGAAGGAGGTATTTATAGGAAAAGTGGGTGAGTATAGTTTAGGTAATAAAAATGTGAAAAGACTATGAGAGGTAAAGTTAGAAATGGTTGAAAATTGAACTGAAAGGGATAAAATGGTCATTTTCTGCGCAGGTGGGGATCCACACCCGTCAAATAGGTACAGTGTCGCACCAAGCTTGTGCGGCATGCCGCAAGTACAACTTGAGACCCTGCACAGGTTGCCGCGTGGCAGCTGACGTGGCGGCTTTTTTTTATATTTTAGAGATTGGTTAGTATGAAATTTAGAAAATTTGGATATCTAGTGGCAATGTGATTAAAGGTTAAAAAAAAATTATTTAGCGCGTTAAACTCAACAAGTGTTACGATTGCGATTGAATGATAAAAATATAAAATTGAGAATTCACACTTATGCAATTTATCAGCATGGGTTCAAGTGTTTTATCTTCGCGGCTTTCACATGCACTTCATCTTTATTTTTCCTAATTTATAGCCATAATGGAAAAAAAGTTAAACACAAAAGTCAAACTTGCGCTAATGTAAACTACACCATCAAATAATTCTAAAATTCACTTTAATTATACATATATTCAGGAATATGAACAAGGTCTTCAAACTGAAAAGTGTAGTAGAAACTACAATAAACATAAAGAACTAAACACATACTATGAATAGGAAGTCAGAGCATCTTGATAATTTATAAACAAATCCCACAGTTCTATGCTTACTACAAATTGCCTGTCAATAATGTATAAAATTTTAGTGTGTTCTCTGTACCTATTTCTTATATTCTAGTATTCCTTTTATCATTTGCAAGATCAATGACATATATGTAATTAAATTTAATATTACATATATTAATGGAAATTAATTAACCATAGTCAAAGGTACCTTCACTTTATAATGTTGCTTGGCTAATGGTCCTGCAAATTGCGAATCTTGCTCTCATAATTTAATATAAAGTAGTTCACTAATTTATCAAGTTTGGATTTATATATATATGTATATATTTCAACTACGTTCATTAAAAATGAGCAAATAACATCATTTTTATTTCCCATATAATTATTCTATCAAATTATATTTAACAACAAAGTGCTTCATAGGATAAATCCAATTTTAGGGTTTTCAAAATATGACTGAATTATTAATTCCTCAAACAGGTCAAAACAAGAGTCTAAATAGGAGACCCGAAACTCTAGGTACAAAACTGTCATAAATGGCGAAATTACAATGTTACCATAAATAAAAATAGGAAACTAAACAAGATGAACGAAACAAACGGCGCCGAAAACAGAATTAAATATCAAAAGTTATGACAGAAATAAAAAGTTTCCATAAATGGATTAACTGCTATTTTAAAGGCCCAAATGAAAGAATTTGGCTGAAAAACAACGTCGCTCATCGCCGAAGGCGATGACTTTGAGCCGGTGGCCCGTTTCCTTTTGAATCGCATATTTATAAGGCTCCAAATCCCAGCTAGCCCGATCTAGTATTTTTTGTATTTAGACTGCTGTTTGTTCCAACGGCTCAGGAATCTCTCTGAAATAGCCTCCACATCAATAACATCATTTTTATTTCCCATATAATTATTCTATCAAATTATATTTAACAACAAAGTGCTTCATCTTACATTATAACTGTACCAACTAATTAACACTAATTTTTTGATTAAAAATTCAGCAATGTGCTTTGTGTTATTCATGTCATGCACTATATCAAATTTATTTTTTAAATAAAATTTTCATTAAAGTTATAGATATATCTTCCTTGTCTTACAACCATTTAACATATTTCTCAATTTCTAATAAAGAAATTTAATTTCTTTTTTAAAGTGACAAACTTTTATCTATAAACACAGAAAACATCAGATACATACATCACCATGACCAACCAATCAACAATATATATATTGATAAAGACTAGATAATAAGACCTTAAAAACAAAACCCAAATGGAAAGGAAGAATACGAAAGCATGAGAATACCTTGCCTAGCTGAAAGAGTCCAAGAAGAAGTGAATTAATTTTAAACAACCTATAAATAGTGAAACAAAGCCAAAATCAACTCCAATGTAAAAGAAAAATTTAAAAGAAGTACTCATCATACAAGCAAAGAAAACAAGAACTTGCACAATAAAGAGAAATCTAACCAAGTTCAATGAAATATTGAAGTAGATTGAAATAGAAGCAAAAACCTAACTATTTCAAGAAATATTGAAACAGTTTAAAAAAATCCTAAATTCTTTATTAGATTAATACTCATCATTTAATGAACATGAGGCACAATTGAAGATGAGAATGAGCAAAAGAAAATTTTGGATTCTGAATTTTTCTTGAAGAAACGGTAGAGTGAAAGTAGAAGAGGATGTTAGATTAATGGATAAATTGGTAATAAGGCAATAAAAGTATATTCCCTTCTCATCTTTCCTCCCTATTTTGGTGGCCCAGGGATTCCTTCACTATTCACATTCTTTCTCCAACTCATTTCATCTTTCCAAACAATAGAAAAGTCTATTTTCCATCCCCTTGCCCCGCCCCATTTTCCCTCTTACTAAACACATTGTAAGGGGGAAAATGATCCTTTTTGCTCTATATGAGCCATATTGAACTTTTGGTCAAAATTTAAGACCTGAATTGGATTTTAATTTCCCCATCTGATTCTTTTAAATATTCACTTGCATTATCTAAAAGTTTTAGCCTCCTCCCTTAACTCAGAACTATCTCTTGATACTATCTAAAAGTTATTAAGTTTTGGGTTTGTGCTTAATTTGCCTGCACGAAAGCTTCAAGGAAGAAATCATACACAGACACACATAATAGAGATGGCAATTTCACTCGTACCCATTTATCAATTCATATCTATTCAATTTAAATAAAGGTGTGAGTGGTAAATATTCATTTATATTTTTTTATATATCTATACAATATAATTTACATTTCACATAAAAATAAATTATAAATTTTTCAAAAACATAAATTAAATACATATAATATTTAAAAAATAAAAAATATATTATATATAATTGGGTTGAATTTGGATCGGGTTAATTATATAATTACCTGTACCTAACCCATTCCTGATTCGAGTATAAAATAAAAAATCCGTACAGTCCCATTTACTAAATAGTGCAGGTAATTAGGGTCGGGTTACAGTGGATACTCAGCGAGACGGATAAAATTGTCATCTTTATTTATTAGAAGTATACTATTTTTTATTTAATATATATTGTTTGATATGACTTTTTGTCTTGTTTAAAATCCATAATTTGTATAAACAGTAGTAAATACTAATTATATTCTGGAAGTATACTAAATTTATTTTAGATGTGAATTATTGTATACTAAAAAAATAGTAAATAATATAGTAATGCATATTATTTGCTGTTTATACAAAAAGAATACTAAATTCTATAATGATGTATACTATTTGCTATAATTTATTCATTTTCTTAATAAGAAATTAGTATTTCTAATTTTATATTATTTTTTAAATTCTAAAATTGATATTATATAATTTTTGTTTAAAAAAAAATCAAAACCTAGCTAATTTAAAAAAAAATTAAATGTATAAATTTGTGAGGTGTAAATTAGAATCAACATAAATGTTATAATAGATACACTATCATATGCTTTTTATACTAATCCAATTAACAAATAAGAGAAATTTATATGACAAATATAATTTTAATTTATTTAAAATAAAAAATTAAATTAATAAAAGTAAATAATATTTATATAATAATTATATTTAATATTATCAAATTATAAAATTATTATTTTTATATAATTATATATTTATTACATATGATAAAAAATAAAAAATATTTATTTTAATAAAATTAAATAATTATTAAATAATTAAATGATTTTATATAATTATATAATTATTATTTAATTTTAATAAAATTAAAATTATATTTATTATATATACAAGAGCATTTTAGCTACTTTTTACAAAATTTAACATAAAAAAAGTAAAAACTAGACAAAATGACTAAGTCACATGGTAAAACTAAAGCGAAGAAACTAATTAATTAGTTTGTAAAAAAAAAGGGATAAATTAGTTAATTAAATCAAATCTCATACATTAAATAATAATTTGCACCAGAAAATTTAACTAGAATCTTTGCAAAAAATTTAGCAATAATATTCTCATTAAACAAAATCAAAGTTACCTGATATTGGTTATATAAATTGAATTTTAATAGTATGTTAAGAGTGATCACATGTCAATTTAACTTTTAAATATTTTAAAAAGTTCTAATAAACATATTTAATATGAAATTTTCTTTCTTGGGTAATAAGAATTCCAAGCTCCAACACAAATGCAATACATTCTCAAAGAAAGCTTACACCTCCAGCCTCATAGCACTTGATGGACAGAGGGACTTCGTGTACATTCAATTGCAATTATAAACTAAGTACTGCAAGTATTGACCTTCCAATAGCTGACTGCTATGCCTAGCGGAATACCAATTGAACCAAATAGATCTTCAAAGTCAGTCCTTTTAGGTATAGAAACTCTAATCCTTCTAATGAGAGCTGTTTTGAAGCAGAATTTCATGGCAGTTGGGAATTGCCACCTCCAGTGGTGACTGTCAGCTTCTGCTTAAAGTCAAAAGTTGGGAGATTAATATTTTGGAAGTCATAAGGAAATATCTTAATACAAAATCAAAAATAAAATGCAAATCAATATGTCTACTTCCCAGATGACGTAAGCCAAAGCCTTTGATAAGTGGTATTTGACTCTGATTCACCCTTCACACCAGACTCTCATCAATAATTTATTCCAATCTTCTATAGCAGCTGAAAGTTTTTTCATTTCTAACAGAATAAAAATATACGTGAAGGCTATCACTTTTTTCAATGAGAAGTGATGGGGGTAAAAATGGCCTCTATAGGGATCCCTATAATTTCCCCTATATATAGGAGCAAAGGTAAAATCAAGGGGGTAATTTCTGTTTAGACTCTCTCTCTCTCTCGCTAAACTTCTCCCAACTGGCTTACTGATTTGGGCGTTAGAGACTCTCTCAGAGTCAGCTTCCGAGAACTCTTAACCCTCTTTTTTCTCTCTGTATACAAGCCCTACTCCTCATGAGGCTCACCATAATAAGCATGAGATAATTTCAGACTCATCAAAAAGGAAATGAATAAAGAATAATGCAAAGTTAGGCATGAATTCGATAGTCAAATGAACATATGCTCCTGAAATAAAACCTTTCCCATATTGCACTGAAATCAACCACTTAATCTTGGTCAATTGCCTTGTATTAACAAAGAGGGGAGAGAGAGATTCACCGACTCTTTCGGCACCTGTCATTCTGATCAGTCAAACATTTCATCCATACAAACAGACAAACAAAGTAGGATAAAACAGAACATGGCTATCTGATTGAGGGCAAGTGACAAAAAACGAAACTGTTCATAATGGAAGTTTGGAAGAGAAAGACAGAGAGAGAGGGAGAGAGTCAGCAAGAAAAAAGATGTTCATTCTACGTTGCAGCAGAAGTTAGAAAATAAAATAAAAAGCATCATTCCATATCTCTAGCTTTTATACTCAGTGTCGGGTTCTGCCATGGGAGATGCAGGAGCATCAATCTTTGTAAGAACTTCAGGTATTCCAGCAGTATCACGAATTATCTGTGTCAAAAATTTAAAAATAAAAAATAAAAATAAAAATGGCTGTGATTAGGTATTTAGCCTCCTTTTGCAAAAGCAAGCCACTAAGTTTCATGATTATCCTCGCTTTAACATGGAAGATTAACAAAACATGTGTTTTTGTCTATTACATTCATAAGAGAGAGAAGCATGTAAAAGATCAAGGCTTCTGAGGCAAATTTAACATTCCTACATAAAATGTAAGCATTCTCCTCCGTCTCTTCTTATCATGTCCCCAATATCAGCTTTAATCTCCTGCAATAGTCTTCTCTTACGATCTTAACTCTTTAAATCATGAATCAACTTAACATCTAAGAAGTTCTAGTCTTAGAAATCAATTTTAGGCATGCAAGGCCCACTAATGTCAAATCCAAATCCATAAATTGGATTTGCAAATGCAGCAAGCCCAATCATTTGCACATGGTATCCATTTTCACCGTGATTTATCTTCATAATTTAATTTGTACAACAACTTTTTTTTTTTTGAGAGTAAAATAATAACATTAATAATAACATTGTTAGTATGGTAATAACAAGGGTTCAACAGAGAATGTTATTTGCTAACATTCCCCCTTAATTCGATCGTGGGTTTGACATAAAAAAAAGTAAAAATAATTCTTGATTTATTCTTGTTCATGTATTGAAGTACTTCTTGTTGTGGTGTACTTCTCACATAAAGGGACCATATACATATGAAAAAAAGAAAAAAAAAAAAAAGAGGTAGGCACTGACTTATAAAAATTCAGTACCTAAATCTGTTGAAATATTAGACCTTGCATGCCTATAAAAAAACATGCAAGGCTCATAATAAAAAAACATGCAAGGCTCATAATAATGGCACACACAATACTTGCATAAATTGCAAGAGAAGAAAAAGAGAGAGAGAGTTTTTGATAGTTTTGGAAAATAATTCCTAAAAAGGGGAGTGATAAAATAATGAAAAAAATACTTTCGGGTATTTTTTGGAAACACAGTGAGTGTTAATATTTTGGTGAGATCTCAGTTAAACTCTCTTATATCTACTATTTCTAATAGTAGAAGTTTTATTCGGAGTTTGTCCCGTAGACATAGCCCAAAATTAAAGATGAACCATATTAAATTGCTGGTGTTATTTTTATTGATTATTATTATTCCACATTTATCTTGTTAATTATACCTGTTATGCCCAACACTTCTCTCTAATTTTCAATATGGTGCACTTTTCACCATTGTTAATACACTTCTCATCACCTTCAAATTGATTTTCGTTGAAGCACTTATTTCCAATATAGGTGCACTTCTCACCTCTTATCAAAATTTTTTTTCTTTTTCTTTTTTTTCAAAAATGATGCTCTTCTTCTTCTTTGACTATATCAGCCATTTCTTCCACATTCATTTTTTCTTCTTTAAACCTGCAATTTTTTGCACATGCCCAAATTTCTTGCAATTGAATCATTGGGGTTTACCTTTATGCCAACACTTACTTTTTTCATGATTTGTTGATGTCTTGGCTAAAGATACACTCTCTGTTGTTCCTTCTTTTCTAATTGCTCTTCTAATTTCTTAAGTCTGCAGTGCATTCAATAATTCTGCCAAAAGTAATACTTGATAGATCTCTTGTATTTTCTAGTAAAATAATTGTAGCTTCAAATTTTTCAAGAACTGTTACAATAATTTTTAGAACAATTATAGAATTAGAAAAATCAGTACCAAGATATCTTACTTTATAAGCGACGCTAAGTAGTTTATCTATGTAGTCTTTTATTGTTTATGATCCCTTCATTCTTTGCATCTCAAATTCCCAAATTAAATTCAGCACTTGCATCCCTTTGACCCTTTTATTTCCTTCATATTCTTGCTTTATGAAATTCCAAATTTCATAAACTGTTTTCTTTGTCATGATCCTTTTGAAGATAGTGGGTGAGACACCTGCAAACAAAGTTGATTTTGCTTTCGACTTTCTTAGCCTTCTTTCGTTATGATTTTTCATTTGTGCAATAGTTGGATTGTTGGACAAAGGAGGTATTTCATAATCTTTCTCAATAGCTTCCAACGAATCATTGGCATCAAGATAGGCTTCCATTTGAACAGCACATACTTGATAATTTGTTCCATCAAAAATTGGTGGTGCAATTGCAGTAAAAGAATTTTCAGATGTTATTTTGTGTATTAATACTCTCAATCTCACAAGTCCCTCAAGAACAAAGAGAGCTCTGTACCATAGTTTAGTTTTTTAAGCTAAAGAAACACTTAAATAATTTTCAAGCTCCTAAGAAAATCAATTTGAATGTGATAAAAAGTGAATCAACAATGGTGAGAAGTGCACCATATTGAAAATTGGAGAGAAATGCTCCAATACATGAATAAGAATAAACCAAGAATTATTTTTACTTTTTTATGTTAAGCCCAGGATTGAATTAAGGGGGAATGTTAGAATTAATTCAAATCATGGGATTATTGGTTTGTTAAATCTTCATCAAAATAAAATCTGATTTTATTAGTCAAATTTGTTTTAAATTTTAGTTAGGATCTCTAGCTGATTTATGTGATCTTTTTTTATTTATTTGTTACCATTTCATGTATAAATATCACTTCTATGTATGAAGTATTTAAGTATAGTCTATTAATAAAAATGTTCACCTTTCATAAAAATTATTTAAGTGTTTCTTTAGCTTAAAAAACCCGACAGTGCTATGTTAATTTTATAGCTATGTTTGGTTCATGGAATTGACTAGGAATAGAATACTAATTCATAAGGATTAATTATTTTTTATTTTGGTTTATATATATATATATATATATATATATATATATATATATATATATATATATATATATATATTATTTTAAAATTTTAACTCCCTTAATCAATTCTTTTAAAAACATTTGAGTAAATAGAATAAAAAAATTAATTTAGGTAATTAATTTAAAAATATTTTTATTTTTTAAATTTTAAGTCAAATAAAAATTTTATTTATTATACATTTTAAATTATTTCTTATATATTTTTTTTGCCAAAGAAATTATTTCTTAAATAAAATTTGATGAATTCTCAAAAAAAAAAAGATGAAATTATATTCTTATAATGAAATTAATTTATCAGGATATTATGGTCATTTACGTATAATATAATAATTATTTTATACTATGAACCAAATTATGAAATTAAAATAAAATTCAAACTCACTACTATCACCTTTTTTTTTATTTTTTAATATATATATATATATATATATATATATATATATATATATATATATATATAATGAACATATACTATATATATAGTTGTATACATATTCAGCTGTATATATACTATATAGCTGTATATATATCGCCGAGTATATACAGCTGTACATATATATTAGACGTCCACTATAGCTGAATAAATATACGGCTATATATATATATATATATATATATTAAAATTTTAACTCCCTTAATCAATTTTTTATTTTAAATTGAGTACATAGAATAAGAAATTAATTTAAGTAATTAATTTAAAAAATATTTTTTATTTTTAAATTTTAAGTCAAATAAAAATTTTATTTATTATGCATTTTAAATTATTTCTTATATATTTTTTTGCCAGAGAAATTATTTCTTAAATAAAATTTGATGAAATTATATTCAATTTTAAAATTAATAATAAAATTAATTTATGAAGATATTATGGTTATTTACATAAAATATAATAATTATTTTATACTATAAATCAAATTATGAAACTAACATAATTATTTTATTTCTAGCCTATTCCTTATGTATTATATTCCATGAACCCAACATAATTTAAGTACTATAATCCGAATGTCCCAGATTTCACACATAATTACATAATAATATATTAAGACAAATAAACTCATATGAAATCCAGCTTTTTCTTGTTGACCCAGGAAAAAGAAAAGTGGATTGAAAACGAGTAAAATTCAATCCTAGAATTTTTAAAAATAAAATAAAATTAAACCCATTTCAGATGGTCAAGTTCAGATAAGGAAAAAGCAAAGAAATGAAGATTAAATGAAAATTGAGCATGGTAAGAAAGAAGAAGAAGATATTCTATATTACTTTATGTAGCATAATGTATTTGTGTAAAAATATTCTATTTTATTTTATATTACTTTGCTTTGATAAGAATAAAAATATAAATTTAATAATATTTTTTTTAACAAGTGCATAGCTCTATTTATTTTTAAGAACCCATTAATTTGTTAGTACGTAATATATGAGTATAAAGATTTATCGTCCTGTCTATTTATTTTCTTCACGTATGAAAAAAGGCAAATGATGGTGAATAAGAAAAGATCATTTGTATGAAGTTTATATGAAATAAAAAAAAAATTATTGTAATTTCTTATATTGTAATTTGTGAGATGATAAGACGATAAAGTCAGTGATAATATGGAGGTGGTAAGTATAGAATTACTCTATAGCAAAACGCATTCTTATTTCATTGAATTAATACTTCAATGACAGGGTATCTATCTTGTAGTGAAGAATTTTCACAACTCCATCCTCTTTAAAAAATTTTAGATGTCACATTAATATTTGAATGATTTTTGAGAGAGAGAAAGAGAGAATTGAGCTGCCAAAATTTATTTGTCCAATCTGTGAATGTAATCTTCTGATAAGCCTTTCCTTGTAACGCTAAAAAGTTATGTAAGCTTATTATCTTTCTTTATATTGGCAATCGTTGGATTTAAATTTGTTGAATCTATAATTTCAATCCAATGGCTAATAGACTGTACAAGTTGGTTGTAATTTTTGTTAGGAAGGTGTTTTGATGTTTTTATTTTCTCAATCTAAATCATGATTTTCATACTCAACTCAGTCTTTAAACTAGTAAAAACATAGAGTTATGAATTAAAAACTGAATCGAAATTGAATTAAGGTTGAATCGAAGTTATGTATATAATTAAATAATGATATAAATAAAAAAAAAACTATGATTATATTACTATTCAATATAAAGTAATAAAGTCTAACTTAAATTTTAACCCATTCAAAATAATAATATCCAAAACAAAACTATCATAAAATATAAAATTTTGAGACGTTAAAATATTTTAAAATACAATAAATTTTAAAATTTTAAAAGTTTAAATATAATTTAATTTTAAAATATAAACTAAAATGTGATGAAAAGTCATTATTATTAATAGAAGATTAAAGTGTTAAATTATTAATAAATTTTCAGAATAAAAATAATTAATTATAAGATATCAAACTGCATTAAGTAAAATTTCATTGTTTTTTATTAACTTTGACTTAATTGGTACTTAAATTTGAGAATTTTTTACTTTAAAAATATTTTCTAATATTGTTAAAATTTTTAATAATTAAATTTATTATAATAATATATAAAGTCCCTTCTTTGTTTCCTCCTTTTTTTTTTTTTTTTTTTTTGACAATTACATAAAGTCAGTTAATTAAAAGGCATAAAAACCATGGGCCTCAACTTTTCTAGCTATGTTGTGCTGGCATACACTTACTTTGTGTCGCTTGAGGATTGCTTAGTTGTCATTATCAATGTTGGAATTAATGCAGAAATTTATTTTATTTTTATTTTTTTATTTAAGTTAGATAATTAATATTATTAGTCTTTGAGTAATATGTATATTAAAATCTTAGTTGTCTTAATCTTTAGGAGTTTAGTTATTGTAGTTGAGCATATTATGAAGTCCTACTTTTTTGCTATTTTGTTATATAATTGCCTATTTAATGGTTTCATGTTTCTGAATAATAATGTAGATACGATTTTCATCATCTATTTTCTATTTTTCTCTTCCTTCTACTCTAATAATTTGATATCAGTGCCCATGATAAACCTAAGGAACTTATAAGTAGAGTGAGTTTTACCAAAAAAAATAAAATAACATAAAATAACCATAAAAACTGAAATCACTTTTTTAAATATAGCTCCTCCTCTTTTTGATGGCAATAATTATCAAGCTTGAGTTATTAAAATGACAACTTTAAATATTTGGGAGATAGTTAAGGAAGATTATGAAATTACTCAATTACCTGCAACTCCTATGAAAGCTCAAATGAAGAATCATAAAAAAAAAAATTCAAAAAGTCCAAGGCTAAAGCTTATTTGTTTTCTACCATGTCAAACATAATATTTAAAGAAGTTATTAATTTAGCATCTGCAAAAGATATATGAGATTATCTCAAGAAGAAATATCAAGGTGATGTAAAAACCAACAACATGAATATGCTCAATTTTATTAGAAAGTTCGAGATGCTAACAATGAAGGAGATTGATAATATTAAATATTGTTGTGATAAGTTGGTCAAAATAGTTAACGAGATAAGATTGTTCGGTAAAAATTTCTCTGATGAAAGAATTATGCAAAAAATTCTTATAACTTTGCCTGAAAAATATGAGTCTAAAATTTCTGCTTTAGAATAATCTAAAGATCTGTCAAGTATACCCTTAACAGAATTAATAAATACCTTACAAACACAGGAGCAAATGAGGGCTTTGAAAGAGCAAGGAAGAAAAGGTTGAAAGAGCATTCATAGTTAACAATGAAGGAAAAAGATTCATCAAGAGAGTAAGGCATGAGGCAAAATAAATTTTCTCAATGCTCACATTATAACAAATCAACACATTTAGAAAAGTATTATTCGTATAGACCTTATATTAAATACAGATCATGTAAACAAATGAGTCATATGGAGAAACTTTGTAAGAACAAACAATAAGAAGCCTTGCAAGCATAGGTTGAAAATCATCAGTCTGAAGAAAATTTGTTTTAATTAATTTTTTTAAGAAGACCGATAAGTCTCAAAACTATAATATTTTTTTAGAGGGACCGTCAATTTTTAAAACTGTGAAATCTTTTTTTGAAGAAATCGGTATTATCTTAAAACTGCAATTTCTCTATCCGTTAACAAAATTTGAGTATTGTTTTTGTGTAAAAATTTCTGCATTTGATTTCGATTTTACTCGGTTGGTTTCATTCTAATTCAGCTTATTCTGGTCTGATTTTGGTCACTTCACCGACACCATTGCCCCATTTTTTGGCACCTCAGTTTGGAGTGTGGGATCTACTTTTATAAAAGAATCAATAAAAACACTATTGCCCATTTTTTGCCAATTGTGCGACCCACTTTTTATAAAAAGAATCAATAAAAATTGACATTACAAGTAAGGGCTGTTTGATATCGAGATTCTTAAAAGCATATTCCAACAAAATTTTTTATATTTTTTTCAAATTATATTTTTTAAAATTAAAATAAATAATTTAATATTTTTTTAATAAGTAAGTTTAAAAAAATAATTTGTAAAAAGTAATAAAAATCAATTAATTAAATAAAAAATATTAAAAATATTTTTTAATCATTAACAGAAATCTTAAATACACTATAAAAAGATAGTAGAGTTGTAAAAAGTAATAAAAATTAATTAATTAAATAAAAAATATTAAAAATATTTTTTAATCATTAACAGAAATCTTAAATACACTATAAAAAGATAGTAGAGTAATTATCAAAAATAAATAAATAAATAAAAAGACAATGAAGTACATGAGTTTATTTAAATTTTACAACGCTGGCTCTAAATCATATTCGAAAAGACTTAAAAGAGCATGCAAGTTAAGCCGCAATTACTTGTCTTGTTATGATATCTATGGATATTTTAGTAAAACGCCAATTCTCAAATTAATTGGGATTTCACTGTTCATAAGCACAGTGAAATCCCATCCTACTTTTATGTATTAGTATAGATTTGCAGGAAAAAAAATTTGAAATCATATTTAAAACTTAATTTGAATCTCAATTAAAATTAAATTTATAAAAGAAATGTTTAAAATAGAAAACTGAATTATCTTTGAAAGTAATAGTACATAATTTGAATTACTTGATTAATATCATCATTTTTGGAAATATAATGAAAATATTCACCTTATGTTTGGATTGGTTGAAAATAAAAGAGAAAAAAAATTTGGGTGAAAAGTAAGGGAAGACTATAACTTTCCCTTGTTTAGATAGAGATGGAAAATAAAGAAAGAGAGAAAAATAAAAAATATTTTCCTTTGGTTATTATTACCCCTCTAAAATGGAAAGAAAAATAAAAGTTAAGAGGAAAAATATTACTATTTATTACATAATTACTTTATTACCTTTTTATCATATAACAATAGTTATTTATTATTTTTGTCACTATATAAAAAGCAAAATAGTAATTATACAATATTAAAATTTTCTTTTCTTTCATATTTTGTTTTCCAAATAACGGAAAATAAAATTATTTTTTTTCTTTTTATTTATTTTTCTCTTATCTAAATATGAGAAAGGAAAATATAAAAATAAAATAAAATTTATTTTCTCTTTATTTTCTTTCGTCTCTAAAAGATTATCCAAACATAAGGCTAATGTCGATATTTCTAAAAAACCAAAAAAAAAAATGTATTAGAAAAGAAATTCACTAACATGAGTGTAAAATTAAAAGTTTTACACAATTTTTTATTCATTGATTTATGGCAAATCTAATGACTAATAATATATTTATAATTAAATAACTTCGAAATTTCACTCCTATCAAATAATACACTTTCCTTTCATAAAACTTTTCTTTTTTTTTTTTATATTGCATATCACAAAGAGAAGGGACAGAGAGAGATTCACCAACTTTTTCGTCACCTGTGATTCTGATCAGTCAGCATTTCATCCATACAAACAGATAAACAGATTAGGACAGAACAAAACGATGGCTATCTTATTTAAGGCAAGCGCGAGAAAACGAAACTGTTCACTCTACACAACATACTGGAAGTTTTGAAGAGACAGAGAGAGAGAGAGAGAGAGAGTCAGCAAGAAAAAAGCGCGAGAAAACGAAACTGTTCGCTCTACACAACATACTGGAAGTTTTGAAGAGACAGAGAGAGAGAGAGAGTCAGCAAGAAAAAAGCTGTTCATTCTGCATTGTAGCAAAAGATAGAAAATAAAATAAAAAGTATCATTCCATATCTCTAGCTCTCATACTCAGTGTTGGGTTCTGCCATGGGAGATGCAGGAGCATCTATCCTTGAAAGAACTTCAGGTATTCCAGCAGTGTCACGAATTATCTGTTTCAGGAAACCACATAAAAAAAAAAGGCAGGGATTAGGTCTTTAGCCTTCCTGTTGCTAAAGCAAGCTACTAAGTTTCATGATTATCCTCACTTTAACAAATGGAAGAGAGACAAAAAAATGCGTTTTTATCTATCACATTCATAAGCATCCCATAACATAGACAATATGGGTAACAATGACTATAGTTGTACAGGCTATGAGAGAGAGAGAAGCATGTAAAAGATCAAGGCTACTGAGGGCAAATTTAACATTCCTGCACAAAATAAAAGAGAAAACAAGATGCTCAGGAAAAATTCTCAGAAGTGGGCTTTAGCCTTTAGGTGCATAGTGCATATCCATGATTTACTTTATGATATTCATCAAAGCAAAAGAACTGCTAACAAAATCAGAATTGCTGTAACCAGTTATGGTTTCAGTTAGGCCTACCAACAGATTGAATTCAAACCAAATAATCATAATATAATTTGCTGAATGAATTATTATATCCGATTCAAACCATTGATCTACTGGATTTTTTAAATTTTAGTCCCTAATCAAATCCTAACAGACTTAGCTATCTAATTCACATTTATGGCGAAGCACCTATTTTAAAAATTAAAAATAATGAAATAAAAGAACATTGCAAAGTTTTGTACATGTTATTCAATATGTATAATCACAACAAGAAATTGAATGCACAATAATATTTATAAAAATATAAACGGTATTTGCCTTGAGACACAGAATTTATCAAGAAACAAAAGAAAGCAATGCTTTATATGACCATATATGCTGAAAAGATTTTCAATATATTGATAAAATTATTTGAATGCACAAGCCTTTGTGAATCTAGATGGATTAATAGCATCTGGTTCCTGAAGATATCCCTAGTTTGTTAATTTATCAGGAACTTAGATTGTGGAATTCCCAAAGTTGCCCCTGTATACTATCAGACGGGAATAAGGGTCACAGTTACGCTTGAGATTTTTATCTCTAGTATAAGAATTTTGTTCTGTTTACAAAAATATTACTTGAGTGATAATACAACCAAATCCAGATCAATGATAATTCTGTACAGAATGTTTACCCAATTCTGCAATATGACCACTAAAATAAGAATTTTAGGGAGCAGCATGTGTACAAGTACAACTACAAATTTATTCCAAAGATACGCTCAATATAATACTTACAAGTATCTCCTCATCAAGATAAGAAATCATGAAGAGCCTCTGGAAAGAACCACCTGCTGGTGTGTTTAAGAAAAGAAAAAAGAAAGAAAAATTATTAGCTTCAATTTGTAATAATTTTACCATTATTTTTTAAAATGTACCATAAAGCATTATTTATGTATCCAAATTATATGATCGGCAGGATATCTAAAGAGGGAAAATAGCATTTAAACTTCAAAATAGCATCATCTCATAAGCCTAATCCTCCAATGGGCTAACCTAAAAAACAGACAGGGAGTGGAATTTCTGGGATATCACAGAAGTTAAACCATAATGCCAAATAGCTAAATTCATTGTATATACAAGAACATGGAGCATAGCACTCCAACTGAAAACTTCAGAGATGTCAATGATATAAACACCACACGACAGATTCTGGGCCAAAATTCTAGTATCTAAATCTAACATGATAAATCCTTTTACACCAGATTCCAGCTGCTTCAGAATAATTTACATGCCAGCTCACTCCTACACTAAACTCTCAACTCTCAACTCCAAAAGATTACACAGATCCTCCAGGAAAAATATCTATTGGCTGAGGTACAATTATTATTCTCTTCACAACTAGGAGGGGAAGTTTTTATGTGAACTCCTATTATAAGTAGCATGATAGAAAGATACTGGAGCTTTCTGGAACTAATTTCGAGTAGGAAAGAGATTACCAACCAATACGGAGAGGAAACTATTCATCCATATCAAAATGTCTTTCCTTTTCCCTTAGGCGAAGGAAAAATGCAGGAGGTTCGACCCTTTGAATGCTCACACTACCAGACAGACACTCCATAAAGAAAATATATATATATATATATATATATATATATATATATATATATATATATATATATATATATCTAAATACTTACACAGGGGGACTTTTAGCCCACTGGAAACAACATCCCTGATAGGAACCGGAAGTTGTTGAACTGTACTGACAGCCTGACCAAGTGCACCTTTTAGCTGTTCTGGCACAGTCTCTTCAACAATTTTTGGTGTCTCAAGAATTCCTTCAACATATTCTTCTTTCATTCTAAGGGGTCCCTCCACAGATAAGTTTGCTGAAAGAATAAATTTACTTTCTATCTGCACTACACCAGAAAAAACTGATTCATAATAAAGCTCAAGAACCTTCATCAAGAGCATACATAACAGGTTTGCAATGATTCAAAAGTATTAACTGTCATCAACTGGTCATCCATGTCTCAGCAGAGACTAAATGCCCATCATGACTGCATGGCTGTTGGAACAACATTCCCAAAATCATATTCAAGCACGAATCAAGACAAAATTCTTATTGCATATAATCGAGACATCTAGATTAGCATTAGGCCTTAATGTAGAGATCTTCCTCCAACTTCTACCAAATTCTTAATTCAAAAGTTTGCAATATTAACTGACTGTCGCCAGTTGTTTCAAATTTCTAACCCCACCATCACATTAATGGACATATGGCCTCAGGTCATGTGATCAACACATGATTTGGATCTTAAGAAACAAAGGTTGTACATAGTTAACCCCACAATGCTCACACTCCTTCCGTCCTCATTACAAAATAAATCAAAAAGATTATATTGAGTAGAATATGAGAATATGATAAGTTAGATAACTTTTCAACCTGATGTGCAAAGGTCCATGTCTCTCCTAAAACAACTCAACCCATATCCAAATCATATTCCAGATTTACCTCCCACCTTCAATCCTTATCATAAGTCCTATAGTCACTAGTGCCATCAAGCAAGTCATGGAAACGTGCATCCACCAGCTTCCTTCATGCAATATGCGGTCCACATAAATGAAAACAGTCCATAAGAGTGACAGATTCAATAAAAGCAATAAAAGTCTACCTATAAGTAGGGGAAACTAAATACATGAGCTAAGTAATTAGTTTGTTAAACAACCATAAAGAAAGAAGCTTGATTTGCATGCTTTCCTTGTTAGTAGCTTTAATTTGACTGGTTCCATTTATTTAGGAATTAGTTTCAACAAATCAGCCAATATTTAAATGTAAGTACAGCATCAAATGAAACTGTGCTTATTATATGGCAAATATTCCATCAAATAACATCCCAAAGAGGATAAAGACAGAAGAGTACCGAGGAAAGTAATTTCAAACTTGCAGTAACCTTTGACTTGCCATCTTTAATCACCACATCCATTTTTGAAAAATTAGCCAAACTTGAGGGAAATCTCCTACAAAAATATGGAGCTTAGACTAGTTTAATTAACTTCTTAAAATAAATAAAAAAAATCCAATACAGAAGCAATTAATCATAATCCCTTAGATTCTGTGTTATGTATTCAAGGAATGAGAAAAAGTAAATCCAAATAAACTGAACTCACTCAAATATAAATCTAGCAGCAGACAATCCTGCACCTCCAGATCCAAACCACTCAAAATTCCATCGACCTTCCAAAAATGGAGACCTGAGAATCTAAAGAAATAAAGTTAACATTTGATAATATACAAATACAAGTGCTTTGTTCAAATAAGCTCCTACGTAGTTGGTCTAGGCGTTGGATTGAGCCGCTCAAGACCAGTTATCCTCTCATTCACATCAATCCGCTGCACATCCGTCGTCTTTCCCGACACTAGAGCTTCAAAACCGCCGGAATCTTTAAACTAAATCAATCAATGATCTACCATTAGCTCACATTCAATTCTAGTCTCAAAATCAACGCAAAAATCGTATTATCGGAGTAAATAAAATTGAGTTTTAATTGCTGGAAAAATTAGACTTAACAGCAAGAAGCAAAGATTCCTTAGCAGATAGTCGCTCCATCTCCTTGGCGTAGGTGGCAGGAGCTCCTGGTGCCACTTGCTGAACCATTGCAGTGCAATCCATTCTCCGGTTCCTCCGGCCAGTATTCCGTAGTCGAGGAAAAGAGACGAGCGAAATGGTGGCATTAGTTAAAGTGAAAGACGAAGAAGAAGAACCAATTGCAGAAATTGCAGAGAGTGAGGCCAGGATCGAAATCGAGGCCATTGCAATTTACAATTTTTAAAAAACAAAAAAAAGAATCAAATGGGAGATATTTCAGCACCAAAGCCGACAACGTTCAAATCCACAGAGCCCAAAGCTTTTCCTTTCTCTACATTATTTTTTTGCCCTTCTTGGTTTGTCAGGCTCAGGCTCGTTGTATTTATTTAATGCTTTTAAATTTAACCCGACCCTAAAGGCAAGGACAGAGGCTCAAGAGCCAATATATTCAATTTGCATTAACTATTCAATTTGGATTAACTACTCTCTTTAGTATTAAAAAAAAATATCATTAAAAAAATTAATTTTATTCATAAATAAATAATTATTTAATAATTTAATAAAAAATAATAAAATAACTAATTTACTCTTTTATTTTTTAAATATGAAAGATATTTTTCTAATTTATACTATAATTAATAAGAATCTTTTTGACAATTTATGATAAAATTATTACTATTTTAAAAATAGTAATTTTTTATTAATGGCCACTTTTTTCATAATGGAAAGAGTATTAAAATAAATTTATTATTAAGAATTGTGGTAATATTATTCTCCCTTTATTCTAAAAAAGTGACTAATAATTAAAAATTACTATTAATTACTAAAAAAATTATTATTAAGATAATAATAACTTTATCATAAATTACTAAAAAAAATCTTTATGAATTACATTATAAATTTGAAAATCATCTCTCAAATGGAAAAATAAATTAGTCATTTTACTATTTTTTTTATTGAGTTGCTAAATAGCCACTTATTTACACTTATTTTTTTAATAGTTACTTTTTTTATAATAAAGGGAGTATGTATTTTCTATTTTTATATATAGATATTTTTATATAAATAATAGAACTCTATCTTTATTATATATGTAACTTTTTACACTTATATAGATGTTATAATTAATAAAATTATATATACAAAAATTTATTTTTTCTTTTATTTCTTCTTTTATTTATTCTCTATAATTATTTTCTATTTTATAATACGTTGTCTTTTTTGAAATTATTTGATAAGTTGTTATTTATTCTACATGTTGTATATTATTAATACTCCATCTATTTCAAATTAATAGTCGTTTTAGGAAAATGCACATATATTAAGAAAATCATTTAATTATCATAATTATAAGTTAAAAAGACTAAAATATTTCTTTTTAATTTTGATGCAAAGATAAATAAAAACAATTAATATGAATGTTTAATAGAGAGATAAAAAGAGGCTAAAGTTGTAAAAAAATAATAAATACTTTTTTGAAATTCTAAAATCACAAATATTTTGAAACAAAATAAAATTTTTAAAGAGATAGTTATTTTGAAATTGATGGAGTATATTATATTATAATAAGATATATTATATGATAATTAATTGACGAGTATATATATATATATATATATATATATATATATTTTTTTTTTTTTTTTTTTTTTTTTTTTTTTTTTTTTTTTTGCCAAATGTTTGTGATGATAATTTCACCTGTCAAAGCTTATATTAAACGGCAATAATGGATTCGGACAAAAATCCTTGATTTTGACATGCAATCACGGACTTTGTTAGGAATCCTAATAAATGATTTTTTTTTATTATCTGATTTTAAATCTAAATCTAAATTGTTAGTAAGTTCTTTTTTTTTTTTTTTTTTGAATCGTTGTTGCTCTTATAATTGAATTTTAACTATATTATAATTATGTTTGGACATTTAAATCCAATTTGGTATTAGTATGAGCATACCAATATTTTTCATGATATGCAGTTTTTATTGGAATAATAATTTTATTATAATTTTTTAATGGAGATATTATTAGTTGATACTATTTAATTTAATTAAATAAAAACAAATCTTGAAGAATTTGTATTTTAAATTTCTGTATGTTATAAATAAAATGGAGGAGAACATGAACAAAAAATATAGAGAATAGAATAGTTTTTCCAGTTGTTCCATTCAATAGTATTAAGCCCTTTATATAGAGTACAGAAAAGAAAAAAATAGGAAACTTTTCCAATAAAGAAAATATAAGAAATAGGAAGTTCTTCCAATAAGGAAAATACAATCAATACTAATATGGAAACTAGAATATTCATGTATATGGAAAGACATCAATCAAATCTTATAATATATCATAACACTCCCCCTTGATGTCTTTTACAAAGAATATGTCTCGTTAAAACCTTACTAAGGAAAAACCCTGTGGGAAAAAAATCTTAGTGAAGGAAAAAGAGTACATTATTCTTGTAGGGATTTGCGCCATAACACTGCCTTGTTAAAAACCTTGCCAGGAAAATCCAATGGGACAAAACCTAGGTTAAGGAAAAAAGAGTACAGTGTATTAAAATCTCCCTCTCATGAAAATATGATTTCTATCAAATATCTCTTAGCTGACGCATGCTAATTTTGTTGACTAACTTTTCAAATGTGATTGTAAGGAGTGCCTTTGTAAACAAATCTGCCAAGTTGTCAAATCGTATACTTAATGATATTTAAGTAATATCCACATATAATAATTTATTTGTAGTACTCCCTTAGGATATTACTTGCGCTATGAATATAACTCGTTAAAAACCTTATTATAATACCCAGTGAGAAAAAACATATCTAAGGAAAATAGTATATTTCATGCGCTATTTTTTCATTGCACAGATTGCCTCGTTAAAACCTTTGTCCAAGAAAACCCTGTGGGATAAAAACTTGACTAAGGAAAAAGAGTACAATCATATACTAATTCGCTCCCCCTGATGATGACAGATTTTAATACGGCGTATACTAATTAATGAAATGATGCCGTTTAAATACCACATTAGGTAAAAACTTAGTACATAAGTCTATTAAATTGTCACTCAAGCGAATTTAGTGGATATCTCTTCTGAAACTTATGTATATACAAGAATTTGGGTGAAGTTTATGTCTACTTCGTTACCCTTAATATAACCACCTTTAATTTATGCAATACAAATTACATTATTCTCAAAATACAATGGGAGTATCTTTTAGTGAGGTACTTCAGGACCATAAAAATTTTTATAAAATTGCAGTACCACTATAAGTGAATACATAATCAGTCTAAAATCTACCATCATATAGACTAAGCAAATAACCAATATTCGCATGTAGACCAATTTCAAATATGAATTATAATATTAATAGTATATTGAAGATAACTTTTTACACCATTTTAATATCTCTTTGTAGGTGCAAAGCTATAGCTAGTTAGGAATTTTTCTTGCAAATGCAATATCAGGCCTGATGCAATTTGCAAGACACAAGAGTGCCCTATAGCACTTATATATGATACTTCAAGACTAAACAGCTCTTTATTGTCTTTTTTAGGTCTAAAAGGGTCTCTATTCACTTCTAGTGAGCGGAACACCTATTAGTGTGCTTGAGGGAGAAGATTTATCTATGCAAAAATTGCTTAAATATCTTTTCCACATAAGTATACTGGTGTATTAGGACTCCTTAATAATCGGACTGCAGGCCGATACAAAATTTCATTTCCTTTAAATTTTTCATCTCAAATTCACTTTTCAAACAGGTACATACTTATTTGAGTTCATTAGGAGTCACATTGATATTTAAATCAACTTATACTGCAATAATAACATATACCATTCTATGGTCTTTTATGAATACAAATGGACATAGTGTATTATTCACATATTTTTCTTTCAATAAGAATTTACTAAAAACAATCATACCACATGTCCATATTGCTTTAATCCATACATAGATTTTTGCAATTTGATGAAATATATGTCACATATTTAATGTGTATTCATTTATGATATACTTAGTCCTTCTGGGACTCTTATTACTTTCATAAGGCGTACAATAAGCCTTTCATTAACTGCCATATTAATTAAGTATCGGAACATGATCATTTCCATAATAAGAGAATTATTTTTCTCATAATCAATGATAGAACGAGTTTAGCTCTACTTTAATTGTCTCATTCCATGATGATCAATCATGTTTATGTTAATATTCAGTTATACTTATAGATTATGGATCCATATTTTCTCTTGTAACAGTAAAAGCTACTGTTGAGGCAAATTCATCGTCGACGATAATTAAATTTCTATCAACTCTTTCTTATATCACAAAATAATTGAGATCTCATAGTTTTCATTTATATGATCATCAACTCCAGAAGCCATATCTGGAGGATCTAATTGTTCCGTTGTTTCAGTCTGTGTCTCATAATTAGCTATAGCTCTTTGACTAAGATCTTCCTTTTCAGGAGGTTTCTCTTCAGGAGATTTTATGAGTGGCGCTGCTTTTCTTTTCCGCGAATTTTTGTCTTTAGTTCCAATTTACTATCCACGCTTCTGGCGTGTAGTGAAATTGATTGATTTTCTATTTGCAATTGGAATCACAACCCTTGCTAGGGTATTAGTAGTTGTAATATGAGACTTTGTCACTCTTTTAGCATTTATAAATGCATTTGGCAATTAAGTTGCAATTTGTTGCAACTATATTATTTTGTGAACTTCTGGTTCACTCTAACTTGTAAATGGACCAAAATTATTTAAAGGGTTTTCCTTCTAATAAATTTCTCGACATTCTTTAGCACTGTAGGTGCTTTTCCTCCTCCTAATGTCAAAAAATATGCCTCATCAAAATAAATTCATAGTCTCTTTTGTGGACCCATTATCGCACATTGAGATAGATTTAATATATTCATGGCACAGAAAAAATTTATGACTCATATCCTTATACAAGTTTTAAGGGAGAGTATATATGATGTACACAATGGCATTCATGCTAAACTTTTAATTGTTGAACTATAAGTTCAATGCTTGAACTGCAGGTTCAACGCAATATATTGTGCATGTATACTAGAGATAAAATAGTAATTAAATAACTCATTATAATACACAACTTATAAAATCCTTGCAAATTACTCCTTCAAGGAGTTTACATAAAATCATCAATATTGAATTGAGTTATGTCCTCTATATGGGCGATTCCTCTTTCAGAATCTCATGATTTACCAAATGATTTATAATATTCACTTCAGGGAATACAGTTGTACTAGTGGGCATTATTTGATGATTTCTCGTTAGTAATTATTCTTTCAGAATTCTTATTATCTACCAAATGATTTATAGTATTCACTTCAGAGAATACAGTTGTACTAGTGGACATTGTTTGATGATTTTTTTATTAATAATTATTATTTGCAACTACTAGAAAAATAATATTTGTAAATTTTCACTTTTTATACTGCTACTACAGGAGTACGTAACTTTATTACTGCACAATTTCAGCTGTGAAGTAATTTTAAATATGGTTGGATTATATTCTCAAATAGACTTCAAGTCTTGTAGGTGTAAATTTAACCAATCATATTGAGTTTATGGTAGTACCACATATTTCAAGTGATTATATCTATTTTTAAAACTCTTCTAGAAAATATAAAAATCATTAATAGTAAGATATTCAACGTTTAAATTCTCACTTAAATGAAGTTTAAGTAGATAATAGCTTTTGCTTTTGCTAGCATCTAAATGCATTTCATTATCAATAACTCACGTCAAAAATTATTTCTATTGAATTCAAGAGCATATAAAAATTATCAACCAAACTTTAATTCACTATACTTCACTTTATTTAAATAACTTAATTTGTATATATTTAAAATATATCTAAATAGACTAATCAGAAAATAAATTAATATTAATTTTAACAAACATTAAATTCATAATTTATCATACCAAGGAAAGGTAAGCACTAATTATACTTCTCTATACCAACATAAATCCAACAATGTATGCAATCCGGAAATAAATTCATCAATTCACAAATTAACAAAACCATGTTACTTATATAATTTATATTAATCTCATCTCACATTTAAATCTCTAATTGTTTTCACATCTAATACACATTGACATAAGTAAATTCAAAACATATATAACACACACAACTTTCTTGTAGACTATTCAACTAACAAATATATATATATATATGTATGAGACATGTATTGTCCATAAAATAAATTTTGAGTTGAGATGCTAAGACCGAAGGATATGTAATAATATATACACTAGTAGAATCAATCTCAATTTAATGAATCAAGTAAACCTATTAATATGAACGCAAGATCACCATTTTCCCATAAAGCAAGTCAATCAATCAATAAATGAATAATTTAGAGTCGGATTTTATGTCAAAAAAAAATTATAAGCTATGACTTTAAAACTATGCATAAAATGTGTTATTATAATTGATAACCAATTAAAAGTTGCAATTTAGTTGGTAAATCAAATAGGCCATACCCATCATTCCAATACATATAAACAACAATGAAACACCCAAAACAGAAAAATCAAAACAAAAGGATTTACCTTAATATTATGGTCATACGCAGGTATTTTATTAATATCCAATTTATTCAATGCGTGTAGCTTAAACCAAATTTATTAGTTATTTAGGAACATAAAATATCAATTTTTCAAGGATGTCTATTTTATTTATTTGATTACTCGAAGGAGTGATACTAGTATAAATAATTCTTACTTATGATGTCGAGACCCATCAATTAACATTGTTTAATATAAAATCATAATAAAATCAGTCTTTTAAAGACTTGTAGACAATGCATTTAATTCTTCAGGAATATTTAATAATTTTTTAATGAATTTGTTTACTTTAATTAGTTTTTCAGGAACTATATAGAATATCAGTTCTTTAGGAACTGTAGAGAATATCAGTTTTTCAAAAAACTGTAGAGAATACCAATTCTTCAAGAACTATAGGGAATACCAGTTTTTCAGGAACTGTAATTATTATTAGTTCTTCAGGAACTCATAACTTAGTTATTTATTTAATTAATTCTTCAGGAATTATAAATAATACTAGTTATTCAGGAACTAGAATTTAAAATATAATACTAATTCTCTAGAAACTCATAGCTTAGTTATTTATTTAATTAGTTCTTTAGAAACTATAAATAATACTAGTTCTTCAGAAACTAGTATTTAAAATATAATGCTAGTTATTTAAGAACTAGAATTTAATTGATTAATCATTAAATAGTATATCAAATCTTTATAAATCTAAAAAAATGATTTGAAATAAATGATTGTAAGAGAGAAGGAAAAAAAAATGATTTCTTCAAATTAATTAGCCCAATATGTTCAAACGATTTCTTAAAAAAAATGATTTAGTTTTTTTTTTCTTAAAAAAAATATTTGATACATAAATATTAATACTAATAGTAATTAATTAGATAAAAATTGTTTACCATAAATCTTGAATTTTATTTCTTCAAAATTTTCGCCTTAGCTGGGTTGTAGCAAACCACAAGCTATAAAAAATTATGAACAATATTGTAAAACGATTCGTGCTGATAACGTGTTATAAATAAAATGGAGAAGAATATGAACAAAGAATATAGAGAAGAGAATAGTTTTTCTAGTTGTTCCATTCAATAGTATTAAGCCATTTATATAGAGTACAGAAGAGAAAGAAATAGGAAGCTTTTCCAATAAGGAAAATACAAGAAATATAAAGTTTTTCCAATAAGGAAAATACAATCAATACTAATATGAAAACTAGAATATTCATGTATATGGAAAGACATCAATCAAATCTTATAATATATCATAACACTGTAAATTTAAATGAATTAATACAGTTCTTGAATAATTAGTATTATCTATAATTCTTAAAAAATTAATTAAATAAATAACTAAAGTATAAATTTCTGAAAAATTGACTCTTAGAACTAAAATACTCTAAATTCTTGAAAATTTAATATCCCAATTTGTTAAAGAATTAATATCTCATATTCCTGAAGAACTAATTAAATAAATAAATAAAATATAAAATTATTGAATCATTATCCTATGTTCTTGAAAAACTAAATTTCCCTACAGTTCCTAAAGAGCTAACACTCTTTATAGTTTTAAAAATAGTTATTGAAGAATTAATACTTTCTATAGTTTTTGAAAAACCAGCATTTGAATTGGTATTCTACTAGTTCTTAAAGAATTAGTACAAAAAATCCTTGAGAAATAAAGATTTGGACTGGAGGAAGCCATGAAAAGAATTTTTTCATATGATTTCTTTGTAGTGCTAAAGAATGTCAAGAAATTTTCTAAAAGGAGAATTGTATTTTTGATCCATGTATAAGTCAGAATGAATTACAAGTTCATAAAAATAATACAGTTGTAACAAATTGCAATTCAACTGCCAAATCCATTAATATATGCCAAAAAGTGACAATAATCTCATATTCTAGCTGCTAATATCATAGAAAGGATCACAATTCTAATTGAAAATAAAAATCAAATTGAGCTCGACACACATCAAAAGCGTTGATAACCTAAAGATAAGAATCTGCAAAAAAAAAAGCTGCGGCACTCATAAAATCTCTTGAAGAGAAGCCTCTCGAAGAGGAAGATCTCAGTTAAAGAGTTATAACCAATTATGAGACAGATTTAGACAATGGAATAATTAGATCCTCCAGATATGATTTCTGGAATTGATGATCATATAAATTAAAACTACGAGATCTTAATTAATTTTATGAGATAGGAGAAAGAGTTGATAGAAATTCAATTATTATTAATGATGAATCTGCCTCAATTGTAACTATTGTTGTTTCAAGAGAAAATATGGATCCAGAATCTATAAGTATAACTGAATATCAGTATAAACATGATTGATCATCATGAAAAAAGGCAATTAAAGTATAGCTAGACTCGCCCTATCATTAACTATGAGAAAACTAATTTTCTTATTATGGAAATGATTACGTTCCATTATTTAATTAGTATGACAGTTAAAGAAATGCTTGAGATATGTTTATTAATATATTTCGTTGAAGGTTTCAAATGAGAAAGAAATTATTCATGCGCATTGTAGAAGTCCTTCAAAATCGTTCGAAATATTTCCAAGTGAGGTTTGATACAACCAATAAAATAGGACTATCTCTTCTTTAAAAAATGCACTGCAACTATTCAGTAATTAGCATATGGAGCACTAGTTAACCAATATGATGAGTACATAAGGATCGTTGAATGTACTGTAATTGAGTGTTTATTCAAATTCTGCAAATGTGCGATTGAGATTTTGGCACCCAAATATCTGAGAAGGCCCAACGGTGAAGACATATAATGTTTATTTTAATTACATATGGAGTGCCATAGTTTTCCTAGCATGCTTGGCAGTATTGACTGTATGCACTAGCATTGGAGAAATTGTCCCATTGCATGGAAAGCTCAATTTACTCGAGGTGATCAAGGGTTCCAACAATCATGCTAAAAGTGGTCACTTCATTGGATATGTAGATATGGCATGCATTCTTTAGCATTACAGGGCCAAACAATGACATCAATGTACTCAACAAATCTCCATTATTTAATGATGTATTGCAAGGATACGCTTCAGATATTCAATTAATGGTAAATGACACACAATACACAAACAGGTAATCTAGCCGATGGTATATATTTAGAGTAGGCAACATTTGTTAAAAGTTGTTCATATCCAAAAGACCCAAAAAAGGATCAAGTTCAAGCAAATGCAAAAGACTATAAGAAAGGATATCAAGCGAGCATTTGACATGCTCTAATCTCGATAGGCAATTGTATGTGGCCCCGCCTGCTTTTGGCACAAGAAAAATTGAAAGATATAATTTACACAAGCATCATATTGTATAATATGATTATTGAGGATGAAGAAGATGCAATAAAAAATTGGAATGATGATAAAGGAAAGCCTCTGATCCCCGTAAGTCAAGAGTCCATATAGAATTTTCAATAATACCTCTGCAAGAACGCGACACTACGTGATAGAGAAGTACGTTACCATCTTCGATTAGGCTTGGTCCAGCATATTTAAAAAATTTTGGAGAGAATGCAAATGCAAATTTGTATTTTTTGTTTTAGTACTTTATATTTCGAAATATTTTTTTAATGTCAAGTTTAACCACCAAAATTTATCCTTTAATTCATTATATATTAAATCATTCATAATTTAATACTTTAGTATTTAAACAAATAAAAATATTCAAAATATTTTGTGAATATTTTAAAATATATTATTTTTCAAAAACTAAAAAAAATATTATTTTCGATAAATATAAAATTTTTGCAAAATTAACTAATTATTATCTTAAAATAATTAAATGATTTTGTTAAATAAATGAATTTATTATAAAATGTATATTATTAATGATTTAAATAATGTGTAATTTGATTGTGGGTCTAATATTGTTTACTTTTTAGAGTTTAACTATTATGAGAGATAATCTAATAAGGAAAAGTTTAATACATTCATGATGAGGTATGATCATCAGACACTTCAAATATCTAACCATTAAAGATGTCCTGACTACTCTTATCACTTTTATTTGGATTGATTATTAGTCAGTTCAATTTGACATTAAGTAAAAATAAAAATTTGAAATTTATTTAAGAGATAATTAAATTGAAATAATTGTGAAACACTAAAAAATAAATCGAAATTATTCAAAACTATATTGTATTTGTAAACTATAAACACAATTTTAATATTATTTTAGAATATATACAATATTTTTTTTCATGGATGTATATAATTCAGACTAGAGACAAAGGCATTAAGGTTGAGCATAGGAAATAAAAAATAGTGAATTGGACCGAAATATTAAACTATTTTAATACTGCACTATAAGAAATTTGGGATTCAAGATGAGAACCATAGGAAACTGTACTGAAAATTTTAATTTGGTACGATACCTATTCTTAGCTCATATTCAAACCTAAAACTGCACCAAATTAAATTATATTGAACGGCTCTAAAAGTATTAATACCGAATTGAATTTTAATAGAATATCAATTATATATATACTAGATTTTTTCTAAGGTGTTTCGCTCGTTGATTTCCATTATGACTCGTTATAACTCGTTAGATATATAAATACTTATTCTAAACTTTCACTTTTTTTTTATTATAAACTTAATGACTAGCTTTTTGTTACTTAACTATAAAATTATATACTTTTATATTAAGTGAAATTTTTAATTAAAATGATATAAAACTTCTCAAATAAACACTACGAGGTCAAAATCTTATTAGTCGACTTTTAATATTATTATGAAAAAATGTTTACATAATTTGATTATTAAATTTACTTTAATTGTTGAATCCAAGTTAAATTTTCATGTGAAAACCTAAATTCAATGAAAATATAATTAAACATAGTAAATATTATCTAAAGTGTATAGTCATGCATGTATAACACAATTAGACTGATAACACAAAATAATTATAATTTCAATATAAATATATGAATATATTTTAAAAGGCAAGATATATACAATATTAAAAGAACATGAGTCAAGCATATCTAAATAAATCATTTATTATAATTTTAAATGATATTCTGATATTCAAGAATATGCTAAAGAAAATAAAGTAAATGAATTGATAGATATATTTTATTATAAATTTTTAAGTATTTTTATTTTGTTATCGTTAAGTTGCTTAATTATTAATTATAAGTTAATTTTCATAGTAATATTTAGTACATCTACTATTTTCTCATAATTCCAATGTAGGTTATATGTTTTTATTAATTTTGATAAACTTGATTACTTTGACACATTATAGCCTAATTTTTATTCTTTTAGAAAATTAACAATAATTTTTTTAGTATCTATATGCACCATTATTTTAAAAATAGGATTGCGACCGAACCAAATAGGTCACCGATTCATGGTTCAATTAGTCACACCCTTTGGATAAAATTCTTCATTTTTCTTTTCTTTTTGTTTTATTTTTGATCATTTTATTAAAAATTTCCATTGATGCAGGTCCGACCGATTAAAAACTAGTGAAAGGACATTTAACCAGAATTTCAGTTTTTCAGTAAACTAAAATGGACTAGCCTCTGATTTTCAATTGAACAAGTAAAACCAATTGGTCCAATTCGAATTTTATAACACTGATATGCACAGATTTTTCATCATCAATAATACACTTGTTATTCCCATTTGAATCCACCTCGGCATTCATATTAAGTTTCAATTTTCACTTGGATATCTCTGACACTAATATCTTAAAATTAGACTCTAATTCCACAAAAAGCTTAATTACATTCAAACCATTATCACTCTTTTAATAAATGTGATAGTTAGAAGGATAAGAGAGATAGATCTTTGCTAATTTTTTTAGTAAATTGCCCTAAAGAAAGCATATTCATTAAGTCCATTGATAGTTCTTCGCATGCTAAGGATGGGTTGAAAATGTTTCGATTACTTGATCAATTTGGGAAGGAAATAGGAGAAAATAATATGGTTCAAGTTGTTGCTGATAACACTTTAGCCAATGTTTTAGCCATTTTTTTTAACCTTTAACTTTTAATGAAGTTGTTAGTAGTTTCTATTTATTGATTGGCTTTCATTTATAACTCATGTCTTGTAGGAGATTTTTTAATGGTTAAGTGAAAGTACTTGTATTGGACACCATGTGCTACCCACTGCTTAGACTTGATGCTAGAATACATTTTCAAACTTCCTAGACTCAAAAATGCATTTCAAAGAGCACATACAGTAAATGACTCCTTTTATAGTTATACACAAGTCTTGAATACGATGAGAACATTCACAAATAAAAGACTGTGAGGCCTCATCCGAACACTGATCTTATCCACTGGAGAATCGAAATACTCTTCGGGAGAAACTCCACGATTGAAATTCGCTGTGAGTTTAGAAAATTAATTTATGTAATTTTGAAGTTGTGAAAGTGAGTTGCCACTTCAATTTACTTATTTTAATTGGGAAAATTAAAGAAAACCCAAATTGATTGACTCCAAAAATATTTTGTTTTTATCCCAACGGAAAAACACTAATCCATAAATAACTAAAAAAGGCTCGGGGATCAGGTGTTGATAATTACACAATTGAGAAAATATAATTTTCTTCGGTTTGGCTAAAAATTGCAAAATAACTCTTAAAAAAGAATTATCGTTTACGTATGAACAGGAATAAAATGATGCATGAAGCAGATATATATAATAAAATGAAATGAAATGGCAATAAATAAGTAAAAGAATAAATCCTACTTAATTATTATAAGATCAAAACGAATGAAATAAGAGGATCTTTCCTCTAGCCTTTATGGGTACTAAGAAAAGCACACATTCCTCAATTAAGTTAACACAAAATTCAAAAATAAAACATTAATACAAATAAATCAAAGTAAAAGGGAAAAAATGTTATTATAAAAGATTTTAGAGTTGATGCCTTTTCAGAATGGTAGCCTGCGTATCCTATTAAATAGGAATCAAACTCCATGCAGTTCTTCTTTATTGCGAAGGAGGGGTTCTGAAAAAAAAATGCTGGTTTATTTATTAATTTAATTCTAATTTTTAAATTAATAAATTTTAAATCTTTTCTGTTTTAGACCTAAAGAGAATTCTAGATCTGAGTTTAGAATTTTGAAAATGGACAAAATGAATTATACCTTTGCTTTCCTTGATTTTCGGATGAACGGGGTGAGTTTAGCTCTGGATCTAAGCTCCACTTTGGATTTAGGACCCCAAAGTTGAATCTTAAACAGCGAAAAGTTAGCAAAACAGTATAATAAATGCAAATTAAAAAGAATTTGAAACGACAGATTTTAGTATCAAATTTCAAACAGAATTTTAGCACAATTAGTAAAGCAATATAAGAGAATTTCTACATTGGAATTCCCCCCTCAATGAGCTGGAAGGCAGCTCAATTTATAGAGCTAGTGAAGGGATGCCGCCAAATGCCGACGGCGGCACCAACAATGCACAAGCTAGCCGAGCGGCACTCAGATTGCTCCGACCTGCAGGGCGACATGTTGGGTGTGCCGCTAGCACTCTAGAAGTGCAGCCCCATCACTAGCATGTTGGGTGTGCTGCCCAAAGCGATGGCTCCTCAAAACCACTGGTCTAACTTGATTTCGCACGTTTTTGGTCGTTTATGGTTTGTTTCAGATCTGATTTGTGCCCGGTTCGATTCTATGGGTTTATAACTGAAAAGCAGTCGACTGAAAGTGAAAGATTCATAAAATTTATTTTTCAACGGGACACTGCCCCGCACTTCGCAAGAAGCGCTGCTCCCTTGGCCCTTGCCTGCTAACCGGCTAGCGGGACTGCCGTATGCGTAGCGCACTATTTTTAGTAGGTGTCAAGCTGCAGCCGGATCATAATGGTGAAAATTTGAGGGTTCACAAAGACAGATGCTAAGACCTTGGAAAACAAGATTTGCCACATCTTTTCTTACTCTTTCAATATTTTATAAGCAAAAAGCTAATTTTAGGAAGATGTTTACTTCTAAAGAGTGGACAAAATCTAGATTTGCAAAAGAGCCAAGAGGAAAGAAAGCATATCAAATAGTGCTACAAGATTCATTTTGGAAAAGTGTTCTTTATGCTTTGAAAGTTTCAGGTCCTCTTGTAAAGGTGCTTAGATTGGTGATAATGAGGATAAACCAACCATGCCTAATATTAATGAGGATATGGATAGAGCAAAGGAAGCTATTGCTAAATCTTTTGAGGATGGAAGTCAATATAAAAGAATATTTGAAATCATAGATGAGAGATGGAATGTTCAATTGCATCGTCTTCTACATGCAACTAGATATTATTTAAAATCCATAATTTTTTTACTCAAATGCAAATGTTGGAGAAGATTTAGAGGTTATTGATGGATTGTACGCATGTATAGAAAGGTTGATTCCAATTGTTGAATTGCAAGATAAGATTTCTAAGGAATTAATCTTATATAAGAATGTTGAAGTGTTGTTTGGCAAACAAATATGCATGAGAGGAAGAAATCAATTAGCACTAGGTAATATAACTTTTCAAATTACATAATTTGGATTTTTAATACTTAATACATTTATGAATCATTTTTTAATTATTAATGATTTTCTCCCAATTGAATTGTGGTCTCTATTTGGTATTGGAACTCTTAATTTGCAAAAGTTTGCCACTAAGATTTGTAACCTTACTTGCATCGCATCAGGTTGTGAGAGAAATTGGAGTGTCTTTGAGTATGTAAACTCTCTTACTTTTATTTTTAAACCTACATGATATCTTATATCTTTACTCCTTAGTTTTACTAATTCAAATTTGATTATGACAGCTTCATAAAGAGAAGAGCAATCGATTAGATAAAAAAATGCCACATTGATTTGATGTTTGTCAAGTATAATAGAGCTTTGAGATGCCACTTCAATTTGCGCAAACCAATTGATCCTATATCTTTAGATGAGATCGATGAGAGTAATGAGTGGTTGCTTGGGGTAATAGGGGACAATGAAGATGATGACCTTGTACAGGAAGATGGTGACTTGACATGGGCTGATGTTTCAAGAGCATCCGGTGTTGATGAACCTTATCATGAAACTAGATCAATATCAACATTTAATGTTAGAGCTACAAATTCAAATGTTCATGTTTTACTTGATGAGGAGAATGAAGAGAGAGAGACGTGCAATAAGAGGATATTAGAGATGATGCTTTCAATGATGAAAACATGGAAACATTTAATCTTGATGATGAAGATGATTTTTAGTTTATTTAGAATACAACAATCAATAAGTTAATTTTAATTAAGACTAAGAATCCATAAATAGTTTAAGGTTTAACCTTTTTAAGTTAACCTAGAGATGTCAAACTTGCATTTTTTGTGGTCTTTCCAATAACTAAAATGGTAATAGTTGATCACAGCTGACAGCCTGACACCATCATCACCGCCAAGCTTACTTCTAGCCAAACACAATGCAAAATATTTATTTAGCATTCTAATCACCCACTCAAATCATCAGTACCAGCATAAATTTAAGCGGTAATTAATGCTAATATATGATTAACAAGCCAAATAAAGATAAAATTAAAAGAAAATAATGACAAACCATAGCATACCCTTTGCAAAGATTATATTAAAAAATAGGAAAATGCAAACTCTCAGTGTAAGAACCCCCAAATTATAAAATGTAGGAAAGCTAAAATCAAATTTTTTTTTAAAAAACTAAATAAAGAAATGAGAGAATATTTTCTTACATGGCGAGAAAATCAAACGAAAATGACAAATCATATATGCATAGGCAGTAAAAGCCATGATGGAGCCAACAAAAGTAATGGACACACAATGGATGAGTATAACTATCAAAACCAAGTTCTGAAGTCAATTAAGCAATAAATTCCAAAACAAAATGCTAAACATGCAAGAAAAAAAAGATGAAAAAAATGCAGAAGCAAGGAAGAGAGAAGTGGCACATAAGAACGACGGGAAAAGGAAAAAAAGCTAGGGTTTGAATTAGGTAATTTGAATTTGACGACCATAGCCAAGGGCATCCAAAACGGCAATGTTTCACTTGTCAAGATAAGAAATCGAGAGCACAAAGGTAAATTCAAAGGGGCAGCAGATGAAATGACAAAAATATCTAAGAAAAATGACGTCATTTTGGTGTTGTACTCTTGAAGAGCCAGCCTTGGATTGGTAATTTGCGATCCTTTATTGAGCCAAGAATTACAAAATTACCACTGAAATCAATTGCAGTTGGCCACTGTTCATTTGGCCTAGGCACTATATATATATATATTTTTGGGCATCAAGTGTTGAAACATAAGAAAAAAAATGAAAAGACAAAATCATCCCTTAAATCAATTGAAAAAATACTCATTATATTAGGGTTGAGTATAAGACTTGAAGATACTGAATAGTACAGAAAATTTAAATTGAAAATCTCTATAATTGAAAAATATCTGTTAACCGTTTGACTTTCTCCAAATCGAACCATCTCGATTTTTTTTATGGTACGGTTTTAGAGATTAATAGTTATCCATACCAAGAACCGTACCGAAATGTACCAAACCGTCCCGAACCGAATAACGAAAATTATAACCGTTTTAAAGGATTGTTTCATATATATATATATATATATATATATATATATATATATATATATATATAGACACACTTTAATATTAAATTAACAATACATTTTGAAAAATTCAATAATATATAAGTCAAATTTAATTTTTATTAATGATATATTCTTTATTTTTCATCTTAATTAAATATAATAGGCTTTAATTTTATATTTTTTATTTATTACAGAAATTACTTAAGATCCTGAAATTAAGAAAAATATCTTGCAAAGAACTGCTGCTGATTGTTAATTTCTGTCCTGCTTATTTTTCTCATGCCTATTTCATTTTTATTTTAGCTTAGTGGATTTTAATTAGATTTCTTTATTGATACTTTATGTAATTTTATTTTGTAATTTCTTTAATTATATACTATGTAATTTAATTTTTATTTTAGTTTGGTAGATTGTAATTAAAAAAATTTAGTTATGCACTATATTTTCGTTATATGTACCAATTTAATTTTATATTTAAGTTAAAAATGTATATTTTTAATTATTTTTAAAAATTATAGCAAAAAAATTTTAAAAATTGAAAAATCTTCGAATATCTGTTTTTTCGCTCTGTATCAAATCGACCCATTAGACCCAAATTTTTATTCCGAACCATCCCGAAAAATTAGGACTGTTCAGTACAGAGATTTTAGTTCCGCGATTCAGTTTTAGAGTTTTTATTTTGAAAATTTTTGAATTTCGATTCAGTTCTAAAGATTTCTAAATCTTTATATTCTTCCCAATTTTACTCAGATTTAATTCATACAGCGTAAGTCTTTTATTGTTATATCATTGATATATATATATATATATATATATATATATATATATATATATATATATATATATATATATATATATATATATATATATATATATATAATAGTTTTGAGTTTTTATCAAAGTTTAAGTTGATTTAAAAAGTGATTAGACAAGTTGTTTCGAATCTGTAGAAATTTTCTCTTACTTCCTCAAATTATAAATCAACCAGGTGCCAAAAAAAAAATTATAAATCAACCTTTTTTTTTTGTGGAGCCACAAAACAAATTTAAAGTATAATTGTGGAATGATTATGTAGTAAAAAAAGAAAACAAAACAAAGAATGCGAATTATTATTAATCAATGAATGCATATATATATATATATATATATATATATATATATCAACATTTTAAATGATGTGCCACATAATGAAAGGTAGCTATTTATTTAGTTTAAAAGTCAATTTGATTACATTGAAATAAAAAAAAAAATCTAAATTTAATTTTTGGTCTCAAATTGATTAACAAGTTTATAATTTGAACTTAGTTAAGCCATTGCATCTAAAATCAAGGCGGAAAAAAAAAATCTTAAAACCCATAAAATATTAAACATGAGATCTAAGACTGATTTTCTGCTAAGTACAAGACCTTTGAGTGGAGAGAAATCACGCTGAAAGAAAACTCCATTATTGAGTTCCCTACAAACTCCATTATTGAGGTCCTTACCATCCCTTTAGCAAATATTGATTCCATATAAGGAGGTCTCCAAAAACATGGAAGACCCATGAAAAGATTTAACAAAAACTCCAATTGGGAAAAGATACAAGAAAGAATCTCGAAATCTATAATTGGGAAACAATTATTGACAAAAAACAAAAACTTAAAGAAGGGGAAAAGCCGGTCAAAGTAGCCAAAAATGGCACCAATACCTAGACACTAATATAATTTAATTTTTTTAAGTTTTTAAAAAACGTCACTTTGAAAATAATAAAATAATGTCAAATTGAAATAATTTATTAAAATTCAATTTATTCAATGTAAATCACTTTTTTTTTTTTAATATTATAGAGGAGAAATTCACGAGAATGTATTCAATTAAAATTTTTAAAAATATTAAATAATTTTTTTAAGGAAATAATTTTTATAAGATTCATGAATTTTTAATAATTTTTACAAAATTTATAAATGATTTTTAACGATTTCTTTTAAAAAAAAACTTTTATAAATTGAAATTTTTTTATAAATATTAATAAATTTTTAACGATTATTATTAAAGGTTAAATTGATTAAATTTTTAAAAAATTTAGTTTTATCAAATTCATATTTAGCTTATGAACAAGTATAATTTTAATTAATTTTTTTTTAATTAAAGATAAAAATTAATTTTTTTAATAAAATATTATTGTCTAAATTAATCCATATATTATCATCAAAACAAATCTAATAATATTTTCAACCCATTAATTTTTACCTACAATCAATTATTAAACTTGAAGATAATTTATATAATATAATAATTAAATTGTGGCACCGAATGTGTAATATCCTGAATTTTCAATTATTTTGTAAAATCTTATTTTTGTATGAAAATATATTTTATTATTTTCTAATATGTTTTATTATTTTCTTTATTTAAGCAAATATTGAAGTTACATTTTTATTAAATTTATATATTTATATGATTTGAAAAATGTATTATTAATTGTAATTCTATTTTAATGTTAAATATGTGGAATAATTGAAAAAGTATTATATATTTAGTAATGAAAATATTATAATGGTTATTTAGAAAATTTATATTTTGATATTTGAATTAATATCGAATGGTTTGATATTTTAAGAATTTTAGAAATTAATATTATGTTCAGTTAATTTAAAGTATATTGTTAAATAAGTATTGTTAATTATTATAAAGGGTTTTTATGAATTGAATTTTATTATGTAAATTAAGGTTTATTATTATTATTATTATTATTATTATTATTATTATTATCATCATCATCATCAAAGTTTTAGTTATATATATATATACGGTTTGTAAAAGAAAAGAAAAGAAAGGATGAGTGGAGGCCATTTGATTGGCTAAAGGGGAGCCAATCAGATGACTGTGTTTTGAAGGTAGTAAACAGAACGAAGAACGAGAGAGAGAGAGAGAGAGAGAGAGAGGGAGGCAGCGTGAGGGGAGGATGGCCGACCAACTTCTGGCTGGCGGTGCTCGACACCATCACCACCCCGTTGAAGACCAGCCTCCGGCCAGTCTGAGTGAGGTGATCGCCATCAAAGCCGATGAACCTTGAAGGCATACTAGCGAGAGGAAGATTTCCGTCAACTGAATATTTGAGTCAACTTTTCGGCTGATTTTGGCGATGAAATCCGGCGATTCTAGTTTCGTTCGACTCCTGGTGGCACAAGCTTCACGATGGTACTTGCCATGCCTCTGATCGACCACCAGAGAAGGAGATCAGAATCCAAACCACTGAATCTTTGATGGTGTTTTTTGACAATATGCTGACGACTGGCGGTGAGTGGTGAGGATCTTTGAGATCCTGACGTTGAGAAGAGTCCGATGACATGAAGATCGCCCCATTTGGTCACCGGCAGTAACAGCGCGTGGCCGGCCAGCGGTGCTTCGGCGACGGCTTGTGGGAGAGGTCCAGTAACTCCATTTTTCATTCCTGTGCGACTCTCAACGTTTGTTTGTTCGAAATTTACGAGGGTAAACCTGAAACTCTTATATCTCAGTTGTTGTTTGATTTAATTTATGTTTAGTATATTCCAATTAGTAAATTGTTGTGTTCTGTTGAAGATTATGAGTTAGGAGGATCCAAGAGGGGTCTCTGGAGTTGTATTGGGTTGTGTTGATTACTGAGATTATTAAAAGTGCTATGTTTTCTCTTGACTTTAGGTATTGTCTAGTTTAGGGGAGATTCTACTAAACTCTGATAAGGATCTCAAGAGTCGTGTAGTTATGTCTTGTTAGATAAGTCATCCTTTTCTGATAATATTTTTTGTTGTTCAGCTTAGATGTTAATGGCGTCTTCTTGGTTCTAAGGATCGCACTTCCGAGAGAAGTCAGTCAGACGTGTTGTTAGCTAGGTGAGTTGTCACGCCCCTGAACTCAAGAGCACATGACTAACATTAGAACACGGGTAATGCACGTGGCTACTAGTACCCGTAGTAAGCCTGACCTCACACTAAACAATAAGCCATCACACAATAGGGCTACAGGCCCACCATGCTAAGCAGATCCAAATAAACAATATTTTCAGATAATGCTACATTGGGCTATCAGTTCAAATATCTCATACATAATAATTAACATATTATTGGATTCTGCTTAACAAACAATATCTCAACTCAGAATATACACAATAGCTGATAATGAATAGAATACATATTTCAAGAGTAACATTACAGAGTTCTAGAGTACCAATACAATTATACACATATTATTTACAAAACTTAGCACTTATAATATAAAATACTGCCGAAAGGCAATTGGCAGTATTACTCGATTACAATCCCTTCACAAGGTCATTACTCGACCTGAAAATATAATTGAATAGGAATGAGCGTTTGACTCAATAAATGATACTAACATATTAAATTGGTGTCCTACATATAGATTTCTAATGCTCGTGGTATGCACTATGTCACAAAGACAGACAAATCACACAACTAAATAAGGATAAAATACAGTCCATAGTACCACACCAATAGTCAATATGGAGAGCTGATCCCCTTATTCTGGCTCTGAATGCAATAATTTGTCTCTTATATTCAATGGGCGTGGCTGTCACTAGTCTGTATTTTGTAGACCTGACTCGATTGATAGAGGCCTTGGCGATGAGCAATAGACCTGATCATGGATCCGGTGCCCGTCCGGCCTACTCGATAAAAATACTGGGTCTGGACAAGGATTTTTTTTTAATACCCGACCTGAGTCTGAACCTGAAAAGCCCGTATTTTTTGAGATGAGTCTAGAATTAACTGAAATTGTCTAGGCCCAGCCCAGCCCTGACCGTATATATATATATATATATATATATATATATATATATATATATATATATATATATATATATATATATATATATATATATATATATATATATATATATATATATATATATATAATTTTAAAAATTAATAGGCTTATCAATTTAATCTTTATAAGTGTGAAAAACTCAAAAATCCATCTTTTTTTTTCCAAATGGCCAAATTGAAATTAAAATTAAAAGCATTTATCTCTCCAAAAATATCAAACCTTAAAGTTTATAACCTTTCCCCTTCCTTTCGCCAAAGACGATACCTCTTTCATATTATTTTCTATTCTCCTCTCATGTATTTGTCCTATTTGCTCTACCAAAAGACCATTTGAATACCCACACAATTACAATTAATTGAATTGGTTCAAGCCAAAGAAGTGATTATTCTCGTCGACTATTTACTACAAAGAAATTTTAGGTTAGTTTATCTTTTTTTTTTCTTTTTTTTTTAATTTCTTGATTTTAGTCTGTTGGTTTTCTAATTGTTTCATCCATTACAAATCTACAATTGACAAACATGAGATTGTTTAGTGGGCAAGCAAATAAAAAATTAAAACTATTGTTCAGTGGGTTTGGGCGAGTCTGGGCAGCACATATTCAATTGAGCTGGGCTTGGATATTGAGTCAAACCCAATCAATCAGGTTGGGCTGGGCTTGATTTTAATAAAAAATAATTGAGCCCGAATTAGCCTGGCTCGAGCCCAGCTTTTGAACAGGTCTAACGAGCAAGCCCAGCTAACATCTATCAGTCATGGCTCATCTTCTCAAACCCATTATAATCATAATCATATATGTGATTTATAGATGGTACTGTGTCCTCCCAATCTACATCCGTCAACCACAATCATTATATAATATAGAATATCAATTCATCAATCACAATCAAATGTTAACATGCATTTATGCAATAATAATGCATAATATACATATATATATATATACATACAGTAAATGCAGATACATATGAAAATAGAATAACATATTAGGGAGTATCACTCACCTAATTGATGATACGTCTGACTGACTTTCCTTGGAAGTGCGATCCTTGGAACTAGGAAGATGCCAGAACATCAACACTGAATAACAGGAGATATTATCAGAATATGAACGACTCACATATTAAGATATAACTAAAAGACTATTGAGACTCTTGCCGAGATTTCGGCAGAATCTCTCGTAAACTCGGATGCCACACAAAGTCAACAGAAAATATAGCACTTCTAATAATCTTAATAATCAACATAAACTAATACAACTCCAGAGACCCCTCCTGGGTCCTCCCAACTCATACTTATCAACAATCAATCAACCTTTACTAATTAGAATATACTAAACATAATCTAAATCAAATAACAACTGAGATACAGGAGTTTCGGATTTATCTTCACAAATTTCGATCGAACAAACATTGAAAACTGCATTGGAAAGGTGAAACAAAACTGTCAGGTCTGTCCCATGAGCCACCGCCACGCGCTGCCGTCGGAGCATCACCGACCAGTCATCTGCCTCTGCTTTCGGTGGTGAAACGAGGCGTTCTACACACCAACAATTCATCTCGATACCAGGAGCCCAGAAATAGCCACCACTCACTACTACACCCTACTGATTCGCCAGAAAATGCCCCAAAAGTCTCAGCCTTCACTTTTTCGATCTCCTCTTTCGGCGACTTTTAAGGGGTGAGGCAAATACCAAATCAAAGCTCATGAGACGACGAGTCGAATGGCACCAATCTCACTCCATTTGGCTACCAAAGTCAGTTGAAAAATTGATCTGAAGTTTCAGTGCTGGTGACACTCTCTCTCCTCGAATGTGCCGCCACCCAATGCCTAATCACAGTGTTGCTGCCTCATTTGAGATTGCCAGACGCCGACCTTTAATGGGGTAGCGGCGGTGCTCATCACCAATGGCCGGAAGTCAGTTCTTCGGCACCACAGTTCTCTCTCTCTCCTTCTCTTTCTTTTCTGTTTCTTCTTTCTTCTTTTGGCAGCAGGTTGATTCGTCCACTAGGACCAACCAGCTATTGCTCTCACTCTTCTTACTTATCTTCTAATCTTCACTTAACATATATATATATATATATATATAACAATTCTGATGCTGATAATAATAATAATAATTATAATAACAACAATAATAATAAACCTTAATTTATATAATAATAATTCAATTAATAAAAACTATTCATAAAAATAGTAATTTAAATTAATCCAACAAAATATTAATTAATACTAATACTAATATTCCAATATCAAAATATAATTTCTTGAAATAAGTATTATAATATTTTCATAACTAAATATATAATACTTCTTCAATTATGCTCATATATATAATTTTTAAATAAAGTTACCATTAATAATACATATTCAATATATATATATATATATATATATATATATAACTTCAATATTTTTGCTTTAATAAGTAAAGTACTAAAATAATACATTTCCGTACAAAAATAGAATTTTATAAATAATTGAAAATTTAAGATATTACATGAGTGATACTCCCTAATATATTATTCTGTCTTCTCATGCATCTGCATTTATTGTGTATATATATATATATATATATATATATATATATATATATATATATATATATATATATATATATATATATATATATATATATATATATATATATATATATATTATGCATTATTATTGCATAGATACATGTTAACATTTGATTGTGATTAATAAATTGGTATTCATTATGGCATAATAGTTGTGATTGATGGATGAAGATCAGGAGGATATAGTACCACTTAGAATTATAGATATAGACATGATTATGATTATGATTATGATGAGATTGAGAAGATGAGTTATGATTGGTGTATGCTGGCCGGGCCTACTTATCGCCAGAGCTGCTGCCAGTTGGGTCAGAGCTGTGTGGTACAGACTAGTGACGGCCGGGCTCATTGTATATAAGAGACAGATTGTTAGGTTTAGAGAGCCAGGATAGGGATCGGCTCCACATATTGAGTATTAGTGTGGTACTGTGGATTATATCTCATCCTTAGTTACTTGTATGATTTGTTTGTCTCTATGACATATTGCATTGGCATGAGTATTAAATACATGTTTATAAGATACTAGTTTAATATATTAGTTAGTATCATTCATTAAGTCGAACACTCATTCCTGTTCAAATTATATTTTGCAGGTCGTGGTATAAGCTTTTGCAGGGATTGTAAATTGAGTTAAATTGCCAATTGCCTTTTGACAGTATTATGTATTATTAAGTATTGAGTTATATAAATAATATGTGTATAATTATATTAGTACTCTAAAACTCCGCAATGTTACCCCCTTTATTTGTATTTTATATAATTATCAGTTATTATATTTTCTGAATTGAGACATTATTTGTTAAGCAGGATCTAGTAATATGATATTTGATATATTGAGATAATTGAGTTGATAGTTAGTGTGGCTTTGATTTAAATGTTGTTTATTTGTATCTGTTTAACTTGTGGGCCTATAGCCCTGTTATGTGATGTTTTGTCATTTTGTGTAATGCCAGGCTTACTATGGGCACTGGTAGACACGTGCACTGTAAAGACAAATTATTTTTAAATTGATTGTATGTTGGGATTGAGAGTAGAGTAAATTCATGACATGAGATTTCATTACTCTAATGAGTTTCACGAGTAAATTCATATTCTTATATAGTTTAATTTGGGATGCAAATTACGTTGATGAGAAAAAGTGGGCTAGTTTTTATATTTGTGTGATACTTGTGACTGAAAAAAAAAACCAATGAAAATTTTAAGGGAAAGTAAAAGATAATTTTGAGACTTTTTATTCATATCACTATATAAAAAGTCATTAAAAGTATATAAAATTTTATTATTTACAAAATCAATGATTTTTTAAATATCTCTTTATTTTTATAGATTTTAAAAAAGTTATAATTGAATACCCTTTAATTTCTATATACTATTTTTTTAGAGTATTTAAAAGTTATTAAAAAATACTCCTTAACTTTTTAAATCTATAAAAACCTTTAATTCTCCTACTATAATATATTCATGTTAATATTTATGAGATATAAATCTAGTGTCAACTTCTAAGATAGTCTCATTTGTTAAAACATTAAAATACTTTCATCAAATTAAAATGTAATTATTTTAACATGGTAAAACATGACTCTTTTTATGTAAGAATAAAATAAGAAAATAATGATATTTATTTATTTTTTTTTATGAGAGTAAAATAAAAATAATTATTTTTTTTATATTTTTGAATTATTTAAAAAATAAAATTGCCAAAATAAAATTGCAAATATAAATTTAAAAATTAAATTCTTTTGAAATAAAAATTTTAAAATTGAATGTTAAAAATTGGAGATGCGGGGTATCGAACCCCGTACCTCTCGCATGCAAAGCGAGCGCTCTACCGTTTGAGCTACATCCCCTAGTTGATTAGTTGTGAATTTTCATTTTGTATGTAGTTTTATATTAGTAAATATAAAACCCATAAGAAGCTCGACACTGTAAAGGTCTTGCAGGTCCAGTTTCTGCTTCCCGCCATGGTAGCCATGGAAGTCGACGGAGAGAAAAATCTCGAGAGAAAGCAATCTAATTATCGCTCTTTGGTTAGTTTCTCTCCTATTCTCTCAATCACATTTTCTGTATTTTTTTTTTCTTCTTCTTTTGTGTTCCACAATTTCAAAATACACCATTATGTGTATGCATATGAAGTTTTTTGCATTAAATTGTGACCGAAAATTTAGTAAAAACAGGATGAGACGTTTGAGATTCAAAAAGAGACATACAGAGGCCAACAATACAGCCAAATTTACTTTGCTCGTCTACATCTGATGAGAACTCTGCTCTATTCTCTTGTTCCCAATTGGAAACCCCATTTAACTGGTATCTCTCCTTATCTGTTATTTTTTTTTTTGCTTGAATTTAAGTTAATATTAGCTCTTCGTTGGACTTGGTATTGTGGGTTTTAGTTAGTTTTGAATTTTTTGTTTAGTTTCGTCCCTTACTGCTCTGATTTAGGGGTTTTTGTTAAGGGTATTTTTTTTTTCGAAGTAAATTTGGGATCTTTCGGTTGATTTTTTATGTGGGTGGTTTGCTATCCTGTTAGTGGCTTGGAATGTAAGATGGAATTCGTAAATTATTTGGGTTTCAGAGTTTTGGCCCTTCTGCAATATTTGGTTTCTTTGACTGCATTTTGTTAAGATTTTGGCGTTTGTGGATTTCCTTTAATTCTAAGCTTTTGATGCTATCCGTATTGTAAAGGTTTGTGTTTGGGTTTGCATACATTGGCTGATAGTTCAGGTTGGTATTCTATAATTGTACATGGTTTTGGTTGATTGCTTTCTTGGTGTGTTTTTCAGATGGATTCTTTTTAACTCAGGAAATGCCAAGATTTAAGGTGTTAAGGAGGAGTTTTGACAAAATTTTTCATCATAATTTTATTTTATGGTGTCACGACTTGTTTGTTCTGTTGAATGGGACCTTACAATAACGCTTGTCATTACCTTTTTTTTTTTTTTTTTTCTTTTTCTGCGGAGTAATGTAATTTTTATTAACTGTGCCTTTTGATGTCATTTTATTAGTAGAAGTTACATATTCGATTCAGGTGATAGTTTTAATGATATTTACATTCTATGGCATAGTTTTGAAATTATTTACCAACTCCTTTTTTTTTTTTCATTTTTTATTGTAGTTTGTAATGTTTTGGGGCTGGAAGAAGGGAAGGAGTGCATCATTGTTGGAACACTGTATAAGCATATGAAACTTAAACCCTGCATTCTTGATGAGTACTCTAAGGAGGTATCTTGGTTGTAAAGTAATGAATTTGTTTCATGACTTGTGTTTGTTGTAGCTGAAATTGAGATAGGAATAAAGATGTGTATTATTGTTGCTTGTACAGAGATCAGCAGTGCCACTGGTCAAGCCTCACAATTTTATGCACCCAGATGATCATTTGATATTGGAAGATGAGAGTGGAAGAGTGAAGCTTGGGGGTGACATGCTTTCACCTTCAGCATACGTCACAGGTACCTGCCATAAACATGAAGCAAGCCATTTTATTAGGAAAGTGATGTAGGAAAGCTTGCAGGCTTTGCATCCAAGACAGATTTTGAGTCAGTGTAGCATTTAGGAATGGGTAGAAGCTCAATTTCACAACTGTGGCCAAATTTGGGTAGATAAGATCTGCAGTTATTTGCTGATTTTTTAGGTCTGATTGTTATGAAACATAAAGAGAATTACAGGTTCTAAGCTTCACATTTAAAATATCTCAGGCATCACATTCAAGGTACCATAGGCTGATCTGGGTTTAAATTGCACGGCATAACCCAGGAGCGACAATTCTAGGAAATTTTATTTGCTGAAAAACTGAATAATAAGCATTACAAGAATAGGCATTTATAGATTCAAACAACTCCTAACTCTTTAAGAGTTAAGACGCCGGACTCTCAAAACTAGTCCTAACCCTCTCAATGATTTGGACTTCCAGACAAAACTCGAAGGATGAAGGATCTATGCTATCTCTAAATATAAGATTAAAGGTCCTTAAAACATTCGGCCAACTTATCCGGCAAAGCAATAAATTACAAAAATATACCTAAAACTTAAAAATTAAATTAGACCAACACCTAATTTATTTGAATAGCCAAAACCTAATTTATTTGAATAGCCAAATAAATAAGAGTTGTAAAGAAGTAAGAGGAACTGTATAACCTCCTTAATAAATCCTATGGGGCTACTGGGTTGGAACTTCCGCTATTGAGGCAAATTAATTAAGTCTGGTTGACATTTTGCTTCAAGTTTTCTGTCATATTTTTGTCATTAGATTTTGACTGACTTTGGTGACACAATCTCTTAGGTCCGAAGTACTTCCTGTCAGCAAAGGGACTGATTGGTTTTGACATTTTATGAGTATTCTTCCCCTCCACTCCTCCTCCTCTTCATTTGTTCTAGAACATTGTATAATTAATTTTGATTACTCAAAAAGTTATATGATTGAAGAGTTTTTGTTGAGACCATGAACTCATTTTATGTCCAAGACATCCATGATATTATGCTTCTATATACGTGCATAAAAAATGAAAGAAGGAAGATTGAGGTGGTTTGGTCATATGTATTGTAGACCGCTAGAGGCCCTTGAGCATCTTAAAATGGACAAGGAAAATATAGGAAGGGGAAGACCCCAGATGACATGGGAAAGAAGTGGTAAGGAAATATCTAAACGGACTAAGTCTTCTTAAAGAAATAACTCAAAACCAAGCAGAATAGAAGAAACAGATCCACGTAGGTGACCCAAATATTGGGGTTAAGGTTTAGTTGTTCTTGTTGTTGATATGCGCATAAAAATGGAAGAAATTGTATTTAATTATGCAGGTCTTGGAATTGTGTGGATAACTAACTAGTTCACATACTTTACATGTTTGTTAGTCAATGTATGGAACTGCTCCTTGTTAACTAAAATATTCTTTATTATTATCTGCTTAAAGCATTCTGATTCTTCATTGACACTTTACATTTGGTAGGTGTTGTTGTTGCTTTACATGGAAAGGAAACTGGTGCTGGTGACTTCTTAGTTGTAGATGTCCTTGAAGCTGGCCTGCCCCCGCAGATAGAGCTGCCGCTTCAGTCAAGTATTGTATAATTTATTTTTCAGTCTTCTTCATTCATAGTTCTTCTACCTTGATGTAAAATAGGGGAAGGTAATTATTGCTTGGTTGTGGACGCCCTTTTGTTTCATCTATTGTTATGGAACAGTGGACTCCATCTATGTGTAACCTTGGAATATCATTTCATAGAAACTGAATGATACACTTTAATTTGCAGAAATGGAGAGCATTTTGGAAATTGTCTGACGTTTACATTAAATTGGCATGAACTTGAAACATAGGATAAAAAACATATTTGGAGCTACATTCATTAAATAATAAATACCATAGTACGATTATAACCAAGATGACCATATATCAAGTTACATATTGAAATTCGTATTCTTTATTTCAAGTTGCTTCTTGCCTAGATGAATTGCTCCTCAAGTCTATTTCAAGGTGAAGAGTTCCATTTTAAGTTAGGTGTTTAGACTTCATCCATTAACCCCTAGAAAAAACCTCTCAATTTTAAAGGATAATTTATGTTTTTAAACTTGTCACCTCTATGTTTTATAAGCATTGCCCTGAAGGATTAAACTGCACTTTGCACAGGTGAGGATAAGTATGTGGTTTTTGTTTCTGGGCTGAGTGTTGGAAGCGGCACATCTAACCCGCTCCAATTTCAGCTTCTTGTTGATCATATAACAGGACATCTTGGAGATGAAAAGGTTTTGCTGTTTCTTACTTTTGCTTCAAGATGTTCTGCTGTATTTCTTTTCATCCATTATAAACTATGTCCATCCTCTGAGCAGGAACAAGGTATTGCAGCAGAGATAGTCCAGGTAGTAATTGCAGGGAATTCAGTTGAAATTCCTCTTGGACTTCTTAATGGACAGGTAGCATTTTTACATGTTCTCTGTCTTCTTAATTTTAACAGGTTCTCAAATCCTCTTTTTCTAAATGATCTTGCTGTAAGATATATATTGTGGATGTATTCTTGGCCTCTCAGAGTTCTGCAGAAATGAAATCTATGCATTTTGTTCATCATCTCAGTTAATGGTGTTGTCTAGAAATGCGTTGTCGATTGTGAAGTAACAATACAACTTCCCAGTTTCTTTCTTTATTAATTAAGTAAACTGAAAAATGCCCAGACCGGACCTGCTGGTACAACTGGCTGAACTGGAAACTGCTGGCCAATCCAGTTCGGTTCAATTAAAAAACCAGATTTCCGGTTCAGCCACTTTTTGACCGGTTTTTAACTGGTTTTAACCTGTTGAACCTCCATCAATGGAAATTAATAAAAAAATTTTAAAAAAAGGGAAATGAGGGGATTTTATTTAATCGGTTAGACCATCGGTTCAACGGGTTTGGCAGCCTGATTGGTTCGATCACTGGTCCGGTTTTTAAAACACTGGCCAGAAGGATTAGTTAGATTTAGATATTGTTGCTCTATATAGACATGAAAGGAAGGATTAGTTAGGTTTAGATATTGTTGCTCTATATAGACTTGAAAGGATGTAAGATTTTTTCTTTCCCTTTCTTCTTATTTTGTACTGATTGCTTCTGAATGAACACCTTTGGGCTTGGGTTTGTTAAACTAGACTTAGGTTTACCAAAACTTAGTGCAAGGAATTTTTCATCCTAATCTCTGTCACATACTCATGACTGATTTTTCTCCCTTGATGGTTACTTTTGCAGAATTTGTCTTCAAAGGATCAATCAAGACTGTCTGAGCCAGTCAAAGAGCTAGATATATTGTTATCTCAGGTTGTTTTCTTCATTTTATTCAGTAACTTCAAGTTGTCATCTTGTTCTTTTTTCTTTCTTCTTGGTTTCCTCATTTTGGTAATGCAGCTTACTATTTGTGTTTAGATTGCTGCAGGTGTGCCTTTGGACATCATGCCTGGACCCAATGACCCAGCAAACTTTTCCTTGCCCCAGCAGGTTGCATTATGGTAATAAATGATGTTAGATTTTCTTTTAACAGTTACTAAATTTTTTTCTATTTCAGCCTCTGCACAGATGCCTTTTCCCAGGATCAGCAGCTTATAACACTTTTAGGTCCGGTACTAATCCTCACTGCTTTGAGCTTGATAACATCAGGTATAATCTGAAAATTAAGTTTTATGATCTGTTTTTATGATGTATTTTAGACAAAAATTAACTTATAGCACCTTTTTTTTTTCCTTCTAGATTTCTTGGAACTTCAGGTCAGAATATTGATGATCTTGAGAAGTATTCAGAAGCAAAGGATAAGCTTGACTTTGTCGAAAGGACATTAAAGTGGAGGCATCTGGCGCCAACAACACCTAATACGCTTGGTAGAAACTATATACCATGCTATATAGTTATTCTATTATTATATTATTTATCTAATTTTGTTGGTTATTTATATTTGATTTTCTTAATTAGGTTGACTTCATTCCTTGAAATATTAGATAATAACGGCTTGATAGATAAACGATTTACCTACGGACGAAAGAAGAAGGTCCACAAGATAAACACTAATTAAAGTCTCGCAGTAGCAGCTGTAGGATTTTATGTTTAATGCATTTCCTTTCTTTGTTGTGGTTAGTTATGTTTTACTTTATGTTAGTGGGTCACATTTCTTTTTATGGGTTAAGTTGTGGGAATAATGCTTAGTGGGGCATTAGTTACTTGATCAGTTATTTCATCTATGTATATAAAGTTTTAGAAGATGAATGAAAAAGGATAAGCAATATTTCCTCAAAATTTAAGTTACTGCAGAAGAGATCGAAGGGTTCTCTCACAACAACTTCCTATTGTTAAAAATAGGTAAAACGGGTAGGATATCTACCAAACACGTAGCTTTAGAGGATCCAGTTCTAGATCCTCCAGAAGAAGAACTTGTAACTCGATCCCAATTGAAGGGCTGTAACAGAATACTTGTGATAAAATTTGATTTTCTTAACGAGCTTATCTTCAATAATCCACTGCCTTCAATGTTTTTCAGGGTGTTATCCTTTCACTGATAGGGATCCTTTCCTGATTGAGAGCTGTCCTCATGTATATTTTGTTGGTAATCAGGATAAATTCGGAACTCGCCTGTTAAATGGTACAGGTCTTGTTAGTTGACAACTATTAAATGAGACTTCTCTTTTCAAGAAGAGGATAAAAATTTATTGAACTTCTTTCGAATAGAATTCAGATTAATGGTAATCTGAACTTACAGGTTCGGAAGGGCAGTTAGTAAGACTTATTTCCATTCCAAAATTCAGTGAGACTGGAGTTGCTGTCATGGTGAGTTTTTAAATCTTATGATGCTGGAAATCATCCAACTGATCTCAGCTGACCTTGAAATCTCAGCAGACCATACAAGTTTGTTTTGTGTGTGTACATGGATTCATGCATGTCTTGCATCAAAATTGTCTTGGGAGGAATATGGGTCTACATTGAGGTCATGTCAGGCGTAGCAAATCAACTGCATGTTTGTTGTATTATTTAATGAAAAATTCTTGGCCACCCCAAGAGTAGCCGAGTCCTTCTTTATGCAACCAATCTGATATGGTTATTTAAAAAAACTGTCTATTGAAATATAACTGTTATGCCCATTTTTTTAAATAAAGTGAAATTACTTTTAAACCCATTATTTTTCCATATGTTATCTTCATGGTGGCGTTAATATATGCACTAGGAGTAGCCAAGCATTTTCCTTGCTTAATGTGATATGCAAATCAAAAGAGCCAATACTTAAACGTCAAGTATTTTCCTTGCTAAAATTCGCCTAGGTAAATGAACTTTTAATATGTGGTGTTTCTACTGAGCACAGAGGTTCTATTGCCCTTTTCTTACCATGCTTATGCTGTAGTTAACATTGATTCAATACCATAATAGGAAAAACAATGGAAGAAAGAGAACAGGATTGTACGTTCTAGACATAGGCACAAGAAAGGATATTTCAATATTTATTATTGTTGAGATAGGGAATACTTGGGGCTTTTTTTACTCTTTATACATTATTTGTTCTCTGGATTATATTCCCTAATTAGTTATTGATTTTATTTTCTTCATGTTTTGCAGCTTAATTTGAGAAATCTTGAATGCCACACACTTAGTTTTGGGACTCAATTCGGCTCATAAAAGCATGGTATGGTGTGATAGTTCCTAATTAGATGGATATGCTAAAGTTCTTACCTTAGCCTAATGCATTTTATCTAAATAATTGCATTGTTGATTTTTGAAAAAAAGAAGTGTAATTCAATGGAGAAAAGCAAGAATAAATTGGCTCCAATTGACCAAATATTCATTAGAGGAGAGCACATCACAATGATCATACTGTTCATCATTATAATATAAAAATGAACAGAAAGTGGCACGTATGGACATAATTACATCTATTGGGAAATATTAAAAAAGGGGGAAATTTCAGAAAAGTATAATGTGTTTTAGCACTTCAAACTTAAGGGATTAGGAATTTCTTCATTATTTTTGTACCATGAGATTTCACAGTGTGCTTTGTGGCTGCAAATGTTGAATCAAAATTCTTTTGTCAGATCCATACTAACTATTTTGATTTGTTTTAGACTAAACATAATTTGGTTTCTATTTCTTTATCTCATGACTCTTTTATGGATAATACCATTAAAAAATTAGTCTATTAATCTAATATGGTTAAGTTGTTCACTTTGGCTGTCAATGCTCAAGTATAACAATTGTTTTAGGAAGGAGATGCTCATTTTTGTTCTCACTTTTCTCTTCTTTGGGAATAAAGTTTTTTTGTTTTGTGGTGCCATTCACATATCGCAAAAAGTGGATAATCCGATCAGATCATATGTATTTTACTCGAACAATCAAGTTGATCAGTATATCATAATTTTACTTGTAATATTTTAATAACATCAGAAGCTTTCTGTTAAGTTACAAAAAGTCTTGTTATCTTGGTCAATTCAGATTATTCTTTCAATCTTTGTTATGCTTTGTTTTTACTTATTAGTGTTGAGGCACTTGTATTAGTTGTTTTTTAGTGTAATTTAAACTTGGAATGTCTTCTGATCAAAATTCTTTTGGGAGTTTTAGTTGGAACTTGTAAAAACAATTTATGATAAAGAAATGAATTTGGATTAATTTATACCAACTTCCTTTACTCGACTCGGGTTTGTAAATCTTGGTTTTATACTAATTTTGCTTCTTGATGTTGGGAACGTATTGTAACTCTGGTACGAGGCTAGACTGAATTTAGCCAGTATATGTAATACTGAAACATTTTCATTCTCTAATCTTTGTAGGGAATGCTTGTCTGGTGGCATCACTGATCTGCCTAGTCGAACGTTTTTCGCTTGCGAAAGTTCTTGAGAATTTTGGTAAGAATTTCTGCTAAATCTCAGGTCTTTATGAAGTTAAGCAAATGAACTTTTTACCGGGTTCCTCAAAAGAGAAAAGCAATGAGTTTTAATCAGGAAATGCAATGTACATCTTGTTATTTGAGTGGGATTCCTTGTGAATTTTAGAATGTAATTTAATTTAAATTTGTTTAACTTAAGATTTTATGGATAATTTGCATTCAGAATTTTGCCTTTTGGCTCTTTTTTGGTATACATGGTCTGTGATTATTATCTGTTACACGTCCTAAAATTGTCTTGTGTACTAACTAGACTAATCTTATGTGGTGAATTTTGCCATTAATGTAATAATAATATTCATCCAAGGTATTTATATATATATATATATATATATATGTGTGTGTGTGTTAAAAATGAAAACTTTCCTCGAAGAAACTTGTACTACTAGAAGGGAAATTCAGTTTTGTTTAAGAAATTAAGTAAATAATTAAAGAAAAATTAAACTAAGAGAAGGAGAGAGGGAGAGAGAAGGGATAAGGTTCAAATATATTTTCGGGGTTTAGCAAAAATATCAGATCGATACTTTATATTTTTCGAGGAAAAAATACTCTTAACGTTATAAAAATGAGACAAAGCGCCCTTTTTGGCTGTTAAATCCATTATTTTCCTCTTTATCTCTCTCTTTCCATTGGTTTTTTTCATTTTTCATTTTTCATTTTTCTTTTTAATTTTTTTTTGTCTTTCCTATATCTTTGTTTTTTTTTTAACTTATACTTTATATTTACTCAAAAATATTAATGTGTGTATATATAATTTGACTTTTCTATTTATTTTTTATTTATAAGTTTATATAATGATAGTTGCAATAGTTACTAAAATTTTATTATATTAATAGAATATAAGATAAAAATTTAAAAGTAATTAATTATGATATTGGACAAGTATACTCTAAAATTTTTTAAAAAAATATAATAACGTGAAAATAAATTAATCATATAACTAATTTTTATCAAAAGAATTATTTGAAACATGGTAAAAAAAATTGTAAACAACTTTTAAAAATCAATATTTATTTTATATATATATTGAAAATAAAAATAATATTAAATATTCCAAAAATAATAAATTATTAAAAATAAATATATATAAATAGAAAATAGAGTACTTATAAATTAAATATAATATTATAGAATGAATATTCTATTTTATGTATATATATAATTTGACTTTTTTTTTTATCATGTTTCAAAAAATTCTTTTAATAAAAATTAGCCATGTTGTTAATTTATTTTCACGTGATTAAGTTTCTTTTAAAAAAATTAGAATTTACTTTTTCAATATCATAATTAATTATTTTTAAATTTTTATCGTATATTCTAATAATATAATTAAATTTTATTAATAATTACAACTGTCATTATACTAATAAATAAAAAATATATAGAAAAAGTCAAATTATATATACACACAAATATTTTTATGACTAAATATAAAATATAAGTTTAAAAAAAACAAAAATATAGGAAAGACAAAAAAAATAAAAAAAAAAAGTAAAGAACCAGTGGAAAGAGATAGAGATAACGAAATTAATGGAAAAAAGGGGCGCGTTGCCCTATTTTTATAACGTTAAGGGTATATTTGCTCCTCAAAAAATAAAAAGTATCAATATGATATTTTTACTAAATCTTGAGGATATATTTGAACCTTATCTCAAGAGAGAAAGAATGAACTGGTAGCATTGAAAAATGAAAAGACCGAGGATGAGAGTATTTTGAATGTTAAAAAACTATTTTTTTTAATTTTTAATGGAAAAGTGAAAAAAATTAGACAAAAAAGTTAAAATATTGACGAAATTGATGATATAATTAGTTTTTGAAAATAAAGAGATTCAATTATGAATTAATGTAAAGAACAGGATTGAATAATAAATTACTGAAAATTTAAATGTATAATGCTTTATAGAGAAAAAAAAAAAAAAAAAAAAAAAAAAACAGAGAGAATGGACGGTGCGTGACTGAACAGTGACAGAAGAACACGTATGCTATTCTTATAACTCTTTACGCTAAATTACATGTGAATGCCAACAAATAAATTGTCTTGTCGCTGTTAACCCAATGATTCTTCATCCCAACGGCTATATTTCCCCTACCATTCGTTTCCCTCCCTCAACGGTACATTTCCTACTATAATACAAAAATAAAATAAAATAAAATTCCCCAATCCTTCTATTTAACATACAATTCATTTTCCTTTCAGCTTCACCGAACGCTCTCCCATTTCTCTAAAAATGGCAGAAAACAGCACAGTTATTCAACATGTCACTAAGAAATCTTCCGATGAGTTGCTCAGGAAATTCGCTGAATTAGAAGATGATTTTACTAACAGCGAAGCCAAAAAAGAGTTGAAGCTGTCGAAAAGGCGAAAAATTAGAAGCAAGAAGATGAAAACAACAAGAGAGAGTGGAGAACATTGTTATAATTATTCAATATCTGAAAGACCTTCGCATTATACTACACTTCTTCTTCTTCCTCCGGTCACAAGAAAATCGGTTTTGCTTAGGCAGCTCAGAGCAACAGATTTCAAGAACAAATCATTCTTTGTTGCCATTGAAAAGGTAATTAACAAACTACCATTATTCATTTATATATATTTAAGCTTAATCATATTGTTATACTTTTAATTAGTACTTTAGATGTAGTTTTAATTTTTTTTTATTTATTTTTTCATGTAAATGATTATAATGCAAACCCAAATAATATTTTAAAGCAATTGATAAATTATTTTTATATAAAGTTTTTGTTTTTATCATATTTTCTTTCTGAAAGAATTTTGTCAAATATAAACATAATGATAAAGAAAGAAGAAAAGGAATTTTTTTTTTCATTTCTTACATTTTCAAGGTGATTAATTTTTCACTTTTATTTTTTTTTTTGTTTGCTCTAATTAATTTCATGCTTTTTTTTTTTTCAATATTGCAGACATGGCGTAGGACATTAGAAGGAGCTACAAAAATACTTTTGGAGAAGCATTACAATCGACATAGGCGTTTGATTAGTGATGCTGTCTAGCCTATGTTTTATTTTAATTTCATTTCATTAGACAAATTACTAATTATTGTCCTAAATTTCAATTATTATCTTTGTATGAGAGGGGAAAAAAAAGTTTAATTAGTCTTTGTATATTAGTATTGATGAGTCTAAAATACCTTAAATTATTGATAGAGGGTTCAATAAAAGATAGAACTTATGAAGTTAAAGGGTAGGGCCCATAGACATATAAAAAAAAAATAAAAAAATTAAGTGTTCCTTGGAACTGACTTGGCGAAAAATCCTCAACGCCCAAATCAGTGAATTGAAGAGAGTATAAGTAAAAGATGAAGAGAAAGCTTTAGAGGTGAGAGTTACAGAAAGAACCCTCTTCTTCTTTTAAATTTCCTTTATCTTTTATAAGAAAAGATGAAGATTTCTATATACATGTAAGTATTTTCTGATTATTAAAAATCATTTTTAGTCCTTAGAAGTATGTTTACATCATCAAATTCTTGCTACATATATTGATATATGTATATTTGTTTTCCATTTAAAAGGAATAAAATCATAATGATACCATATTCATAAGCTTTCCTTTGTCTTCTTGTTGCACACATGAATATTACTGTATTAACTGTTTGAAATAAGATACAAAAATTTTATATGGTTGGAAATTAAAGACGTGTGTAAGTTAATTTGAGGATATTTATAATAGAAACAAATAATATTATCAATATGCTTTGCAATAATATTTCAAAAATAAAATAAAAAAATCACATTTACCTAAATATCAAAATCATATAAGTTGGACCGACTCATTTAAAGTGGACCCCAAATCTTAATTTAGATTAATCCCCCCATAATTATCATGCAACTCTCCCCTAGTCCAAGCCCATATTGATAAACTAAACAATAACCCAAATTTAATTCATGAAGTAAAGGTGACAAGTGGAATTGATTTCATAGTGAAAATTATTGTTTTTTTTTAAATTATTGTAACAAAAATGACTTTTTTATTTAATATTTCTTGAAAGAATAGTCAAACACCAAATGGGTCCATTTTATAATAAAAAACCCTGGTACGAATGCAACTAGCAATATGAGATCATCAGAAAAAAAAGACCTTTTTTCTCGTAGTTACAAGAAGAAACACCAATTACTGAAGTAAACATGGTTGGCGCTCTTAGGATATCTTTTAAAGCCATGTTGTTTGGTAATGATTGTAAACTTGTTTCGCAAAAGGAATTTGATGAAATATCAAATGATGAAGAGGAGGATGGTAACGACGAGTGTCTTTATATTGCGATTATGAAGGAGGAGAAGGCCAGAGTAAAAATACCATAGAAAAATACCTTAATTATTAAACTGGGCAGATTGATTTGATATAACTACTTGTTTAAAAAGATTAAAGAATTTTAGAGACCGAAATCAGTTATGGACTTTGTAGCAATTGATAATGACTATTAGTGAAATTCACATCATTTAAGGATTATGATTATGCTAAAGAGTGTGGACCTTGGATTGTAACAGACAATTACTTGACGGTTTGACAATGGCATCCTAATTTTGACATAGAAATGGATGATTGGGGGAGACCTCTCATTTGGATTCTTATACCTCATCTCCTTCTAGAATGCTATGATAGGAAACTTTTGATGAAAATTCGAGAGAAAATAGGTAAGCCTATTCAGATTGATGATGCCATAAGTTCTATAACCATAGGAAGGTTAGCAAGAATTTGCATTGAAGTGGACCTATCTAGGCCTCTCTTGGCCAAGTTGAAGTTGTGAAGGAGAATAAGAAGACTAGAGTATGATGGGATTCACCTCGTTTATTTTTTGTGTGGCAAGTATGGTCATAGGAAAGAGGAATGTGGCAGTCATTAAGAAGGGGCAAAGCTAAACTAGGCAGGGGAGGAAGTGTCACATTCCAATTTTAGAGATATGACGGTTTTAGAATACAGGGAGACATAATGTCACCCACACCTGTAGAACCCACTCACGCATATATAAGTCATACCTAGGATCATACCAAACCTTATACAATAACTCATTTAAAACATTATATGAAAACCTTTAGTTGCAGAAGACAATAATTAGACACTTCGTATATAATCTTTAAGGAAATAATATTCATAATCCACTTGAAACCTTAATAAATAACATCTCAAAATAAACATCAAAAATAAATACTCCCAGAGAATCTAACGACAACCCTTCATAGCATAGTATTATTAAAGACTTAGACAAGGAGTTCCCCTAAGCGAAGTAGAATGTTTGAGTTATCACATTGCCTCCTCACATTTGCTCACTTGGAACCACAAAAGGAATGAAAAAGGGGTGAGATAGATGATCTCAATGAGTAAATAATATAGCACATACATTAACATATATTCCTTTGAAAAAGAAACTCATAGCTTATACACATAGTTCATGATTTACAATTCATGAATCAAGTTGCAAATTAGCAAGGTTTTCAATTTAGCAAGTTTGCAGAAATCACATTTATAACATATAGAGAGTGAAGGCTGTTGCTCTATCACTTGAACACACAGAGGAGAGGTGGCCTTAAACCACATTCCAATTCCTATCACATAGAAAAGCGTGAAGCTTATCAAGCCCATGTCTAGAATCGCCCCTTTCTAGCTTAGATAGATACACTACCCTTATTCATCGAGTTAAGACCGTGTGCACAGCTTTCAATGATTACTCGCATCGGCATAAGGACTTCTGCATAAAGGGTTAAAGATACCATAACTAGAGCTAGTGGTAATCACATATGATAATAATATTTAAGGCAACCAAACATGTATCACAATAGCAATGACAGTTTAACTTTTTGAATGAAAGATACAGGAATTATGTAGTTCCATAAATAATATAAGTTAGGACAATAATCACAAGGAAGTATCGTTGGATAAACAAAAAAATAATTTTTGGACCAATTGTCCTTTGGTAACTCAAGCTTTACAAAGAAATCATTTAATCATATTTTAGGATAGGAAGAACTTGGGTTTCAAAGATCTCAAAGGCTCACATAACATGATATCACATTTTTGTAACATAACATAATGTTTACTTATACTTGTAGCATGAATACAGTATTTACTCACCTTGTAGTTCCTTCGCTCTTAGTACACGTAGCCCTTTTGAACCTCTAAAGGTCCTCAAGCTTTATCATATTTTTTAGTTCAATACTTATTATTTATTTAATCATGATGCTATCCTATCCTATAACTACCCCATGCACATATAACATTCACATACACTTAGAGTTGCATATAGAAGCGCACTTATCATTTGCACATAACATGTTGACTGTAAAAGTCTTGCACACTTAGCCTTTATAGGCCCATATAAAAACACATTACAATCATGTTAATATCTTTCTAAGGTCAACCCAATATCATTACCTTAATATCCATTCACCTTAACAATTATCTTAGTATACTTAACACTTCCATATATGTTAACTTAACAAATAACCTTTCAAGCATCATACCCATCTCTTATGACCAATTCATTCAATCAATCTCTTCATTAATTCAAGATCATTAATTCACTATCATGTCATCATACAACCTACTTCCATATTATCTAATCACATTCACATATTAATTACAATATAAGGTAAAGATACCTTAAGTATACCAAATTGCCTCTAGCATTGTCTAGAGCCATTCCTTCAACTAACATGCAATTTAACTATTTATCATTCATTCATACATGTCAATAATCATTATAATATATCACACAAAAATTATAGACATTGGGATAAGAATTTCAATGTAGGCTGAATGCCCCTTAAAAGAGAAAACTGAATTTTCTTACTTTTCGCACTTTCTGTCTATTATAGTAATATGTGGAAACATGGTTTGAACCAAGATTTTTTATGCAATCAAAACAAAAATAATTTTAGAACATAAAGATATAGGAATCAACCATATATAAATCCATATACATGAAAATTTCCAACTTTAAGTTTTAGGATGAAAAATCATGAGTTTTCTTATTTCCGGTACTTTTCAGTTATTACAACAATATGTAAACATGTGATTCAAACCATTATTTTCTATTCAATCACAACAATTATTAGTTTAGAACACTAATACACACCAATCGGCAGCCATGGACAATTCTCATGTATGAAAATTCCAAATTTAGGGTTTAGAGTGAAAATCATGAGTTTCTAGCTTTTCAGTGTTTTCTGATCATTACAGTAATATGTAAACACATGATTTAAATCATTATTTTTCATCCAAACAAAACAAATATCAGTTTACAATTCCATAATGCACAAATCAGTAGCCATATGTATATATAACCATAGAATTTTTCGACTTTTAAGTTCTAGAACGAAAACCTTGAATTTCCTTATTTTATGAAACTTTTTTGTCATTACGGTAATATGCAGAAATATGATTTAATTCAATATTTTTCATCTAAACATATCAAAAATTAGTTTAGAATAGAAGCATGTAAAAATCACCCCCCTTGTCAATGTTTATGCACGAAAATTCCAATTTTAAGTTGTAGGATTCACTTGAAAAAATCGTGTAGAGAGGTTGGTGATTTCGATAGAGAAATTAATTTCTCTTTCAAGAATTCGCCCAAACTGAATTAAATCTGTAAAAATTAGTAAATACTCAGTTCAAAATAATTTTCTCATAATTTATTTCATGAAAATCATATAGGAAATTGAAGGGAAAGAAAAACTTATGAATACAGTCAAGAAATCTCGAAATTAAAGGTGTTTCGAGAATGTCGATAGAGAGAACTATTTTAAAAGAATTTTTCTGCCAAAATAATGGAATAACAGAGTGATGGTTGCTGGAATGAAGGGCTGGCCAAAATTCCCTTTAAATATTTAGGGTTTTGGACAATTTCTAAGTTTACCCTTAATGAGTTAGGTTACGAGTATTTTGGTATAGTAGGCTTTTAAGTATTTGGGCTTTTTATTTAATTTTGAGGTTGATTATAAGTAATTAAAAATAAAATATTTTTCTTATTATTTTCATTAAAATTTTCCCCAAAACATTTATTTAAAAATTATTTTAAAAATACTCATAAAATTATTTTATGCTTAAAAATCGTCTTTTTGCATGAAAATTCATTTTATGTAAAATAAATTATTTCATGCTAATGCACTTCATATAAATCATTTATTTCATAATGATAATTCATATTTGGCATATTAAAATTAATTTAACATGTTACAAACTCATAAATCACATCACACATAAATTTCATATAAGCACATATTTTGTCACAATAACTTTGAATCTTAGATGTTGGCTTAGAAAAAATCTCACAACTCTAGAAGGAAAGGGGATCCTAATAGATCCTTTCCACTAGATCAAACCAAGCTATTAAAAAAAGGGTAGCTCGTGAAAGGCAATATTCAAATTTGGCAGGAGGCTCCAGATTTGTGAATCTGAAAATTTATAATAATGAAGAAAGGGCTTTGGGTTAGGAGGATACAAGCTTTGGGATCCTTAATACAACTAATTATGGGCCAAGTGGTAGAGGCAGACCTGAGCCTAATAATGACAAAATTGGAAGAGGTAGGCCTGAGCCCACTATTAAAAGCACTAGAAGAGGTTATAGGCCAAATGTGCAAGTTCAAAAAAGAGGCAAGGATAAAGGGGAAATTGTAGAGAAAGCTGGAGTTGGTGGTGTTAATCTTTCACAGGGTCGGAATAAGGGAAACAAAGTCAAGAATAGTAAGAGTGGTCTCACCAATAAAGCTGCCTCGGAGAAGGAACATCTTTTGGCTTGAGAAAATAAGAATTCTATGGTGATCTTGTAGGTGGTTAATAAAGGCGAGTGTTGAGAAGGAAAACACTAGTATTCCTCACCAAGTTGATGATGGTGAACATCACCAAGATCCACCACGAGACCTAGAGAATGAGGATGGGAATAAGAAAGAGGAAAGTGAAGATAAGGATACTCATTGTCACGACCCATCTTTGAGCCGTGACTGTCCTAGGGTATAGGGAGACGTAAGGTCATCTAAACCCGTAGAATAACCTATAACTCATAAGCTGTTAATATTACGTTATCCTTAACCCAAGATCGTAGCCATAATTCTTATTCTTTATTATCAATTACCGTGTTAATTACCCATGTGATAGACATTCATCGTCTAAATTCGTTTTCATACTTATCGCTTTTGAACTCCATTTTTCAGTATTTTAATTGCAACTCAAGTGAATATTACTTATGTATCTGAATTGTACTAAGGTAATATCCAATCCACACATACTAATAATATTCTAAGTAACACCATTATTACAGACTTTAATAAAACATGGAGCTCTAGAGTGAAACCTCTAAAATACAATATAATATGTACATGATGGTACCAAAACTAGCAATGCAATTCCCAAGCGAAGACGTGGAACTTGGAATTTATCTTGCCGAACTAGCAACAAATTTTGAAAATAAATAACAACTATGGGGTGAGACAAAACTCAGTGAGTACAAAATAATACTATATAAAGTAACAAATGGTATGGGGTCTCATGATGATTTCTTATAGCAGTAAAATAAAATGGATCAAGAGTTATTCTTATGGAATACTTTTCCATATATAATAAATATTGTAATTTCTTAGTAGAACATTTTCTTTCTTAGAAACGGGGTGTTTCCCCTACAATCAATCGAGTGGCGACCTACGCCTTGCTCACTCCCCCATTCCTAGTCACACGTACAACTGATTAGGCCGTACGTACTGGGGACCTTAAACCCTTCCCAGCTAAGGTTCGGATAATCTTTACCCTATCCACGGGTTCATTACCATTGTGCACAAGGTCTGATGTATTGCCCCACATTAGAGGGGTATTCTGCTTATCATGATGTCATTATAGCATTTTATTTCTCTATCCATGAAATGATTCAATGGATAATATACCAATAAATAATCAAATCCCTATCATGGATCATATTATGAGATTAAGCAATAAGCCTTATTTGGCCAAGTGCCATAAAGGATATTTAATTCAATATTTGGTAAAGCATATCATGCATGCCAAAGAATTGCAATACATTTTAATTAGGAAAAGTGATTCAGCATTCATGCTTATATTTAAAGCACAAGGAATATAATATTATTAGGTACTCACCTTTTGCTCCTTAGCTCCTATATCGATAGTTCTAATGCAGATTATAATGAGGCTCCTCGGTATCCCGAGCAATGCCTTTGCCTTTCGGTTCTACAAATACACCCCAAACAATCGTATATTAATTCCTACTCCTTTAACTTGCTAATCTCATTCTAAACTCAACTTAACATCAACTTCCTACTATTAATCACCAAAACACATTCCAATACATTAAACAATAGCATACATAAACACATTGATTATTTAATCACTTTATTCCAAAATCCCATGTTGTCCAAATCCTTTCATCAAAACAATTAGGTTCCTTTTCCTTCCTAATTCCTTAATTAAATCCTATGTTCATCAATGGAAACCAATGCAATCAATTTTCTAGCATTTAGGAGAATTAACAAAACTCAAAAATCAAAATCTCTAATTTCGTATATTCCAATTAGAGTTGAAAAATCATTTTCATCAACCACATTTCAAATTGACTTCATAAACATCAAATTGAATTAATCACAAGCTTATTTAATCAATAAATCAAAAAAATTCAAGTTTAAATCTTGGAACTCCCAAGGTGACTCAAAACTCCAAGATTTAGGAAAAATTATCAAATTCATTTTCAAACTTCAAATTAAACATGGATTTATCAAATTAATACTCAAACAATCAACATTCATACACCAATTGAAATTAATCTCTTTCAATTCCCATAAACCTTAACTTTACCAAATTGGGATGATTTGGGGAAAACCCAAAATTTCTCAATCAAATCTCAAATTGATCTTTCAAAGATGAAATTAATGTCATGCAAAGCCTACCACAACAATCAAACATCAAACTACACTTCACATTACACACTTCCGTTATATAATGCATTATGCCTTCAAGAATTTCAATTTTTGAATAAAATCTCTAAATTCAAATTTTGCATTTTTAAACCACTTTTCAACATCCCAAATAACCTTAGATATTATTAAAAAAAATTTTGGACACTTCCCCTAAGATTCCTTGTTTGGCCGAACCTATCTAATATCCTTCCTTATTGATTTTTCATGCTTCCTTGTTATTATTCATCTATTAAACCCCAAATCCTTAACCCCAATTCTCATATTTCATCACTTAACATGCCAAACTAATTCTTCTTTAAATCATTCCACCAAAATCCAACTATAGAAATTAAAAGAAAAGGAATGATTGCTAACAATCTATCACACTTAGGCTAAAAAGAAAGGGATCACTTAAGTGGTAAATCTCACCTTGAAATGCTCCAAATTTAGCTCTAAGTTGAAGAATAAGTTGGGAGGTTTTTAGCCTTTGGTGAGGGTGAAATTTTTGGTGTAGGTTACAAATGAAATGGTTTAACACATTTTCATTTTATATACAAATAAAATCAATGGTGGTGATTTAATCATACAAGATCAATGGTCATATTTTTGCTTAACATGGAGGGCTAAGATTGATCAAGGTGGATGGTTGAGATGGCCCTTAGGTGTATGGGGACTAAGCATCATAATAATGAATTCCATCATCACCAAAATGAACATATACATGGTGATAGAAAAGTAGGAAGCTTAGGTGTAAAGTTGACATAAGTTAACAAATATGGCTAGTCTAACTCCTTCTCATTCTAACCCCTTATTAACTTGTTCTAACCATAATTTAGTCAAGCTCCACCCAAAATTAGAGGCCTTAGGGCCGGCCACTCCATGGGCTTGGGCTTTGAGTCCAAAAGCCCATCAACAAGCCCACCCGAAAACGTTTTCCGAACTTAAAAAAATTTTCGTAACTTTTTCCCTTCCCTTTCACTTGGCATTTTAAATCTTATCTTCCCATATCATAATAAGCTTAAACTAAGTCATATTGCCTAAATTTAATTCAATAAAACATACAATAAATATTCATATTTCATAAAAATATACACTCAAGCACTTAGCACCAACAAGAGTCTTTGTCATCCTATCACTATGTCATTGATACTATACCCATAAAATTTATATTTTATGGTATTATTATAATTCTGATGAGCTATGGAGACCTTGGGTATTACACTCATATAATGGGTATGAGTTTGATGAAGCAAGGAAATTCCTATAAGTGTGGGCACATAAATTAATTCTCCTGTTTAGGTATTTTTAATGGATATTTTGGTATGGAATTGTAATGGTGTGGCCTTGAGGAGTTTTACGACATCCTTAAAGATATAACTTGAGGAGTTTAACGACATCCTTAAAGATATAATTAGGATTAACAATCCAAGTATTATAGGATTGTAGGAGACTTGGGTAGGTGGTGTTACAACAAATAAAAGTTGTAGTAAATGGGATTTAATTACTAGCTTAGAGTAGAAGCAATGGGTTTTAATGGTTGTATATGGATTTTTGGTAGGAGAATGTGGATGTGACAATTTTAAATACCCATCCTTAACTTGTGCATTTGCAAACTATGGAGGGTAATAATGATCCTTGGTTACTCATAATGGTTTATGCTAGCCCTTGTCCATCGTTGAGAAGATTTTTATAAAAGGAACTTACGATTCGATCTTTGTAGATAGTTGAGCCATGGATGGTCTTAAGTGATTTTAATCCAGTTACTTCCCCTTTTGAGTTTAGTTCTTCTGCTAAATTTTCTAGTTGTAGAAGTGCTCTCTCCTCCAAATGGATCTTTGACAATGATTTAATGGATTTGGGTTTTATTGGCAATTGCTTTACTTGGAGTCGTGGTCTTTTTAGGGCCATGACAACTAGTGCTCAACTAGACCGGGCTTGTGTAATGCTTTTTGGTGAGAAAAAATTTGAGGAAGAAATTGTGAAATATCTTCCTCGACATCATTTTGATCATAATCATTTGCTGGGGATTTCTAATTGAAGTCTTGAGAAAAATGGGTTTCTTTGAGTATTTTATTAATATTGTGCATTGATGTATTTCTATTGTTAGCTATTCAATGCTTATAAATGGCAGCCCTACTCCTTATTTTAAGCCAACTAGAAGGCTTAGACAAGGGGATCCCCCTCTCCCTTTTTCTTTTTATATTTGTTTCAATTGTCCTTTCACCTCTCATTAATGATTATATGGAGAAAGGGTTACTAAAGGAGTTCCAAATTAACAAAAGAAGCCCAAAAGTATCAAATTTACTTTTTGCTAATGAAACTTTATTATTGAGGGCGACCATAATAAATGAGGCTCAATAGTTTCTAAGTATCCTTAGAAAGTATTAGAAGGTGTTTGACTAGAAAGTTAATCAAGATAAGAGTTCAATACTCTCAGTGCAAATACACTAGTGAGACAAAAAGTTACAAGTCTATTGAGAATGCAAAAAATAAAAGGTAATGAGAGATATTTGGGCATTCCTACTCAATGGGGAAGATTTAAGACTAAAGCTTTATCCTTCCTTATCTGAAAAGTCCAAAACAGAACCCAACTGTCGAAGCATAAGCTTCTTTCTCATGCAAGGAGAGATGTCCTTCTCAAATTAGTACTATAGCCATTCCAACTTATTTTATAATTTGTTGCAAGATCCAAAAAAGAGTTTGTTAAAAACTTAACAGGATTATCTCCAAATTTGGTGGGGCTCTAGTCAAGAGAAAAAAGGAATAACTCTAGCTAGTTGGTCAAAAATAGCAAAATCTAAATATAGGGGAGGGCTGGGATTTAAGGAATTTGAGGCCTTTAATGTTGCATTACTAGCTAAATAGGCATGGAGATTGATTAGCAAACCAAATACCCTATGGTCTAAAACTGTAAAGGCTATCTACTTTCCTCATACAAACTTTTGGGATGCAGATAAAGGGTCCAAACCCTTATGGAGTTGGAGTAGCCTCTTGGAGGCTAGAAATTTAATATTAGCTGGTGCCAGAAAGAATATACAAGGGGGAAGGGATGTAGAGCTCTAGAAACATTCCTGGATTCATGACTTAGCATTTTTAAGGTGAAATCATCAAGATTGCTAGCTTTTTTCTCTTTTACAGTAGCTGATTTGATAAATGAAAGAAGGGAGTGGGATCAAAATCTTCTAAAGCAATTCTTTTCCACAGAAGAAATAGCTGCAATATCAAAAATACCAATAGGGAATGAGGATATGAAGGATGAGTGGCTATGCATTGGTCCAAAGATGGGTGCATTCAATGAAATCTAGATATAGGTGGCTAATAAAAAAAAAGAAAGAAAATGCCTCTTCTACCAATTCTAGTATGCTAGCATACTCCTATGAAATATGGAGGAATATATGAAATAATGAGTTATCCCTAAAGATAGCTATATTTATTTGGAGAGCATCACATGGGTTTTTATTGTCAAGAGATAAACTTTATCATAGGAAAATTGTTGATAATCCTATGTGTGAGATATGCAATCAAGAGATTGAATATGTTGAGCATGTATTATTATTGTTCGGGACATCATGGGGTCTTTAACTCAAGCTAACAAAAATTTAAAATTTGCAGATTGGTGGTAGTCCATGTTCCAACGGTTCCACCAGTAAGGAGATTCACAAGCCATTGTCAAGTTATCATGTATATGCTGGGATTGTGGAAGCAAAGGAATAACTTTGTCTTCCATAAAAAATCTATTGATCCTAGTAAAACTCTGGAAAAGGCAGTCATGGCACAAAGACCTCAAGCTCACAAATGGACCCCTCATGATTTTGGTGTTATTAAAATAAATATTGATGCTAGTTTCTATCTAGGAATAGATAAATCTACTATTGGAGCAATTCTGAGGAATCATAAAGCCCATTTGGTGGATGGAATCACAGTAAAAGAAGTTGCAGGTCACCTCTTTCAGCAGAGGTAGAATCCTCAGTTCTTACCTTGCATTTTGTGAAACATCTAGGTCTTAGGAGAATTGTCATTGAATCTAATTGTTTGAGCTTAATTCAAGCTTGCTCTATTCTAAAAGAAACTAGTCCTTGGGAGATTAGATCTCTTTTGTTTGTAATTTTAAACTAAAATTCTTCTTTTATTGATTGTAGTTTCAGTTGGATTCCTAGGGATGCAAACATAGTTGTTGATTGGGTTGTTAAGACGTTGGCTACTGGGGTTTTGTCTCCTATTTGGAATGTTGCACTGCCTTCAACATTGGAGTAGTTGCTGCTTTCTAATGTATTTGGTGCTTTTGTTTAATTGAATTTGATTTTCATTGGAGAAAAAAAAAACCATTCTAAAATCTTTTGGCTTCTCTCATACTTAGTTCCAAGTCTAGAGAAAGAGTTTTTTCTATAGAATATTGAATACGAATGCTTTTTTCCTTTTTTATCTAACAAATAATAGCAAAACCAAAACTAAAGAACTACTACTTAATTGCATAATCTGGTAGAATAAAATCATAATTAAAAAATTGTTAAGAGTAATCCAATTTTGGCTATACAATATATTCATTGATTTCTTTAAAATTCATAGTCTATCATTTTCAAATCCTCCCTCAACCTTAAAGCTACAAAAATCATACCGATAATTTTTTTTTTTGTGAATCTAAAATCATTTTTATTCTCCATCTCCTTTCTTCACTTTTCAAACTCCTTCATCATTTCTATTTTTTTTTCTTTCCATTCCTAAACATTCTCTCTGTAAATGCCCTAATTTATTTAGCCAATCCAAATTCCTCCACCACTACGTCTCCCTTCTCCTCCTCTGCCATTGCTATTTCCTCTCTCTCTCTCTCTCTCTCTCTCTTTTTCACTCCATAGCTTCCTTTAAAACCACAAAATTACTCTCCGTAAATCGATTAACAATGGTGGATTTTCACAATATACAATGAATGCTCCTACTCAAAGGATTGTGCTCCTGAAATGACACTAACAAATGAGAAGGATTGTGCTTGTTTGATTGTGGATGGAGTGGAGGAAATTGGGGTCATCATACCCATTGGCCGAGAAATCAATGGTCAACATATAAGAATAGAGGTGAAATTTGAAGGAAAAGAGAGATATGTGTGGGAAATTGAAGTGGTTGTTGTTGTAGCTATTGATTGGGTCTTAGATTAGATGACTTGATGAGCATTTTGATAAGATAATGTTAAGATTATGAAAAAATAGAAAAATATTTTTTTTCTTGAAAATTTTAAGATAATGACTATGGATTTTTTTTTTAATTACTTATTCAAAGAAGAAAAAAGAAGATAATTGTTATAAGTTAATGGCAAAGGTTTTGAATTGAGAGAGAAGGAAAAAAGAGAGAAGCCAAAGAGAAAGAAGAGTGTCTTAGGTATTAAAAATATTTATTTTTATTTTAAATTTTTTTGATGGTAAATTATTGAAAATATGAACGAAAGAATTACTTAGTGTAACAAAATCAAATTTTAAAAATTAAAGAATGATTTTTTCAAATTGAAAAAATACTTATTCAAAGATAATGACAATGGATTTTTTTTTTTAATTAGTTATTCAAAGAAAAAAAAAAGAAGATCATTGTTATAAGTTAATGGCAAAGGTTTTGAATTGAGAGACAAAGAAAAAAGAAAGAAGCGAAAGAGAAAGAAGAGTGCCTTAGGTATTAAAAATATTTATTTTTATTTTTAATTTTTAATTTTTTTGATGATAAATTATTGAAAATATGAATAAAAGAATTACTTAGTGTAACAAAATCAAATTTTAAAAATTAAAAAAATGATTTTTTCAAATTGAAAAAATACTTATGCAATGATACTGACTATGGATTTTTTTTTTAATTACTTATTCAAAGAAGAAAAAAGAAGATCTATTACAAGTTAATGGCAAAGGTTTTGAATTGAGAAAGAAGGAAAAAAGAGAGAAGCGAAAGAGAAATAAGAGTGTCTTAGGTATTAAAAATATTTATTTTTATTTTTAATTTTTAATTTTTTTGATGATAAATTATTGAAAATATGAACAAAAGAATTACTTAGTGTAACAAAATCAAATTTTAAAAATTAAAGAATGATTTTTTCAAATTGAAAAAATACTTATTCAAAGATAATGACTATGGATTTTTTTTTTCATTACTTATTCAAAGAAGAAAAAAGAAGATATTATTATAAGTTAATGGCAAAGATTTTGAATTGAGAAAGAAGGAAAAGAGAGAAGCGAAAGAGAAATAAGAGTGTTTTAGGTGCTAAAAATATTTATTTTTATTTTTAATTTTTATTTTTTTGATGATAAATTATTAAAAATATGAACGAAAAAATTATTTAGTGTAACAAAATTAAATTTTAAAAATTAAAAAATAATTTTTTGAAATTAAAAAGATAAAATCATTATTTAAAACGAATTTCATATACTAAATAGTATTTTATCTTTAAAATAATAATAATAATAATAATAATAATAATAATAAAAAGAAAGTGGCCCAGACTTTGAACTTCAAAGTATGCAAATTGGAAATTAGGGATAAATTGTCAATTGTGTCAAAATTGGTAGAAACTTCCTAGAAGGTACAGTCAACGAATATTCAGAGAATATCCGATCTTGAGTCTTGACAAAAGCTCAGCTAAATTCAATTTGTTGCTGATCCACGTGATCAACCACAAAAGAGGACTTTCCTAAAACCAAAATAATAATAATAATAATAATAAAAACAAAAACAGATATCAATTTTTTAAAATTGTGTTTTCCTTTTTTGCTTTTAGATGGAACTTTATAGTAGTTTTCAAATGTCGTTTTCATTTTTATGTCGTTTTATTCATTACCTTGTTTCAAGCCATTTTATATATAACATTTCTTTGAAGTGGTGTGATATAATAAGTTATTTAATAAAATAAAAAATATGTATTATAATGAGAATACAATGTAATTTAATGGATTTTATATTATATTATTTAAAAAAATGAATGAAATAATAATATAATATAATGATTAAAATAGTTAATTAGTTTATAATTATCAAAATCATATATCAATTTTTTAAAATTGTGTTCAATTAATTTAATTAAATATATTGAATTGGTATGGTAAAAAAAAAAAAAAAAGATAAGTACTTATTAGATTGATTGAATTTCTTTAATTTTAAGTTAAAAAATTTTGTCAAAAAAACTAAAGAGTTACATGTAATTAAGACTAAAATATTATTAAAAAGAATTTATTGTAAAAAGAAAAGAAAAGATGCCATTAAAAAATTTTGTTAAGAAAAATATTCATATAACAATTGATTAAAAGAAAATAGAACATGTTATAAGAAAATTTTGCTAAAAAAAAGAAAATAGTTCTTAAAAAAAAATAAAAAACATATCATATAAAAAAAATGAAATGATAAAATGTAATTAACAATACATACAATTTTAAGTGTAGTGGCCATTGACCATTTAATACTAATTATTTGAGTTTAAAATTTTTTACACAAGCAAAAAAGAAAATAATCCAACATATAATGTAATTTTCACTCCATTATAGACTTTAATATATATATATATATATATATATATATATATATATATATATATATATATATATATATATATATATATATATATATATATATATATATATATATCTTGCTATTTTCTTGTCTAATAAGTGAAGATTTACTTTCGTCAGAAGAATGATTCATTCAAATCGACATAAGAGTTCAATCATATTGTATTGCTAAAATTCATGTTGTATATTTGAAATGAAGTTGATCTCCTTACTTTTTACAAAATACAACATTTGAGGAGTTAGTGGTTAAAATTTATAAATTTAAGGATTAAAATGCATATTATTTTAAAATTTTTGACACTGAAATATAATATGATTTATAATATTAAAATTAAAATGTAATAAAAAATTATACTTTATAATAAACTAAAGGGTTAATTTCTAGCAAATCACAAGGATAAAAATTGATAATTTTAAAATAAAAAAAAATAAAAAGTCCATATTAACATGAACCTCAACAACTTTTTTATAATTAACTGTTAATCTTTTTTAGTGTATTCAAATTTTTAGAAGGAAGAGACTATCACAATATGAATTTTCAATTTTTTATATTGTAATATAAATACTTGATTACTGTATTACTAATCTGATTTGAATTCTTTAATAATAATAATATAAAAATAAAAGGTGAAAGTACATTTTGGCCCCCTCATGTTTGCCTTGAGGGTAAATATGCCAATGAACTAATTTTTGAACCAAATAACAGAAAAGCACAAAAAACTTGTCATTTAGGCCCCTCTTTTAATATTGGGAAATAGCGACGTCAAATAGTTGTTTAAAATTACTGACTTGGTAAAAATGAAATCCAATAATAAGGGTAACATTCTAACATCTCTGTTTATTATCGCGTAAAATTTTATTAAATACTCTCTCTATTTTAAAAAAAAATAGCTATTAAAAAAAATTATCATTTTTAAGATAATAATAATTTTATTATAAGTTGTTAAAAAGACTCCTATTAATTGTAGTATAAATTAGGGAAATATCTCTTATACTTGAAAAATAGAAGAGTAAATTATCCATTTTATTATTTTTTTATTGGGTTACCAAATGACCACTTATTTATGAACAAAATTAATTTTTTTAATGGTCATTTTTTCAAAATAGAGAAAGTATTATTATTGAATAAAAGGTTACAAGAGAGTAATGAGTGTTAAAATGCTCATTGTCCAAAATTTAAAATTTAATTAGAAAAGTAAGCTGCGTTATTCTGAAATTCATAAAAATTAGAAGTCAAAATGTACTCCATTTCATTATCTTTTTCACATCACTCACTGGGACTTTTACCTTTAACTTTTCTAAATTCTCTAATAATACGTTTAAGATTACTGTTAAATATTAAAAAAGTATTTTTATAATTTTTATAATTAATTAATTTTTATTTTTTTTATAAACTATTTTTTCAAAACTTACTTTTAGAAAAAACATCAATTTACTTACTTTTCCTTAAAAGTAACTTTTTAAAAAAAATATTAAAAATTTTATTAAAAAGCACTTTTAAAAAATTCAATCTCAAACGGACTCTAAAACTCATTCATTATGAGGAGCCATTACTTTTCTTTATAGGGTTCTTTCTTTTATTCTCTTCATGAAATTTCCTAATTATATGTCCACTATACTCCAAGTATTTCTAGAAATTGAATCTACCATGTCATTCATAAACTAATCTAATAAAATTATGACACGTCAATTAATAATACTACATCACCCATAAATTATAATATCATTAATTAATGTGGTTTATTTCTATTATATTAATTTATAAGTAATGTAGCATCATTAATTGACGTGTCATGTTTCTATTATATTAGTTTATGAGTGATGTGATAAATTCAGTCTATCTGAAAATTTCCCTTTATATAATATAAATCTATAGAAGTTCAAATACAGCTACAACCTAATAAATCAGACCACAGAAAACCCATTCTACAATTCAAAAATAGTCAATTCCATTTATACCTAAATAACCCCATTAGAAATTCAATTCCATCTCTAAATTAAGCAAATTGCAAGACATTGCACATAACTTAGTCCCATTCAGTCAAATACTCAATAATGAAATCATGTACCAGAAATATCCATTAGAATATAAAACAAAGTCAGAAATCTAAAATTTAAAAATAGATCGTCCTCTAAAATTAATGAATTTAGAACAAGAATTAGTTATCCACAATTCAACCACATTTATCACTCAATTTTGAGAATTTAGAAAGAGGAGAAAACGTAAAATGCCTTTCATCGAGGATTTGGGGGTTAGAAAAAGAGGAGTCAAGATTGTCTTCTAATAGAAGCCAATTAACATCAAACAGTTTTATGTATATAAGAATTGTCACAAAACATTACTAGTAATATGCAAATCGAGCAATTTTTTTTTTCTTTTTATATATACTAGACATGAGTAGATACTACTGCTAGATACAACCCTGAATCGTTATTTCATTACAAAGAAAAAAAGAACATGCTATCATATCATCTAGAGAGGTTTGAGTGTGAGTCGTCCTCCCCTAATCAATTCCAGTTGACTACGATAATCTTCATCATCCATAAGTTTTAGGTTCAAAGTGGCATTAGGTCCTTTGTTTGACATTGATCAATATCATAGGCAACCTCCCACTCCTGTATCCACAAGTCAATACTTCTTTGGATTTTTTCCTTCAGGCTTTGAATATTTTGCAAGAAATGCCCTTTCAACCTCACCAATTCTCTGCGAATTTTGATCTTCAATATTGCTTGTTGTTCCGCCCTGCTCAAATTGATATGTTCAGATAGGTTATTTAGTTGTGACCAAAAATTATAATTTACAGTTTACATATCATTAATTTATGCATCATTTACAGATAAAATTATATATAATATAAATAAAAAAATCCTTATAAATAATATAATATTGATAAAAATCATTAAAAATAATATCTTATTAATAAAAATTATATAGTATTAATTACTAAGAATTAATTATTTCAATTAATATGATTACTATGTGTGAGTAATATAATTGATAATCAAAAATAAAAAAAAATTCCAAAATAACGGCCGAATAGAATCAAAACTTGAATTTCTTTTTACTAACTAAATTTTATAGTTTCAATTATTTGGTTATAGTAAATTAATATAAACTTTTCAATTTAATTGGTAATAAATTTCTTTTCACCCATCAATTAATACTCAATTCTTGAAATCATATAATAAGTTAAATTTTAAATTTTTAATTAAATAAAAAATAAGCTTAATATGATCCGCAAAATCTAACTCAAACTCAGGAAGAGTAAAGAGTTAAAATTCATTATTATTATCATTATTATTTTTAAAAAAAGAGAGGCTCAAACACATGGGCAAGCTTGCAAGAGCAAGGAGGTAGCAAGTGGTGGTAGGGCTATAAAATAACTAGAGCACAACACTCCAACATGTAGTGGAACCTCTCTAAATATTGAAAAAACCTTCAATTGTCATTTTGGACAAGGACTTTGCCTATAAAGCACAAAACCTTTGATCTTTTATTTTGTGTAGTAGTAGTAGTAGTAGGAGGAGTATAAGCAAACTTGCAGGAGTAGTGTGTAGTGGGGTCTTAGTACAATTACAATAGTGGTGGTGGCAACAGGCAACAACATTTCTTTATTGTCAACTGTATTATTGGTACCATTATAGGTATAGATTGGATTGATAATGTAGGTAAAACTACAACACAATGATACTCTTGTGACCCAAAATAAAAATTTTAAAAGTCTAATTTTCACATGTCTCTTGTGAAATTTGGAAAACAACATGCCTCTCTACCTCTACCACTACCACATCCTTAGTTTATCTCCTCTTTTGTTAATGTAGGTCTAAGTATAAATTTACACTTTAATTTTTTACACTATTTTCATTTAAATTAGAAATAATGTATTTTTCAGTAATATATAATTTTAAAGATTTTAATTTCATAATTTAGTATTTATCTTTATAATTTTAACAATATAAGTTTTTTCATCAAACTTCTCAGAAATTTGTGAATGTGGACAAATGAGTTTGACTTGAAATTGGCTTGTTACTTTGTAAATCATCTATGTGCCTTCTAGCAAGTCAATTTGGTTGAAAATTGAAGCCATTAGTACTAATTTGAAGTCAACAGTGACTTCAAATTTCAAATTTACAATTTATAATTTGAATTTTTTTTATTGATTATAATTAAATCATCAAAACTAGTATTTTCTGCTTTAATTATTGATATTCCAATGAAAATTACATTTTTATATTTGTTCTATAAGAGATCTAATGTTATTGATTAAAAATATATATATATATATGTATTTTTTTGAGATGGATAAAAGAGATATGATGTTAGTAATAAGTAGACATATAAAATAATTTTGGTAAACTGTAATAAAATATAATATAATATAATCAAATAAATTTCTAATAAAAATTTATTTGATTATATTACATTATGTACCATTACGACTTACTAAATATACTTTAAAATTATTATTAATTTTTTGATAGGTATATAAATTAATTTGAAAATATCTTAATAAATTAAAAATAGATAGAAAATAATTAGTTTGTCTTGAAAATTAAAAAAAAAGCAATATCCATAAAAAGAGAATAATGGAGCACGATCCAATTGATGCTTTGAATAAAAATTATATATATATTTTTAATGAGTTGGATTAGTTGAAAAATCCATTAGTTCTGACTTCTGAGGCAAATATTTGCAATTACTTATTTTTCGCAAAAATAAAAATTTTAATTAATTAATAATCATAATTAATGGTAAGTAATTATGAATTTATGATTTCAACCCCATGAAAAAATATACACTTTTGCGTTTTAAATGATTTTTTTTTATTTTTTTTATTTTTTTTGTGGTGAAAACAAGAAGAAATCTAAATTCTAAAACAAACAAACTAACATCAGGACCATTAATGTCCTCTTCCATTGACTTCGCAAGCTCAGTTGGAGTATTGAGGGAGTTCCCCAAGATGATTCTAAGGGAAGCCTTGTCAAATAGCTATGCTTCTTAAATTTAAAATGCTTTTTAAATTCTAGTAACTGAATAATGTTTTTTTCCCTTGATTCAAGATTTAGGTATTATTTAATATCGGATAAGTAAATTAAGACAATAAAATTTTTTAAAAAATTATAAATTTTAACTTGTTTAGTTGCTATTATTAGAAAAAGTTTCCTAAAAATAAAATACCTGTATTATGAGTTTAAAGGAAATAAACTTTATTAAAATTAGTTTAAAAAGTTAGACTTTCTTAATTAAAATAAATATAAATTAATATATTTACTTTCCATTAAAAGCGATAAAGTAAATGAGATAAGATATTATTATCTTTTTTATTTAAGTCAAACAAATAAAGTTTATTTCACAGGAATTTATATGTAAATTAGACACACAATTACTTTTCAAAAATTTTATTTTCTAAAAAATAACTTTCCAAGAAGTAGGAGTATAATCAAGCCAAGCTGAACTTAAACTTTAGCTTGCTCAGGAATGGCCTGATACTTTTTTTCCGAGCTTGAACTCGACCTCAAGTTTTGATCGAGTTTAAAAATAATATTTAAACTCGACTCATTTAAGATCTCGAGATTGGCTCATTAATAAGTTATATTTGAATTAAGCTTCAGTTCAAACTCGACTTGTTTTGAAATTTGTCTATAACTTATCAAAATATTCAACTTTTTAAATATTTATTTCTAATAAAATAATTATGAAGAAAATGTGTAAAACTAACATAATAGCGAAAGCATCCAATTAGTAAAAAAAATCCAAGTATAAAATTGAATATTACATGTAATACAAAGATATTAATTAATAAAAAAATATTTTTAAAGATTAGAATATTAAATTATATAATAAGAAAATATTAGATCATATTAATTAAGAGTATATATATTTAAGTCAAATTAAATTAACAAAAAGTTATAGGGGTATTAAAATAAATTTTTTGAAGTGCCAACATTATTAAATTAATAATAATAATAATAATAATAATAATAATAATAAAGCTGTTCACGAGTCTATTAATTGAGCTGTTTACAAATCAGTTCACGAGTCTAATCAAACCGAATTTAACTTTACTTAAATTCGGCTCGTTTATTTATAAAGTTTTAAAGTCAAGTTCCACTTTAGCTCATTTACAAAATGAACCGAGTGTGAATGAGTTTTTATCAAGTCAAATACCGAATTGCTCGCGAACAGTTTGACTCATTTATAACCTTACTGAAAAGCCTACTTTCAAAAAAGTATGGGGGGCAATATCAAACACAACACAATAAACTCATACGAATCCAACATGAAATTAGAGGGTTTGGGTTAAGGGATATCGTGTTAATGTCAATTTTGTGTCAACCCTATTGTGATACGAAAATAATCATGTCATGTTGCAGGTTGACTTGTTAACTCGAAAATAATACGTTTAACCTATTAACAAATTCAACCTAATATATTTTATAACTTTTAAAATATGTATATATAAATATTATTTTTAATCTTCATTATAAATTTATATATAATTATATTTTATGTAATAATATAAATTAATAAGAGTTAATTTAGTAAATTTAATATTTTTTAAATATTAAAATTAAAAAATTAATTAATTTAAAATTTTAAATATATTATTCGTGTTGTGTCACGCATTAATTAAATAAATCGTGTTTATATTTAGATTTTTGATATAATAAACTAATCATGTCTTGTTTGTATTGAACCTTATTGTAATATATATAGATCAACATGATCCGAACATAATCCACTAATATGAATTGCCATTCCTACCTAAAAGTATACCAAAAAATACTTTAGAATAGCACTATGAAAGAAAATTAATTTCAAACGAAATAAATTCACAATTAATTTTATTAAGTAAAATCAACAAACCGTTTAAACAATTAGCATTGGAATTGGATGTTATTTTTGTTATATTTTCTTTAAGAATTATTTGATATATATAATAAACATGTAAAAATATTGTTTGGCAATTCACATATTGAAAGAAAAATAATTTTTTTTTTGAACATAAAAGAAAATTAAAATTTATTTCTTATAACTAATTAAGGTGTTTGACTTTTAAAATATTATTTGTATTTTCTGATTAAATATTATAAATCTAATTCTTTTGTAATAATAATAATAATAATAATCACTGCACAACTAGCCATTAAAAAAATAAAGAAAAAGAAAAGAAAAAGGAGAAGGAAAAGAAAAAGAAAGAAAAGCAAAGAAAATTTTATTAGTCCCACGCATCGTCAACTTCCCCTTCCTACCACTCCACCGCTGCAACTCTCTCTCTCTCTCTCTCTCTCTGAAATTATTCTCAGAACACAAATTTTCTCTTTCCCTCTCCTACTTTCTTCACAAGTTTCTCTCTCTCTAAATCTCAAAGTTTGAATTTTTATTTTTTTCAAGAATGATTCATTAATCTCTCGCCATTTCTTTTCCTTCAATTACAATCTCTTTCTCCAATTTTCTCTTTGCATTCTCTCTCTAGACGTTGATTTGACTCATCTCTTACTTGGGTTTCTCTTCAATTCCTTACTCTGTTTCTTTGTATTGACTTTGATCCATCGCTATCTGACTACCTTTGCTGACTCAAGTCCCAATCTTCTCTATTTTCATTATATCAACAAATCAAAATCATTTGAAGGCCTTTTTGGAATTTTTAGGATTATTATAAAAGTGGGTTTTGGATTTAAAAGGGAAATGAGGGATGTTCTCGTGGCTGGCAAGGATAGCAATGGCGTGTTGGAGACCGGTCAGTCGATATGCCCGTATGAACAAGGATGATAATGTTGATAATGATGAAGATTCTTCCATTGGTGACTCTCTTCTTTGGTCCAGAGACCTTGAGAAGCATTCTTATGGGGAGTTCTCTTTTGCTGTTGTTCAAGCCAATGAGATCATTGAAGACCATAGCCAAGTAGAAACTGGCCGTGATGCCACCTTTGTTGGCGTCTATGATGGCCATGGTGGACCAGAAGCCTCTCGCTTCATTTGTGATCATCTGTTCATCAATCTCATGAGTGAGTTCTTTTTTTATTATATTTTTTGCTTTTTTTTTTAACATGATTTTTTTTTTTGGTTTTTAATGTATTTTGAGTTTTGGTGTTGACGTGAGAGGATTTTTGGCTTTCTGGATGATTTTGAACTAGAAGTTTATTGGGTTCTTGGTGAATTGGAAAATTAATATTAGATTCTGTGTTTTTATGTGCAGTTGAATTGTTTTGTGGTGAGAATCTTGAAATTATGAAGGAAAAATTTTCTTTCTTTTTTTTTGGTTAAATATCAGTGAAACGCAAGGGGAGAAATGATTTTTGTTTGACCATGTTATATGATATCCTATGTATATAAATCATTCTCTTGTGACTTCTGTGATGGATGTTAAGCAATTCAGAAAAAAAATTTGAAGTTTTGAACTATATCTTTGTGCATTATATTTTGTAGGATTTGCGAGAGAAAGAGGAACCATCTCTGAAGAAATTCTTAGAAGTGCCTTCTCTGCAACTGAGGAAGGATTTCTTACACTTGTCCGCAGGTCTTGTGGAATAAAACCATTAATTGCAGCAATTGGATCTTGTTGTTTGGTTGGAGTTATATGGAGAGGAACATTATATGTTGCTAATCTGGGTGATTCTCGAGCTGTAATTGGTTATTTAGGTAGATCTAATAAGATAGTTGCTGAACAATTGACTAAGGATCATAATGCAAGTATGGAAGAGGTTAGACAAGAACTCAAATCTTTGCATCCAGATGATTCACATATTGTAGTAATGAAGCATGGTGTTTGGCGCATCAAAGGCATTATTCAGGTTTGCTTCTTTTTCTAATATTGTTATTCTGCTTTCCCTATTTAGAATTTCTGATGCATTAACTCTGTCTTTTGTTTTCTCATTTTTCTATTTCTTGAAAGATGGAAAGAGTTGTGTGTAGATATAACATACATTAGTTCAAGTTCAATTTGGAATTTTCCTGCTTCGAGTAAAATGAGTGCAAATTAATGTGACTGTTCAGCTCACAATCTTCGCAGTTTTCTCATCAAGACCATTTTGCATTTTTACTGAATGCACTATGGCATATCTAGACATGCAGCATAGTATTTATCATTATCTTAACTTGCGCGAGCAAGCAAATAGTGTTCATAATAAATTCAACAATTCTTCCTGACACAGTTTGGAAAAATCAAGTGACAATGGCTTTCAATAAAGTTGTTACTGGGGTTTTCAGAACGCAGACAGCAGTTTCTTAATAATATTTTAAATAACAAAGTAAATTTTGAATCAAGCAAGAGTCAGACTCCTGCATTCTTAAGAGTTTTGTGTAACTATATGTTTTCCTAATCTATTCATTATCCAGATATAGGAAAACTTCGAAACAGGAAAAGAAAAAAACCTGATGATGAACTGACATTAGTTAGAGATGTTTGTGATTGGAGGTTTGCTAGCTGGAAGGATTCTTATTTTTTATAATGGGGAGATGCATTATGCGCTTCATTTGGAGTTATTTTTTGGGGTTTGCTAGTCAAAAGAAAAGAGTGATTCCTTGATTGTTCAAATATGTTGTATTTGATTCAACGTTTTGCATTATATTTATTATACTTGTCTCTCGTATGACAACCTCGTTGTGCAAGTTGTATATGATACTTTTAATGTAAATTTCAAATGCATTCATCTAGCAGTTAATAGGATATTCAAGCTGCCAGTTAGATTATTATTTTTTTCTTATATATATGTGTACTTTGGAATTTGTTTGTTATTGATTGACTGCAAATTTTTATTCTTTTGTTCTGTTTCTCACTGTGTGTTGATATTAGGTATCTAGATCTATAGGTGATGCATACTTGAAGAGGCCAGAGTTTTCTCTTGATCCTTCATTTCCACGATTTCACCTTCCTGAGCCTATCCGTCGCCCTGTGCTAACATCAGAACCCTCCATATGTGCAAGAGTTTTATGTCCAAATGATAAATTTCTCATTTTTGCATCTGATGGGCTTTGGGAACACATGACAAACCAGGAGGCTGTGCAGATAGTATACAATTATCCGCGTGCTGTATGTATTATTTTATGTTTCTGATTCTTCCTTTTTCATTTTTGATCGTCAAGGCATTCAAGTTTTCTATTTTTTTCTCCTTTATTTTCTTAACATGTAGGGAATAGCTAGAAGACTTGTTAAAACGGCTTTAAAAGAGGCAGCTAGGAAGAGGGAGATGAGATATGATGATCTTAAGAAGATTGATAAGGGAAGCAGGCGGTTTTTTCATGATGATATAACAGTGATCGTCATCTTTATAGACCATGAATTGCTGAGTAAAAATATATCTGTACCAGAGCTATCAATACGGGGTTTTATTGACACCGTTGGACCATCAAATTTTAACATTCTCCATGGGATTGATTCCAGTACAAGGTCCATTATCTAAAGTAACATATAATCACTTGAAACGATCACTTGACCATTGAAGACCTAGCTCGGCAAGGTTCCACTTTCCTTCTTCTCCCCCACCACTGCTCTCTCTCTCTCTCTGTCTCTCTGTGTCTCTCTTTTAAAACATATTGGTTTTATTCCCTTTTCTCTCCTCTTTTTCTACGCATTTCACTTGTCAAATCTATCCTAGGCATTGGGGCCTGATTTCATTATCATGTTCTTGTGTGATTTATGGCGAAAATGCTTGCGAGGAAGCTACAGATTTTTTTTTTTTTTTTGGTTTAACATGCTGAACTTTGTATACACTCAAGTTTGTACAATTCATACACGATGTTTCAATAAATTTCTGTTTGTCATGCTATTTTCTGTTGTTTCAGTTAGTATGCTAATTTTGATGTTATGTATAGGCTTGTGATTTTCAAGCATTTTGATTTTGATGAAGCTGAGTTTACTGACCAATGTCCTTCAACTTTTGAAAGAGAATTGTGGATACAGAGAGAAAACTTTGAATTTTCTTTCCAATGCTTAAACTTCCCCAGCTTCATTGCTCTTCCTTCTTCAATTAATGATGCTCTTATTTTAGATTTATGCCTCTTAGATCCTAATTTCTTCTTTCCCGTTTTCCTCTGAAAGTCATCAGGAATTTTGTATTGGAGACAGAAATTCGATCACTGGACTTGTACGTAAAGTCTATAGTCTCTTTGCAAGAGTTTCTTTTCTTTGTTTATGGTTCCTTCAACAAACTGTAATGGTGTAGTCATGGTCATGGCTATAGTTGGTGGATGTGCATGGGAGAGATGGTTTCTTTGGAGTTTTTTAATTCAAATGATTTGTAAATAAGAGCAAAAAAGAAATTTTCCTCAAAAAAAAAAAAAAAATTCTTAACCTTTTAATTATATCCATTTAACAAAATTGAAATTGAAATGACCCCATTATACCTATTATTTTTTTTCTTATCACTCATTACTATATATTAATTAATTAAGTATAATTTTAATCAAATAAATATAATTGCATTTAAATTTCAAAAATAATATATTTTAAAAGGTTTGTATATAATTATAGCTTAAAAATAATATATATATATATATATATATATATATATATATATATATATATATATATATATGGAATTAGACTTTTGTTTTACAAGGAACATACATGTAATTCCACTCTCCATAAATAGTTATACACTGCATATATTTGTATGTATACTAGTTGTCCTAACGCTCTTGGCACATTGATCTATTATGACTCATTCTAAACAATAATTTATTTTAAAAAAATAAGAAGAATTTAAAATTTCATTCTTTATTTCTTCAAATTTGTATTGATAAAACTTAACTAATTATATTGAATACATGTGATAATAATAACGAATAATAGAAGATTGTATGATATTAATTAAAAAAATTTTTTTTAGAACATTACTAAATTAATTGTAAGTTGGTAATTTTTTAAGAATATTTTATTTTTTAAAAATGTAAATGCTTCTATTACTAAAGTCTAATATATTCAAAAAAAAAAATACTATTCTTAACAAAAATTAAATAAATAAGTAACATTAAATACTTATTATAAAGTTCTTTAAATGTTGAAAGTACAATTAAATGAAATTTCTAACTTTATAATATTGAAAGGTTATTTTAGACTTTTACTTTTTCCTTATTAAAGATATGACCTATTTTTTCTTATTTAATTAAGTTCAAAATTATGTACTTTTATATTTAGTGGAGTTTTTAATTAAATTATATAAAACTTTTCAAATAAAAATCGTAAGACTGAAAACTTATTGGTCAACTTTTAAGATTATGGCAATGATTATATAATTTGATTATTATGTTTATTTTAGTTGTTCAATCCAAATTAATTAAATCTTCATGCAAATTAAGTTAAATTAAATCCTCTCTCCAAGCATTATTATAGCAGCTATATTTGAAGTTGTTGTTGCTAAAGCTATCATCCAATGTGATCTAAAATTAGCTAGTATTGCTCAATACAAAAATATTTTTCTAGTTCCTCAAGGGTTATCGACGCATAACACACCACTGTTATTTGAATTTACTCTGTCTAGTATTATTTCTATATGCATATATTTGTTCCTTATTTAGTTTCAGTTCTACCTTAATGTCTTTCTTTTTTATCTCTATTGCCGTTTCTTCTACGATCTCCTTTTTATTACTTATTGGCTGCTCAATTTGATGATTTGTAATTCTGTGTAAATCATAGTTCTTTGTATCATTTCCCATGTTCTATAAGTGTTACTCAATGCTATTTATTGTTGATGAAATTTGAGTTTTTATCGAATTTTCATTAAATTTGCCTAAAATTTTTAGACATAGTATTGAAGTAATCTTACCAAAGCATTTTGACATCTGTTAGTTCATAACAAACTAATGGAATAGCAAATAATCTTCTAAGCTCTCTTAGCATCTTGAAAGCAATAGTTTCACTCATAAATTCTAATGCACTTTGATATGATTTGAGCCAGCCTCTTTTTATTGCAACTTCCTTAAAAGAATCGCATTTCGTATTATCTACTATAAGCAGGTCTTTAAATGATTTTAGCCCTCTAACATGGCTCATCAATAGCCTCAAGTAAGACCTCTTGCCTTCTATTAGATTTGTTGCATTGACTTGACCGATTATTTTTCCTCTTTTCCTTGTCTCCCAATATTTCCTTGTTTGTCCCACATGTAATGTTCTGGAAATTTTCTATATAACAATCTCCTTGAATACTCGTTTGTGGAGAATTTAGGGGAAAAAAAAATTCTATTAGTGTTGCCTTGATTGCAAATCTAGTTTTTCATATGTTTGCATTAAAGGCATTACATCTGAGTATCTCCTCACATGTCTCTAGGTCTGTCTATAAAAAATATTGGTAGAATGTTACCTATTCCTACTTGCATATCTCTGATTTCTCCAGTTTTAACATTATCTACTATTCGCTAGTACAATTCACACCTTATTTGTGATTATTGGGTTTTGTAAAAATCTAATATTATTATTTTCAGTTTTACATACATGTCTATCACAAATTTCTGCATTAATCTTTCAGATAGTAATATCAATAAATTTTTGTTATCCCTTATTTGACTAGTAGTAGTAGTAGTATTCACGATACGACACTTTTTCTTATGTTAATCATTTAACATCTGTAGGTAATATTGTGTCAACATATTAAACATGAATTTAAGAATCTAGAAAAATTCCTAAGTTCTAAATTTTTCTACAAATCTAGAAAAAGTCCTAAGTTCTAAATTTTTTTACAAATTAGTTATCTGTAATATATTGAGAAATTGTATTGTAATTTACTTTTTCAATAATAATAAAAGGTAAATTTTAACACATCAGTTATTTTATCATATAAGGACTTGATTAGAACTTTATTTTGAATTTTTTTATTGTAGTCTTTAAGGAATATAAACATATTTACACTAATGTATAGGCAACACAAATAGAAAAGTAATTTAAGATCTCATTTGAAAAATTTTTATGCTTTAAATTATAAAAAATAATTAAATTAAACTTAAATCACATGATGACTTTAAAATCCATATCACTTAAGAAATATATAATTTTATATGAAAATAAAAATGAATATATATTGAAAATAATTTAAGAAATTAGAATAAAATTATCCATTTTAAAGTTAGATTAAATATGTTTGAGATAATTCGATTAAAAAGAAAATAGTGTATTATTCACAATATTGATTAGAATTCTTTATTTAGATTAGCACATAATTAAGATCTTAATGATCACGAACACCAATTTATATAGTGCATAAAATTTATATAGATAAAGTTTATGGATTAATTTTTTTTTATCTTTTTTCTCTTTTAAAATAATACTGTCTAGCAACATTATAATTGTGAATTCTAAATTATTCCTGTCTATCATTGGGTTGGAACCGATATCACAAAGTGTACACTGTTTTTTATGTCTAGGTGTCAACCACTCTCCTCTTGGACAAAGCAGTAAGTATTTTAATGGATCATAGCAGTCATAGTAATGTATAACTTTATATTTGTGTCTTGAATGTGCTTGTACCTAGATCTCTTATTCTAAAGAGACATTCAGATAATTTTTTTATATACCTAAATGCCAACTACATCTCTTATGTTGGTTTATTGTCCTATCAATGTTGTTGTATGCTTCTCTTTTTAATCCATATGTTTCAAATTATCATACGATTCATAATTGTTAATCTTTCTGAAAATCTTATTATATATATATTATCTTCTAAAAACTTCATTACGTTAGACATAACAATCTTGCATAGTTGGACATTACATATTGTACTCATTTTGTTCTTTAGTTCATTAGCATTGTTATAAAAATACAGTATATTTCACAATTAAAAAATCAAATATTTAAAAAAACTAAATTAAAAATATGTAAAACAATTGATATCCAAACAACTTATTAAAATTTTTCATGATAACTTGACAAATATTCCAAAAGTTATATAAGACCTAAATTTAATTTTATAAAATAAAAAATATCAATAGATAATAAATTAATGCACTGTCCTCACAAAATATTTAAAATTTTATTGAAAAATAAAATTAAAAAATGATGTAAAATTAAATAAAATAATAAAAAATAGTATACCAAGCATATTTGTATATAGATCACAATCCTATCTTTAAATGAACATGAATTAAAAATAAAAATAAAATAAACCATAAAAGTAAAATTAAAATACAAAAATTAAATATCATGATTTTAGTACTTAGATAATTATAGATCTTTTAATAATATAATATAATATAATTGTATAACATAACAACCAATATTAAAAAATCTAATTATCAAAAAAAAAAAATCAAAGTCCTACCTACCATTAATATGATATATAATTAACCTAAGTTATGTAAAAATATATTAGACTTGAATTTAAATGAAAATAATATGTAAAAACCTAACAAATTTTTAAAATTTGATAGATAATGTAAAAATTTAATGGAAGAGTTTTTCAATAGGAAATTATAAAAAAATATAAATTATAATAGAATAAAATTTTCTTATGAAGGAAGAAGAAGAAGAAAAAGAATACAAGAAATGGAGAATATGTTGATAGACAAAAATACGTTTAGTATTTTTTATTAATACCTAAGTTATCCCACCTACAAATAATTCATAGAATAAAAATATAATTAATTCTAAAATATAATTCATTTTGTACTAGAAATAAATATATATACTATTCCTACAAACAATTCGTTTTATGTATTCCTAATAAACAAGATATTTTATGCAATAATAATAATAATAATGTTTGATTAATTTTTGTGAAAAAATAAAATTTTGTTGTGAAAAAATTTAAAATAAATTTAAATCCACACCACAATAAATTTAAATCCATTCATCATTCCTCCTGCTTTATATAAATTATATTATATTCTAGCCCATGTAACAAATTTTCGACTTTGTTTTATGTTTTATGGATGGCTTTCAATATATTAATATTACCTTTTATTATAATTGAATTTTTTTTATTTAAATAAAATATAATTAATGATATATGAAATAACAATTATTTTTTTTTTATTCTAATTGAATTATTTTTTCTTTATTTAAATTAAACTAAATATAATTAGATAATTATATTATTTAATTAATAAATGACCATATTAATTAATTATAAATGTACAATTAGAAAAAATTCAATGAGAGATTTTTAAATAAATTTTGTTTATTCTCTTACTACATTTATATGTATTATTAAAAATTTTGAAAATATTATGAATAGAGATTTTATGTTTTCAAAAAAAAAAATAATAATAATATCCAACACATATGATTGACTTAAACAACCAATCAAATGGTTGCTCCTCTTAAGTTGGGCAAGACAATTTTCAAAGAAAAGAAGGAAGAGAGAGAGAGGTGATTTGAGCAACACCACCTTCGGCCACCCCATACCACACTGCCACCACCACATTGACCGCGGACCCTCGGCGATCTTCAGGGAAGCAGCAACTGCGGCGTACGCGCTTGGCAAAGCTTGCAGCGATCGTGAGCTTTCAATAATGATTTCAACCAAGTTTGAACTCTGATTTTGGCAAACTTAATACCAATGGAACCCTCTCATCCTTAGCTTCATTTTGGTACATATCGTCACCAATTCTTAACCAAAAGCACATATCAGAAAATTTGGAAATATGAACTATAGCTTTGTTTCCATTGTATAGATAAAAGAATCGTGGTTATGTTCAAGCTGGTCTCATTGAGGCTCGTAGTATGGAAATAAAAGAGTCAAAAGAGGGAGCAATTCTTTAAATTGATATTTAGTGTGATTCCTATCTACTGATTTTTATTTTTGAATGATTACGTGATTACTTGACTGTTTGGCAAATTGTGTGGGCATTATTATTATTAGAATAACGCTAAGTTGAGACACTCATGTTTATCTCTTTATTTTTTCAATCTGTATGTTGAGCTAAAAAAGTTAATTTTAAATGGGGTTATTCTTGCTTTTTTTTTTTTTTTTTGGCATGAAAGTTTATTCTATCATATTTGGTTATATAATTATTTTCATATTGTTCTTGTAGAACTCTATATTATTATTTCTATTATATGTAATTATGTAATTTAGTTAGTTGTATAGTTATTTGTATAAGTATGTTGAGTTTAGAGGTTGAGTTTCCTCGTTTCGATTGATGTGATATTTAGTTAAGCGGTAATATGATGATAATAATTTAATATATTAAGAGATTTTAGTGCTAAATGGCATTAATAAGATGTTATGTGTATGTTATGCCGCATGGGTGGGTCTATAGCTATTAAGATGTGATAGTTAAAACTTTCATATTGCAGGTTTGTGGTTTAGTGGTTGTCAAGTTTACTATGAGTGGTTTTCTCATTTTTTTAATGTTGGTCAGATGTCTTTCAGGACAGATTATGACGTTTATGTAAAGGTGCTCTTTAAAACGAAGAATACTATTGGAAATACTTTTGCATGCAATTATATATGCTAATATATATTAATTCTAATGAGATGGTAAGAAGATGATTTTCTTACCGAAAGAAGTAAAATATTAGTAAGATGATATTATTATTTCCATTTTGATAGACCACTTTATAAATACACAAGATTAAGAATTTTTTTTTTAATTAATATCATTAATTTTTATCATTTTCTTTCTAAAATATCATTGTTAATTTAATCTAAAGTCTTCTAAAAAAAAATTAATCTATAGTCAAAGTTCAATTAGTGTAAATTTAATTTAGGTAATGATACTCATATCATTTAATAAGGGCATTTTTTGATAATTTGCAACTAAATTAACAATAGAAAAAGAAAAATACTCTAAATTTTGGGATACAAAACAAAAAATCTATCAAAATGTAACAAAAGGAATATATTTCTTTGATGAAATTTAATAAAAGAAAATAGGTAATTTTTTCAGTAGTACAATTGAATTTTAGTTTAATGATACCTATGAATTCCTGTAGAAGTAAGATTGTGCATTCAAATTTAATTGAAATTAAATTAATAAAAAATATTTTTCAATGAAAACTTAATATTCATAATAATTGATTTCTTTCCTTTACAAACCTAATGTATCAAAGCAATTTTTAATTCACACGCGCGCGCGCACACATATATATATATATATAAAATTTTGATAATAAGAATGTATATATATATATATATATATATATATATATATATATATATATATATATATATATATATAAAATTTTGATAATAAGAATGTATATATATATTTTTTATTCATAGGAGAACTCATTGGGCCATGGACTACACAACAGGGATAGTCATTTCCTAACACTCGCTATGAAGGTAAAATCTTACCTAGTGCAGAGAGTAGAACTTGAATTCAATGCCTCTCACTCCCAAAAATAAATGATCTTACCACTTGAGCTAAGTCTTAAGTGATAATAAGAATATATTTAAATTTAATAACTATATAATTTATATACAAGAAATATTCTTTTATACATATAAAGGAAGATTTAAGTAAACTTTTTATTTTTTAATTCCTATTAGAAATAAAGACTTATGTACTAAAATAAAATAAGAAAGGGAAACTTAATTTCCATTTACTTTTTTCTTTCATTTGTGTTTTTATTGCATAAAAATGGTAGTTATACATCATTTTATTTTTAAAAAAATATAATTGTGCTCATTGAAAATATTTTTTAATTATATCTCTAAAAAAATCTTGATAAATCACATATTTTTTTTAAATTGAATAAATTATAGGATTAAAATGATAAGTAAAAAATCAAATAATTATATGGATATGATTACAAAAAAAATATTTTTGCAATTATTATATTATTTTCAAAGTATATTGAGGAGTATTGATATTTTTATATTTTTTATTTGGTTAATTAACTTTCTTAATAATAAAAAAATACTTCCGAAATAAAATTAAACAAAATAAAAAATTAAAAAAAAATTATAACATGTAAAATGAAAAATTTTATTATGATATTTTCTTATATAAAAAATTATATATTCATTAAATATACTTTTTAGTATCATATTTTTCTAAAAAGTTAAAAAAAAAAAAAAGCAATAATATCTCTATGTATTAAAAATAATAATAATAATAAAGAAATATATAAGGAAATGTAAATTATAATAAAGAAATATATAAGAAAATGAAAATTAAGTCTTCTTTTTTTATAAGAATTATTAACTTAAATAAAATAAGAGTAAAGTACGATTTAATCTATGAAATCTATCTAAATTAATAATTTGATCTCTGAAATTTGAGAAAGTCACTGTTTCTTACCTAAAAGATGATTTTATTTTATTAATTAGTCATTCTATTAATTTTTCAGTTAAAATTTTATGAAAAGTTTAAAATATTCTCATTTGCAATTAAATTTTTTATTTCCAGCCATCTCTTTCATCACACACTCTCTCTCATCAAGATCTACCTAGCTAAAGAATCAACAAGACTTGAAATTTTAGCAAATATTATATATATATATATATATATATGTGTATATACATATATATATATATATATATATATACATACAAACACACACACACATATATATATATATATATATATATATATATTATCTCAACAGAATTTGTTTTGGCGCTAGCTATGAATCTTCAGGCCGTCAGGCATCTGTATGTGCAAGTAGTGTTGGATAATTGGGCTTTAATGCATGACCCCAAGCGCAAGGGCTGACAGATGTCTGACGGCCTGAAGGTTCATGGGCTAGAGCCAAATGCCCAGTTTTTAATTCTATTGAATATTTTATTTTTATTTCTTTCTTTTCTCTGATTGGCTGATAGCTAAAGCTATCAACAGTTACATAAACAATCTCTGTTGAGATTAAATATTGAATACAGTGTTTGATTTAACAAACTAACTCTCTTTCTAATGATGAACAATTCATTGAGAAGTATAAAACTTCTGATACATACAGATGGGACTGAATATGAATTATTTTATTCTACAATTCTTCTCTTCCTCCTTAATTTCTTGTTCTTGAACTTCCATCTCAATTTGCAACTCCAGATCCAAGTTCTTCAGCTAACTTGATAGTTCTTCTTGAAGCTGGTATTCCTGCATCAGATATTGTATTTGATATATGTTAAATGTTATCTTTCCATCAGCAACAACAGCTAAAGCGATAGAAATATATTATATATATTTCTGATCATATTTTCTCCATCTCTTTTTTTTTTTTTTTTTTTTTTTCTCATACTTGTTCCAAGTACTTCCTCATCTGAAGATAATTTTTTTGTAGTTATTTTAGAAGTCTAATCTTCTTCTTAATTGTTCTTCAGGAGCTGAATATAATATACTTAAGATTAATATAATCTCATTTTCATTTAGAGAAAATGAGAGCCATGCAAATGATATTTGCATATTTCCTATCTCTCTGTTTGTGTATTTATTTCCAAGAGAGCAGAGGCTCTCCCTCTTCTGTCAGAGCATTTTCCCTCTCTATATTTTCTTATGCATGATTCCGGGGTATTTTACCTAATTAAGTAAAAAAAATAATAAAATTCACATTTAAATTAGTGGCAGAAATATTTCTTTATCTATACTCTTTTAGGTTAAACGGAGATTTTAAAAATCATAACGTACCGGTGATTTTGCTTTTCCTTTTTCTTTTCGTACATCGCAAGTGGTGATATTATTAACTTTATTTCAATAGACTTCGCCACTGTAAGTGGCCATGTCTCCTCTTTCTTTTTTTTTTTTTGCGTGGTTGCCACTGACAGTGGCAACCATATCCTTATTTTTTTTTTTAATTTTTAATTCTATTATTTATAAAAATTTTTGCATAAAAATTATTTTAAAAATTTTTTGTTAATTTTTGTATGTAAAATTTATTACTAAAAATAATTTTTATATATAAAATTTTCATACATGAAAAACACTTGCTGATCATGCATGAAAATTATTTAATATTTCACAAGAAAATTTATCTAATTTAGAATTTTTTTTAGTATATGAAATTTATTTTTACTATAAAATTAATTTTTAATATTTAATAATATATAATGAATATAAAATTATTAAAAAAAATTATTACAATTAGTATTTATATGAAAAGTCCATGCAAAGATACAGTTTCATTTATATATTAATAATTAAATTATTAATGTTAATAATTTTTATGTGCAAATATCAAAATATTTTTTTTATAATTTTTAATATTTAAAAATATTAAATTTTTATAATACATAAAAATTCAAAATAAAATAAATATAAAGCCCAATTTTATTTTTCTTTTAATCTTTATTTTAATTACTTCTTTTGCTCTGATTGGCTTATATCTAAAGATATCAATAGTTTATATAAACAAGTACTGTTGAGATTAAATTCTGAGTATGTATATAAACTGATTCTGTTGAGATTAAATGAATGCTAATTTTATCTTTATTGATAATATGAATGAATACAAATATATTTAACAATATTTCTTATATCTTAATCTTAAACTGAGAAAATACATCTTTATGAGATGTTCTAATTGCTTCTTCTTTTTTCTTCTGCCTAGAATATTTCAATTCCTTCCTGCCTCCATTATCATAATAATAATCCTTCTCTCTTCTCTTCTTCCATATAAATTCCTCATACATATATTTATCCTTCTTCATCCACTTATTCTTTTTATAAACAAAATATAATGGCTTTTGATCATATTCCATTAACTTACGCTTAATCTTCTCAATGCATTCTTCATCTGATTCAACAGCGGGAACAGCTTTGCATTCTCCAAATATCTGATATATATTCTCATATAATTTTCTTTTTTCGAAAATCACATATATATTATATCTTGAACTATTCTTTGATAACATCTGCATCGTTACCAGAGCATATTCAATCTTTGAATCAAACAAAGTTCTCTTCAACTCTTCTATAAATTCTTTATATTTTGTAACTTCGATCAACCAACGCTGATCTCCCATGTATTTAATATCTTTTATCATATAATCTTCTATATTCTTCTTCTTCTTCTTACATTTATATTTTTCTTCTTCTTGATTTGCTACAGCTATGACTTCGTCCCAAAACTCTTGAGAATTCATTTGAGAACGCTTTGATTTCTATGTTTTTCGAATCCTGTTTATGGCAGCAGAGTTATGTATTTATAGATCGATTAAATGCAATATTCTTAGCATTATCTTCTACAGCTGATACTGCGTTTTTCTTAAGCATCGAAGAGTAAGCCTGGAAAGAAAGCGTGCGGGACCCTCTGGGAGAACCTTTACATCATTAAGTAAAGAATATAATCTTACATAGAATATTTTGGCGCAAGCTATGAATCTTTAGGCCGTCAGGCATCTGTCATCCTTGCGCTTGGGGTCATACATGTGCTTTTTCTTAATTGTAAATTCATGGTGTGGAATGGCTTTATAGAAAGTGAAACAAAGCGACATCCATTCTCTTTCTCTTTTCTATTTCACTTTCGACCGAGGAACATGAGATGACACACACAGACACGGACCGGTTAGGGGGAAGTCATCTGGAGTCGAACAGGATTACTGGCAGATTGAAGCTAGGCCAAGACATGCTCTACACAAGATGCAACTGCACCTTTTTTAGCTGGTGGACTTCATTGGCTAAGTTGAAAGCTTGAAGTTAATGTATTATAATTCTACTTTAATGTATTATAATAGAATTTGTCACATTCTAAAATATATATATATATATATATATTTTTGACATTCTAATTAATTTAGGACATTAAAATTATTAATCCTAATAGAATTAGTTTTGGACATTAAAATTATTAATTCTAATAGAATTATATTTTTTTTATGTCAATTATATTTCCTTATCCTACTAATATTAAATTAAATTTGCTCTATATAAAAATACATAGTTATTGTCTTCATCATTTTAATTTATAAATTTTTATTTTTATTAGCTTTTTAAATTTTCATAATAAGAATAGAAAGTCTATTGCTTAAGTCAATTATAATTTCTTATCCTACTAAAAACTTAAGTCAATTACAATTCCTTATCTTATTAAGATTAAAATGTCTATTGCCTAAGTCGATTATATTTCCTTATCCTATTAAGATAACACTAAATATATTCTATATAAGAATTCATATTTATTGTCATCATAAAAAACACATTAATTTTGAAATCGGCTCTACTCTTTTATTAAATTACTATTTAATAGTTAAAATGACATGTTTGGGAATTCAATATTTGTAATAAATAGGAAATAAAAGTTTGTCACTATAGAGGGAGTTCTACCAACATTAAATAAATACAAATAAAAGCTTAGGGAAGGAAGAATAATTGATTCTCCATTGCCGTATAAAATGAAATAACAGAAAAATATTTGTTTTAGCTATTAAGGAGCTTGAGTCACACGAGAATACAACAATCTAAAAATTAAAGGCGGAATAAAATAACAGAAAAATATTTATTTTAGTTATTAATTTAATATTAATTAAATGTCCATGCATTGTTTTCTCATGCTCAAAATCTTACCACGTATTTACACATATCAAGTATTTATAATTAAATTTATTTTTAACCATAATGTAAAATTTTAATTTATAAGAAAATTATGAGTCAAATAGATTAGAAATTTAAAAATTTTAATTTTTTAAAATTAATTATGATAATTTGAATTTAAGATATTTTAATTTTTTATACAACTCTAATAGTATTGAATTAAAAACTTAGTAATTAAAATATATAGAGTTTATTTGATATACCTAGAAGTTGAAATTCAAGTAGATTATAATTTTAAAATTTTAGACATCTATTTTCAATTTTTTTAAAATATAAAATAGAATTTATTGATTAAATTAATAATTATATTTAAAAAATATATCTCACATCAATAAAAATTAAAATTTTTTGAACTATTTAAATATTAAAAAATTTTATATTATTTGTATATAAAATAAAAAAATAAAATCATATTTTTGAAATAGGATCTATTCCTTCTTCTAGAGTGTATTAAACATGCCTGTGCTATTTTGATTTTATTATAATATATAATTTTATATTAAATAATACTCTGTATAATATTATATAATATTTATTGGACCATCGCATGTTATTTTCATATTTAAAAATCAAAGAAACACATTTTCAAATCTAGATATTCATGTATTTTACAGATTACAATACAATAGACATCGATTAGATATAGTAAGATCATCTATTCAACGTTTAATTATTAACATTTTAAATTATTTTTATTCTTATGAATTTGAAAAGAAATTTGATATAGAAAATAATACAAATGAGAACATATGATTATTTAAATAAGTGAAAAAAAGTACAACCGCATGATTGATGAGCAAAAAAAAATTGAAAATCAAAAGAGATTAAAACACAATAGAAAAAGAAAAATGAACACATATGGAGAAACATAAGAACAAAGCTATGTAAATGATAGCACAAGCAAAAGACAGAGAGTAGAATGGCTATGCAGAGCCTAATTGAATTCAAACAAGCAAGAAGGTAAAAATATTAATTATAAAACTATGCAAAATCTTATTTGAAACACTTCATTAAGAATGCCAATTTATATTACTAAATATATTTACAAGACAAATGCAATATCATTCTATGTGCTCACCACTGCACAAGTTAAAAAAAGTACATACAAGTATGTATTGTGGAACAAAACGATTTAAATATGAACCACCAAATTTTTGCTGTCAGAGTGGGAAAATCAACCTATAGATAACACATGCCTCGAAAGAGCTCCTTCATTTGTTCACTTCGGACTCAGAAGAGGCCAAGGAATTTCAAAAAAAATCAGACTTCATAATAACATATTTGCATTCACATCTTTTGGTGTAAACTATGATAGAGCTCTTGTATCTAGCAAAAATGGAGTTTTCACATTTCGAGTTCAAAGCCAAGTATACCACGACTTACCTCAATTAGTACTATCTAATGGGACTCCACGCTATTTTTAACTGTATTTTTATGATAGTACTAATGAATTAAAGAATAGAAAAAGTACAATATGTAATGTCCAACTATGCGAGGTTGTTATGTCCAAGCTAGTGAAGATTCTAAAAGATAATCCATATGCAAAGGTTTTCAAAAAAATTAATAATTATGAGTCATATGATAATTTGAATATATGGATTAAAAAGAGTAACATACAACAACACTGACAATATAATGAACCAACGGAAGAAGACATAGCAGGCATTTGGGTAGAAGGCAACAATCGAAATGTTCCTTTAGAACAAGAGATTGTGGTACAAGTACATTCAGGCCATAGATACAGAGTTAAGCATTACTATAACTGCTATGATTCACTGCTTTATCCTAGAGGAGAGATTGGTTATCATCTAGACATAAAAAAAAAAAAAAAAAAAAACAATTTACACATTGTGATGTTAATTTGAATATAATGACAAACAACAACAATTCAAAATTAGCAATTGCAATGTCGCCAGAAAACATTATTAAAAAAGAGAAAAGAGGTAAAAAAATTAATATAATTAACATAAATTTCAATAAAATAATTTTATTTAAATTTCTTAAATTATATTAACTATATATTTATTTTAAATTTCATATAAAATTTTATATTTCTTAAATGGTATGATACATTAACATTGTATATAAATTTTAAAATGATTATGTGATTTGAGTTTAATTTACTTTATTTTTTTACAATCTAAATTATGAATATTTTACAAATGGAAAATTAAAACGTTTTTTCAATTGCGTTGCCTATGCATTTGAGTAAATATGATCTAACATTCCTTAAAGAACACAATCAAAATTCAGAATAAAGTCCAAATCATTAAGTCCTTATTTAACAAAATAAGTTATATAACAAAATTGACTTTTTATTATTATTGAAACAGTACATTGCAATGCAATTTCTCAATGTATCACAAATAACTAATTTGTATAAAAATTTCAAAATCATAAATTTTCTAAATTTTTTAATTTGTGTGTAGTATGTTGACAATAAATATTGACTACGGGTGTTAAACGACCAACATAAGAAAAAGTATCATGTCGTGAATATTACTACTACCATTGTCAAATAAAGGATAATGAAAATTCACTGATATTACTATCTGAAAGACTAATGCAGTAGTTTGTTGTAGACATGTATATAAAACTGGAATCAACAAGATTGGATTTTTATAGAAACCAAAAATAACATATAAGAATTGGATTATACCAAGGAATAGTAGATAGTGTAAATGCTGGAGAAACCAAAGGTATACAAGTAGAAACACGAAGCATTCTACCGGTCCTCGAATGTTAAAATACTATGATGAAACATCAGGCCTTATTCCTATGAATATACAAGAACCAACTTTTACTATGCCTCTAGTAGCTTCTGTCAATCCTGATGATGACTTTTGGCCTAAAGTAAATACTAAGTCTAATTAGTATTTTACTTTGGATGACATAACTCCTTATCTATATTCATACCAGATAAAAGAATTCAGAGCTTGGCTTGAAGTTCAAATTGCTAAACCAAACATGGCTCAAAGACAAGCTATTTAAGATTTCATTCATAGATATGTTGGTAAACTTGCAGATTGGTGGATCAACCTTGGAGATATGTCAAAAGGTCAAATATTGTTCTCTAATGTATCTGAATTCATATGCCAGATTTAGATAGAATTTTTGGGAACTTTTACAGAGGATATTGAAAATATCGTAAAAGACTTTTTCAAAATGAAGTGTTGTTCTCTCTAGAAAAAAGATCTTGATAAACACTTCCATAATATGTCCAAAAAGTTCTATGAGCTCAATGGATCAGGAAATTTTGATTTAAAGCAAACTTTTGTAAGTTCTCTACTAGAACCATTGGAAGCAGTAATACACAATCTTCTCCAAGATTGCAATCAAAAGTTAGCCAATCTAACACTTGGTATATTTGTGTGTGTGAGTGTGTGTGTGTGTGTGTGTGTGTGTATTTATGTGTGTGTGTGTATATATATATGTGTGTGTGTGTGTGTGTGTGTGTGTGTGTGTGTATGTGTGTGTGTGTATTTATTTATACACATATATGTGTGTGTGTGTGTGTGTGTGTGTATGTGTGTGTGTGTGTACACACACACACACACACATATATATATATACTAGATTTTTTTCTAACGCGTTTCGTATGTTGATCTTTATTATAACTCGTTACAATTCGTTAGAGATATAAATACTTATTATAGATTTTTCACTTTTTCTTTATTAGAGATTTTATTGACTAGTTTTTTATTATTTAAGTATAAAATTATATACTTTTACATTAAGTGAAATTTTCAATTAAAATGATATAAAATTTCTTTAATAAATATCATAATGTCAAAATCTTGTTGGTTGACTTTTAAGATTATCATAAAAAAATATTTATATAACTTAATTATTAAATTTACTTTAGTTATTAAATCAAAGTTAAGTTAAATTTTTATATGAAAACCTAAAAATTCAACAAATATATAATTATAAACAATAAATATTATCTAAGTTGTATAATCGTGTATGTATAATACAATTAGACTAATGACATTAAATAATTATAGATTCTATATGAATATATGAATATACTTTAGAAGACAATATATACACAATATTGAAAAAAGATGTGTTAAGCACATCTAAGTAAATAATTTCTTATAATTTCAAATGATATTTTTATGTTCAAGATTATATTATAGAAAAGAAAGTAAAGAAATTGATAGATGCATTTTATTATAATTTTCTAATTTACTTTGTTATTATTATATTACCTAATTATTAATTATAGGTTGATTTTCATGTTAATACTTGGTATGTTTATTATTTTCTTAAAATTTTAATATAGGATGTATATTTTTATTAGTTTTGATAAATTTGATTTCTTTAACATATTATAATTTAATTTCTATTCTTCCAGAAAATCAACAACAATTTTTCTAGTGTCTATATGTACCATTGTTTTAAAAATAGACTAGTATCCAAATCGGATAAGTCACCAACTCATAGTTCAACAGGTCAGATCGATTGGACAAAATTTTTTCATTTTTCATTTTTTTTTATTTTTTATTTTTTTTATTTTTGGTAATTTCATAAAAGATTTCCATTAATACATATTCGACTAGTTAAAAATTGGTGAAAAGGCAATTTAACCAGAATTTCAGTTTTTCAGTGAACAAAAATGGATTAGCTGCTGATTTTCAGTTGAATAGGTTAAACTGCCTTGTTCAATTCTATTTTTATAACATTGATAAGCAGAGATTATGCATCATGAATAATAAACTTATTATCCCAATTTAAATCGATATCAGTACTCATATTAAATTCAAATTTTTACTCTGATATCTCTGACATCAATCCCTTAAAATCATACCCTAATTCATTAAAAAACGTACCTACATTCGGACCACTACCACTCATTTTTATATTTGTATCCTTATTAGTTATCACCAACAATTCTTTTCGACTATTTCTCTAAAGATTTTTATTAATACATGTCTTACTAGTTAAAAACTGATGAAATGACGATTTAACCGGAATTTCAGGTTTTTAGTGAACTAAAATGGACTGGGTCCCGATTTTCAATTGAATAGGTTAAACTATATGGACCAATTCTATTTTTATAATATAAATATGTATAAATTCTGTATCATCAATAATACACTTGTTATCCCTACTGAATCCATCTCAGCACTTACGCTAAGTTCAGATTTTCACTTTGATATCTTTGATACCAACCCTTAAAATCATACCCTAATTCCATCAAAAGCATACCCACGTTCAGATTACTATCACTCATTTTTGTATTTGTGTCCTTATTAGTTATCATCAATAATTTTCTCTAACAATTTATCTAATACATTAAAGTACTTTACATAAACTAATTTCATAAATAATGCAATATTTATATCAAATTCATACTCTTCAGCCACCACATCCCATCAAACATTCTCATAAACAATATCATAACTACATTTTTTCCTCACAAGAAAAAATAATTTAAAGAAATCCACATTTTAATATATCCACAATATTAAAAGAAGATGAGTTGAACATATTTAAATGAATCATTTCTTACAATATTAAATGATATTCTTATGTTCAAGAATATACTAGAGAAAAAAAAAACAAATAAATCGATAGGTACGTTTTATTATATTTTTTTAATTTATTTTGTTATTATTATATTGCATTAATTATATATTGATTTCCATGTTAATACTTGGCACATTTATTATTTTCTTATAATTTTAATATAAGTTATATGTTCTTATTAATTTTAATAAACTTAATCTATTTGACATATTATAGCTTAATTTATCTTTTTCTAGAAAATCAATAATTTTTTCAGTGTTTATATGCATCATTATTTTAAAAACCGTACATGTAACCGAACCGGACATGTTTATAGAATACATTAATTTTTTTCTTTATTTTAACAAATGACTTATTATACATTCACATTAGTATTAAATGCAGCATTTGTGAATTTAATATCAATTTTAATTTAATATTAATTGTATGCAATTAAATTATCATGTAATATCATATAATATCATAAGCCAAAAAAATCTCTAATTTAATGATTATATCAATAAATCTATACTTTATAGAATGCATTAATTTTGTTTATTTCAATAAAAGACTTATTATACATTCACATTAAGATTAATGCATCACTTGTTAATTTAATATCAATGTTAATTTAATAGTAATTATATGCAATTGATTTATCATATAATATCATATTATATCATGTGATGTTATATTATATCATAAACCAAAAAAATATCTATTTAATGGTTATATCACATGAATATTTATGAATATTTTAAAATTGATATTACAAATAATAATAGTGGTATATAATCAATAAATTAAAAATTTTGTAATTTTGATTTTCCTATTTAATTAATTTTTAAGAATGATTAAATACACTTCATAAATTTTAAATATACTTATTTCACTTTTTAATATATTGATTTATATTTTTATATGCTGTAAGTTTATAATTTTTTCTTTATTTTGAGTACAAGTATTTTTGACAATGTCGATTTATTTATAATTAATAAATAAATAATTTGTTAATTTATTTTCAAGGTATAAATATAATTATCATTCAATTTTTAATTTTTTAATAAGTATATGGGTTAGTTTCACATTATTTTTATATAAAGAAAAAAAAACTAATTTTAAACTTAAAAATTAAATCTTAATTCACTATACATATTTTTAGTTTTTATATGCCTAAAATTGATTTTTCAGTTTTATTCAAAATTAATTATAACTTTCTAATGAAAAACTTGAAAACATAATATATATGATTAACTAAACTAAAAACTAAAAATATTCACTATTTTATAAATGATTTTCAATTTTAATGCAATTGACTTTCAATTTTAATATATCTTGAATATCTTTTTTATTGAAAATTTTAAGTAAATTTAAGTGTTTATAGAGTTACAAACAAATTGATTTTTTTTAGAAGAACATACCATTATAAAGAAAAATTTTGATGTTTGATAACAACATAATATGATTTTGCTCATTGTTATTAAATGAACTCTTAATTAGTATATCTTTTTTTTTATGCATTTTTTTTATAGAACCAAAAGTAATTTTTCTAATCTACAATAAAATTCTCTCAAAATTAAATTAGAATTTCTCTAATTTGTTAATACTCAAACAATCAAAGTTAAATTGGAATTTCTCTAACTTTTTAATATTCGAAATAACATAAAAAAATATAAATTATTCTAATTGAATTCATTTATATAAACTATTATTTTTTTAGAACATACAAATTATTACTAATAGTTAAAACAACTAATTTTAAAATTTATAACGGGATAAAGTAATAATTTATATAATTTAATTTTAATTTTCCTATTTAATTAATTTTTAAGAATGATTGAATACATTCCACAAATTTGAAATATACTCATTTCAGTTTTTAATATATCCATATATACTTTTATATATTGTAGGTTTATAAATTTTTTTCTTTGTTTTGAGTGCAAACATTTTTGACAATATTGATTTATTTATAATTAATAAATAAATAATTTATTAATTTATTTTTTAGGATATCAATACAATTATCATTTGATTCTTGCTTTTTCAATAAGTATATGGGTTAATTTGCATTATTTTTATATAAAGAAAAAAAAAACTAATTTTGAATTGAAAAAAAATAAATGGTAATTCATGATTTAGTTAATCTCACAAGAAAATAATTTTTTTTCTTTCATGCCAATTAATTTCTTGTAGACTTTATTAAGGTCTCTTTCTTTATACAATAAATAAAAAATAAGATATAATAAAATTTTAAAATAAGATGTGATATAATAATTATATGATTAATTAAACTTTATATTAACATAATGTAACATATTACGAAACCATACCTCCATAGATTTTTTATATTTATTAATTGCACATATTATCAATATTTAAGTATTTTCATAGAGAATTATACAAATATTCATATCTCTATCAAATACTCGAAATTTTAATATATACCTATGACATAAAAGAATAGCAAATAATAATCAATATTTAAACATATATGTAAGATGTTATTATTTAATCAATGTGAAATGCTGTAATAAATTATAAAATCACAAACAAATTTATTTTATTTTAGAAGAGCATATCATTATAAATAGAAATTTTGGCATTTAATAATACAATAATAAAACTTTACTCATTGTCATTAAATAAATTCTCAATTAGTGCATTTTCTTTTTTTGCTGTATCTTCCTATCACTTTGGTTTTTATTTGCATAATTTTATACATTATACCAATCTATAATTTTTCAAAATTTTTTTATTGACAAATAATACCATAAAATAATATCTAATTAAAGTTTAAGATATCTGATTTGTATATATTTTTTATAGTAAACTAAAATAAAAAAAAATTATAAACTCTAATAAGATGTGAAGGGCTTCCATGTATTTTGATAAAATATATAATTTCTTTCGTTTTTTAATTAGTTTTAAATTATTTCTTGAATTTTAATATATATTTTCCTTAATAATCTATTAGGTTAGAAATATTGTAAAAAAATTATTTTCTTCTTTGCTATCTATAACATATATGAAAGCAACGTCTTAAACTTGTTTTTTGTTTCCTCCACCACATTTTATTCTTTTTTTAGACCATTTCTTTGATTTGTGGTGGATTGATGCTATGAATATACAATTTTTTAATAAAATTAGTTATGATATTAAATTAGTTTTATGATATTAATTTTTATATTTGTATAAAAATTTAGTTATTGATTAATTATATATTAAATAATAATTAGTTTATTCTTTTCTTATTTTAATTGAATTCATTTTTTCTTTATTTAAATTAAAGTAATATAATTAGATAATTAAATTATAATAATTATATAATTATAAATTTATAATATAATGAATTATATATTAAGTAATAATTATTTTATTTTTTCTCTTATTCTAATTGAATTCATCTTTTCTTATTTAAATTAAATATAATTATATATTAAATAATAAATATTTTATTTTTTACTTATTTTAATTAAATTCATCATTTGTTATTTAAATTAAATATAATTAGATTATATTATTGCCTATCTTAAATATATAATTAAAAATAATTTAGTGAAAAACTCCTACATAAATATATTTATCGTCATCTACATCTTACTGTTTGGTTCTCAAATTCCTTGTCTTCTCATTTTCTCGTGAGCAAAATATCCATAAGCCCATCAAAATTAGATCAACCCCAAAAAAAAAAAAAAAAAGGGCAAAGCAATGAAAATGATATGAAAACAAATGGATATAAAAGAAATTAATTTTCTGGGTCTTTATTACAAATTAAACAAATCAAATTTACAAATTAATCAACCGAATCAATACTCAATTCACAATTTCGTTGTTTCATACATATAAATCCATAAAAATAAAATTTCGGGTCTCCATTCTCTCCAGGTGCTCTGATTGTCTTCTCCATCGTCAGTTGCCTCCTAATTCGTCCTAATTTGTTTCTGGTTTAGCGAAGCAGAGGTTGAGATAGGTGAGTGGAAAAATTATATAAGCTGGGTGATGGTTGAATTTTTGTTCCCTTGGATCTTGAGTTGGAAATTTGAAAAGTTGTTGTGGCATGGTTGTTGTATTGATGGCTCTTAACTCTTGCATATTAATGTTCTCAAAACCAATTGCAAGCCATTTAAACAAGGCCCGACCTATAGATGTCTAATTTCATGATTGTTTTCAGATTTTCACTTTAAGCTTTGGTGGTCGGGAGAACAATATGTGACTTTGAATGGCATCAAATGATAGTGAAAGATTAAATAGACTCTATGATAAGAATGGCAATTTATAAAGAGATTGGATAAAATCTCATAGGCAGAGGCAGAGGCAGAGGCGAAGAGATGATCGATAGGAAAGTGATAGTGGCAAAGAGATGGTATTTTAACATCCTGTTTGGATTAAAATTTTCGAAAGTTTTTGATTTTATAAGATTTTTAAAGTATTGATTAGAAAGTAGAGTTTTTAAAAGTTTTAAAAAATTTTCAAAACCCTTCAAATTTCAACTCACCAAATCGATAAATTTAGAAAGTAAAGTTTCTCAAAAATTAAAATTTATAATTTAAATATTAAATCCTTCTTTCTAATACCTTCAAGTCAAACAAGATATCACCTTACCTCTTAAAACTTTGATTTACCAACCATCATTTCCAAACAAAACAAAATTAAAAACTCAATATTACTTTATAAAACCTTATCTCTATTTACTTTATAAAATCTGACTGTACCTTACCCTATTTTTTCCAAACAAAGTGTAAGTGTTATAAAATTATTTTCTTATTATTATTATTATTATTATTATTATTATTATTTTATTTGTTGATGGAAAAATATAAAAAACAATGAACGGAAAGACTATTTATTATAACGAAACAATTTGAAGAACTAAAAAATGACTTTTTAAAATGCAGTGACGAAATTATTAATTTTGCCAAATCTCAAGAATTAAATCGTACTTTTATCCTTTTAAGCAATAATGTTTCTATCGGACTTTACCTGTCACGCTCCAAACCCGATGGCACATGACCGATACTAGGGTACGGGTGATGCACGTGGCTACCAGTACCCGTATTAAGCCTGACATCACACTAAACTACAAAACTAACACATAATAGGGCTATGGGCCCACATGTTAAGCATATCCAAATCCACATCAATTTAAATCAACGTCACACTGAGCTATTAAATCAATCATCTAAAAAATATCAATTAACATATTATTGAATTCTACTTAACAAATAATTCTCAACTCAGAAGATATATAATGACTGATAATAAAATAAAATACAAATTTCAGAAATAACATTGCGGAGTTCTAGAGTGCCAATACAATTATATACATATTATTTACATAACTCAATACTTAATAATACATAATACTGCTGAAAGGAAAAAGATAGTTTAACTTAAATCAAACCCCTTCACAAGCTCATTCCACTACTTGAAAAATATAATTTGAACATGAATGAGTATTCGAATCAATGAATGATACCAACTAAAAAATTAATTAGGTGTCTTATAAACAGATTTCTAATACTCGTGCTGTGTACCATGTTATAGAGATAGACAAATCACACAAACAAACAAGAATGAGATATAATCCACAGTACCACACTAAATCTCAATATGAGGAGTCAATCCTCCTATCCTAGCTCTCTAAATCTAATAATTTGTCTCTTATATCCAATGAGCCTGAGCCCTGACCCAACTGGCAGCGGCCATGGCGATGGGGCGACCCTGGCGATGAGCATGCTCAGCCAACATCCACTAGTCACAGCTCATCTTGTCTATTTCATCATAATCATAATCATATCCATAATCATAAGTGGTACTGTATCCTCCTGATCCTCATCTGTCAATCACAATCATTATGTAATATCAAATATCAACTCATTAATCACAATCAAATGTTAACATATATCTATACAATAATAGTGCATAATATATATATATATATATATACAGTAAATGTAGATGCATGAGAAGAAATAGGAAGTATCACTCATCTAGTAGACAACTCGTCTGACCGACTATCCTCAGAAGTGCGATTCTTGAAGATAGGAGGATACTAGAGATATCGACTCTAAAAAACACACGACATTATTAGAATACGAACAACTCACTTATCAAGACATAACTGAAAGACTATTGAGATTATTGTCGGAATTTCGGCGAAATCTCCCCTAAACTCGGACATTACCCAAAAAGATTAACAAGGAACACAACAGTTCTAAAAATAATCTTAACAGTTAACACAACTCAATATAACACCAGTGACCCCTCCTTGGTCCTCCCAACTCTCAATTATCAACAAAACTCAACAATTACTAATTAGAATATACTAAACATAATTTAAATCAAATAACAACTGAGATACATGAGTTTGGGGTTTACCCTCACAAATTCTGATCCAATGAACATCAAGAATAGAACTAAAATGAAAAATTGGAGCTGTTGGACCTGTCCCACGAGCCACAGTCAGAGCACTGCCGGCCAGTCACGCGCCGCCGCTGCCGGTGGCAAAATGGGGTGATCTTCACACCAATTTGTTTGCCTCAACACCAGAAGTTTAAAAATCATCACCACTCGCTGCCGTCTCATAGAAAAACACCTCAAAAAGCTTCAGGAGAATGTTTTTCAATCTCCTTCTCTAGCGAATTTCAGAGGACAAGGCAGGTACCAAATGAAAGTTCTCATCACCAGGAGTTGAATGAGACCAACGTCATTGAAATTCATTGTCGGAATCGGCCAGAATCTACAGTTAAAGTTTCAGTGTTGGCGGGACCTTAACTCGCGATTGCACTGCCTCTAGTCATCCAATCAGGGTGCCACTACCTCTTTTGAAGTCGCTGGACGTCAGGTTTCAAGATAGAGGTGGCGGTGCTCGACACTGCCTACCGGAAGTCTTCAGACAACCTCTCTCTCTCTCTCTCTCTCTCTCCTTCCATCCCTGATTTTGTTTCTCTTTCCCACAACCATCTGATTGGTTATTTTATTTTCCAGCCAATCATATGGCTCTCCTCTTCTTTTCTTTTTTATTTAAAACCATTTTGTGTGTGCAAGTGTATATATATATAATAATTTACATAACGAAATTCAATTAATATAAACAATTCATAATAATAGTAATTATAACGAAATTCCAACTTCTGATAAATTTATATAATTAACAATATAATTTAGATTAATTAAACATAATATTAATTTAATATTAATACTAATATTCAAATATCAAAATATAGATTCTCAAAATAACCACTATAATATTTTCATATTTAAATATATAATACTTCTTCAATTATCCCACATATTTAACATTAAAATAGAATTATCATTAATAATATATTTTTCAAATCATATGATATATAAATTTAATAAAAATATAACTTCAATATTTACTTTAATAAAAAAATAATAAAATAATATATTTTCATACAAAAATAAAATTTTATAAAATAAATAAAAATTCGAGGTATTACATTACCCTTTTAAGCAATAAGGTTTCTATGTATTAAAAGTAATATAATAAAGAAATATAAAAGGAAATAAAAATTATAATAAAGATATGAATAAGGAAATGAAAATTAAGTCTTCCCCTTTTATATAAGAGTTATTAACTTAAATAAAATAAAGATTTTTTTGTTAAGTTTAATAATAAAAAATAAAAAAAAATAAAAAATAAAAAAAGTAGTAAGGGTGCCAAAAAGCTAAAAAAGAGCGTCAATATTGCCTAAATAAAAAGTTAATAAAAAACAATCTCTACGACGTCGTTAACTTTGGAGTTCTTGGTATTTGACCACTGTCGTTGGAGTTAGCCACTCTACTGCCAGTAGCTTTCCCCTTCGTCTAGCTGTGACCGTTAAAAAACTCGAAAGAGAAATTATGTTTGGCTTGACTACTATCTCCACCGCTACGACCGCCGCTGCCTCCACCGCTGCGAACTCTCCGTCCTCTCTCATTCCCTACGCTCTAATCTGTCAAAGAACCAGTGCTGCTACCGCTGCCGCCGCCGCTTCTTTCTCTCAATCGGTAACTCCAATCCCAACATAACACCACCCCTAAATTTCTTATCCTTAATTCTAAAGTTTAAAACTTTGCACTCTGTCTGTAATTTCCTTTTAATCGGTTTTCAGGCTTCATTTGCGTACGTTCAAGTTAACGTGAACTCGTTGCAGTACAGCTCTACTGCAATCAAAGCCATGGCTGACTTTCAAACTCTTTCAGTTCCAAAGAATGAGCCTCAATCCTCTGCTCCTGGTATTACTATTCTGAGTAAATTTGATTATGATAATGCTTTTTAAATTTTAATAAAATTAAATGGGTCCATGATCTTTCTGAAAAATTCAAGTCTTTGAGGTTCATCAATATTGGTATCTGTTGCAATCTTTGTCAATGGTTTTGATCAATAGAAATAGAAAGTTTGCTCATTTCTAGCTCCACTGATTTAAGCTATCCAATAAAAGGTTCATCAATGTATGTGTTTGTGAGAATTTTGTGTTTGCATTTCTGTTTACAAGACAGTGATCATGGTTTCTATATGACTGCTTCTTGGTTTCAGGTAACAAGCAAGCACTTATATCTTTATCTGACAAAAAGGACCTAGCTTTTCTTGGCACTGGATTACAAGATTTAGGGTAAATTCCTGAGCTTTTTTCCCCCTTTTATCACTTCTCTTCATATGCATTATAATTCTTGTTATTTGGGATAACTTGAATATTACTAATGAATCCTTTGTCCTTAATTATCATTACTATTATTGTTATCATTATTTTTTTTTAAGGCTTTCAGTGTTTAACTTATTGTGCTTGTCTCTTTTGTAAAATGGAGGTACATAATTGTTTCAACTGGAGGAACAGCATCGGCTTTGGAAAGTACTGGAGTGTCGGTAACTAAAGTGGAAGAGCTCACCTGTTTCCCAGAAATGGTAAAATGGTCCTTATTTTTGTTATTTCTTTTATTCAAAGCTATTGTACCATGAATTGCTTTTATATTGTTCAATTTCTAGTGCTCACAATTATTATTGTTTCCTTCCTCAGAATTGCTTAAACTATCCTATGAAATCTATGGTTTTGACATAGGCGGATCCAGAAAATTTAGTTAGTGGGGGGCAATATATATGTACATGTATACATGCATTTGGATTGTCTATATACGACGGTACGAGAAAAAGCACCAAAAAAAAAAGTAAATAAGGCACAAATATTTGATTTTCTCTGAATTAAAAGTCTAACAAATAACAATTATATTTAAAATACACCTCTAACCACAGTTAAAGAAGTTTTAAAGTGAAAATTAATGGAGGTGTATCTGTAAATTGTAATCTTATGGGGGGCAGAGGGGAACAATCCAGCAGGGGCAAGCACAAAATAGCTACTTAAATATATGGATAATTTAATTATCCAGTGGAGGCAATTGCCCCACAGCCTCCCACCTAAATCTGCCTCTTGTTCTGAGAGTGTTGTTCATCAGTTTGTTATGTGCATTTTTATGTGAGTAATGGGTGTTAAACATGCATCCGTTTTTGGGGATCATCCACAAATATGCAAGTCCATTCTGGATGTCCTTAATTCAAATAGGGATTCCCAGCTGGTTTGCAAGCTATAATGAATCTCAAATGCAGGATTCGATTGTGTGCAATTTTTCCCTGTTAGAGTTCAAATCAACTCTTCAATTTATATGTTTTTGAAGTTGTTGGAAAAGTTCATCTTTTGACCAAAAGTGAAGATATGTCTTTATGGATAACGAATGACACAATTTTGACTATTTTGTGCTGAAAAAATTGTTACAACATTTTGTAGGAAAAATTTTGAAACTGTCTATGGAATTTCTCTCTTGAATGATTTTTATTTTTAAACCTGATGGCAGTTCTTCTAACTTGTTATAGCTTGATGGCCGTGTAAAAACTTTACATCCTAACATCCATGGTGGTATTCTTGCTAGAAGGGACCAAAAGCATCATATGGAAGCTCTTGATAAACATGGAATTTGTGAGTCTGTTTTTTGTTTTTGTGTGTGTGTGTGTGTGTGTCCACAATTGTAAATTAGTGTCTTTTATTCATGTCTACAGTTTGTGTGAGTGGGATTACACGTGTGTGTTTGCACTTGGTACTCTTTTTTTTTTCTTCTTTTTTTTTTTGCGCTAAAATGGTTCCTCTACAGGTACATTTGATGTGGTAGTGGTCAACTTGTACCCCTTTTATGATAAAGTTACCTCAATTAGAGGAATTGAGTTTGAAGATGGAATTGAGAACATTGATATTGGAGGCCCTGCTATGATCAGAGCTGCTGCAAAGGTTGTTGATCTGAACGCTTTGTGGATATGTTATTAATAAAACAACAGTCAGCATTGTGTTAGGTTCCATCTAAAGTTGTGTGCAGTGTTCAAGTAAACCTGTAAACATATGTCCAACTGTGCACCTTCATGACAAAAACTGATAAAGAAGTGAATGGTATTATTCAATGGGCTGAGGCTGTAGTTTTAGATGGTATCTTGACTAATAAGTTGATCAAGCTGGGTTAAGGAATGTTATCAAGTCTCTGGTGGAGACTTAGTGACCAAAAACATTTTTCTGATGTCTTAGCTTAGGAATATCTAAAAACATTTTTCTGATGTCTTGGAAATTGTCGCTTTCTGTATTGGGCTGATTAAGACTTGTCACTTTTGGAAATTGTTTAGGCATTTTGGAGACTTGACATTTTAACTATTTCAGATATCAGCTGACCCATATGTGTTCGACAGAATCACAAAGACGTCTTGGTTGTTGTTGACTCACAAGACTATACTGAACTACTGGAATTTCTTAAGAGAAACCAGGATGATCAACAGTTCCGAAGAAAACTTGCCTGGAAGGCGTTCCAACATGTTGCTGCTTATGATTCTGCAGTTTCTGAGTGGCTATGGAAACAGACTGCGGGAGGTACTGATTTTCATCTCCGCCTTTAGTCATGTTTCTCATGCTGCACTATTACTGATGGCCAATCACGTGCAGTGAGATTATTTATCCAAAATACTCAGATACTTCTAAATTATAATTCTCCTGAATTACTGAAATAATTTATTAAAAAAAAAAAAGGAGGAAGAAAAATTTGACAATTTGGAGTTGCCCTTATGTATGTTTGAAAACTACAGAGACAAAAGGAACTTGTGTAAAATTTTCCTAATGATAAAAAAAAAATACATCAAGTTCATTTGATTGTGATTTACCATTCCCTGTTGAATATATTCTGACAAGTTCTTTATATGTTCCAAGATAAACTCCCTCCCAGCTTGACAGTGCCTCTTGAGGTTAAGAATTTTCTTCGTTATGGTGAAAATCCTCATCAGGGGGCTCAAGTTTATTATGACAGGAGTATTTCAGAGTTCAATGCTGGTGGTATTGCAACTGCTATTCAACATCATGGAAAGGTGAGGCATTATAGAATGATTGTTTGCCCGGCCATTATAATTCATATTTGAGATTCATTATTATTATTATGGATAATTTGGTCGTTTGCTTCATTTTATATTCTGGTTTTCCTAGAAAAGCATCATCCTTAACATCATACTAGAATGAGCAATATATTCTGGTTGACTAGTATTTTATGGGCATTACTAATGGCTTCTTTTATCATGCACCAGCTATGTTCCTTGTGTAGGAATGAAACCTTGAGTTTATAGTTGAAACATGCATTGTTTTGGTATTTTGAGAATTTCTTTAGGTGGAAGCAAGGCAAGGTCTAAGTTCCCATATGGTTGTTGAACCTATCATTAATTTCAGCATCGTCCTTAGACTCCAATTTGTTTAGCGAAATCACTCACTGTTGTTTCAATAAGGCCCACTGTTGTTAGATTTTGCTACATTTTCAGCCAAATTTTTTACCAATTTTAATTTGTTCAGGGATAACTGACAACACCACCAGAGGTCTTGGAAGTAGCTTTTTTTTTTTTTTTTTTTTTACAATAAGTCCTAAATGTATTTTTTTTTTTTTTTTACAATCAAACCCTAAGACTTCTAAAATCACTCAAAGTTAATCCTATGGGTTAAATTAAAAGTGTATTCTGTTAGTCAATGCCAAAGATTTTTCTTTTTTACATTTCAATTCTAAAACGTTTTAAAAATCACACTTCTTCTTTCCTTCTTTTTCTTGTAACTTTATTTTGTTTTCTCAAAACGTTATCTATAAGTCAAATTACCTTTTTCTCCTCTGAAAACATAGAGAATATTTCTCCTCTAATTTATGGGCATTTTCTTTTAATGCAATTCCTCTGGGATAAGATAGATCTCATAGTTTCTATTTGTTGTCCTTGAATTCCTTTACTGGTAGCTTAAGCAGATATGCAACATGAATGTCTTGGCATCTTCACTTTTCTGTTTTTCTTTCTCTTGGGGGGAAACTTCCTTCATAGCATTAATGCTTGATTACATTTAGTTTTCTTGATAGAGGCAGGAGAAAAAGAACACTTTATGCCAAATGCTGTGTGGGCATCAACACCTAGTTGCACTGCAGTCAGAGTCCTTTTTTCATTTTTATTTTTGTTTGTATTTTTTGTTGTTAATCATACCTTTACTTTAACCTGCTTTTAAAAAGTTGCCAGTATAGTATTTCTTGACAACTCTTGAGTGAAAAATCATATGGTTCATTGTATATTCATTAATTAGAGCCCTTTGCGTAGTTTCTTTCCAATTTTCAGCACATTTTATATTTCTTCCTTGAATGATTTAGGCGTGCAAGCTTCTGGGAACGAGTTGACTTAGCTTATGAATTTTTCATGGTGCAGGAGATGTCATATAATAACTACTTAGATGCTGATGCAGCTTGGAATTGTGTCTCAGAGTTTGAAAACCCCACATGTGTAGTTGTGAAGCATACAAACCCATGTGGGGTAGCTTCTCGTAGAGATATCCTCGAAGCATATAGGCTGGCTGTGAAAGCAGATCCAGTTAGCGCATTTGGTGGTATAGTCGCATTTAACGTAGAAGTTGATGGGGTAAGTTGTGGTTTATAGATGTCAGGTTTAACAATGAATATGTGACAAGCTACGGTGGTATGAATTTCTTAGGAGTGTCAGGTCATTAATCAAATTGGATTCCCTCACGAGTCAATTTGTGCTCCTTGTGATACTCATATCAGTGAAAATCAGATTGTATATGACTTGTATGTATGGGTCAAAGTAAAAGTCCTTGTTCATTAATGAATGCTGCAATATTATGGTTGACCTGCCTAATGTGAGATAATTGGCCATATCACAGAGCTATAACTCCTATGTAGTCCTAATTTTTAAGTTGCTGTGCTCCTAGGATCTTGCTAAGGAAATCAGAGAGTTCAGAAGTCCAACAGATGGTGAAACCCGGATGTTTTATGAAATTGTGGTTGCTCCCAAGTATACTAAAAAAGGGCTTGAGATCCTTAGTGGCAAATCAAAGACACTGAGGATCCTTGAGGCAAAAAAGAATGAGAAAGGAAAGCTTTCATTAAGACAAATTGGGGGTGGATGGTTAGCTCAAGATTCAGATGATTTAACCCCCCAAGATATTGAATTCAATGTCCAGTCTGAGAAGACCCCACTAGAAAGTGAGCTCGATGATGCAAAATTTGCCTGGCTGTGTGTCAAGCATGTCAAGAGCAATGCCATTGTATTAGCAAAGGTTTGAGTTATGCTGGTGTTCATATTTCAAAAATTTCCTATCCTTTTGGCATGTTTAAGCTAAGAATTTCTCATCCTTGTCATCATTTTGGGCAGAATAACTGTATGCTAGGTATGGGAAGCGGGCAGCCAAATCGCCGAGAGAGCTTGAGAATAGCCTTAAAGAAAGCAGGAGACGAAGTCAAAGGAGCTGCGTTGGCCAGTGATGCTTTCTTTCCATTTGGTAACTGCAATTTAATGTCATTAAGGGTGCACAAATTAACACAAGCCTTGAACATTAGGTTAAGTAGCTTTAGGGTAACAAATAGGCAACCACTGATACACAAGCAATGATTTAATAATTACATAGCATTTCATTTGATATTGGGATTTGTTACTGTAAACTAGAGTTAGACAAATAGTTACGGACATATTTTATATAATTGACATGCTAAGGCCTTTATGTTTTTGGCAAACAGCTTGGAATGATGCAGTAGAAGAGGCATGTAAGGCTGGGGTTGGTGTAATTGCAGAGCCTGGTGGGAGCATTAGAGATAAGGATGCCATAGACTGTTGCAATAAGTATGGGGTTTCACTACTTTTTACCAATGTGAGGCACTTCAGGCACTGACAAAATGTTGTCTTCGGCATTCGAGTTTTCATTATTCAGTTGATCCTTGTGGTTCAAGCTAAGCAACACAGTTTAAAAGTTTTGGCATGTCATCCTGTAGTTTATTGAAGAACATGTGAACATGTAATCGTGCCATGCAGTTGATGTATTGTAAGGATATTTATATTTTTGTTTACAGTTTTAGAAAATGAGAAGAGTTTGACAATAAGCATTTCCAACTTGCTCTCCCAAATCAATCAGATCCTCGTAAATTATTCTACTACTTGGAAGCCTCTTGTTAGGAATGGGCAAAAATAGTAGATAGTTTCAAACTTGACTGGATTAGAAGTGATTCTTCTAGCTTAAATCAAGCTTTATTTTTCATGCTTGAGCTCAATTTAGAGGTTAGTTGGATTTAATACTATTACCATTAAAATTTGGATGAACTTGTTTATTAATTTTGAATAAACTCAAATGGTTAAAAGAGTTACCTTGGTATTTGAATTCATAAATAATATTTATATAATTATAATACAAATGCAAATCATATTTAAAAAAAAAAAAATTAAACACAAGAAATAGAGGGCCTGTTTGGTACTAAGATTTGAAATATTGTTGAGATAGATGTTATGTTGAAAAGGTGATTGTGGAAGATCATTGTTGGGCAGTAGATGTCCCAGAAATCTGTTTTTAAGTTTGGTGGAGCAGAAACAAAATAATAAAATAAACACTTAAGATTCTCATTCATTAAAGCTTAAAGATAACAATATGCAATGATGCAGAGGGTGAAATTGAGTTGCATATGCATTGCACATTTAAAGGAATATAATTACTGGTTTTATTTAATTAAAATAACTCTTAAAGAAACAATGAATCCCTGAATTTTTAACCCAAACCAAATCCTTACAATAAACAGCTCTTCTTCTACAATCAAATAACAAATTAAAAAAAATAAATCTTAAATTTGATCCAGACATTAACAGAGCAAAACACAAGATAAAGGAAAAAAAGATGGGAATAAAATAGAGAGGAAAATTTTGCAACCACTTGATTAGAAGCCTTTTGCAAGAAAAAATTTTGTGTAGTATGTTTTTCGCCGTTAGCCTTTAGCTTTGCATCATTAGAAGCACTTCCTGTGGACAATTGATGGCCCAGACTCATCATACTCGGCCTTTGCAATCCACATCTGCACTCCAAAAATAATTGAAATTTCTTCAGTGAGATCAGAAAACTCAGCCAAAAGCAGGCTGCCTTCATAACACAAAATTAGCTCATGGTAGTTTTAAATTGAAGCGTTGTTTTTAATCATGCTCTATTTTGAAAAAATAAAAAAGTTCGATCTGTTAAAAGGTTCATTTTACTACAGACAACATTTTTAAAACTGATAGTTAAATTAGAATGTTAGATGCATTAAAAAATAATAGATGAATGTAGAATTATCTGTATGATGTGCACATCAAGCTTGTAGAAAGAGAACATTCTAAAATTATGTATCGCTATTAACTGCTTTGGTGCCAATTATCACTCATATTCTTAAGCATGTAATAAAGCATACAAGTCAATAACGTTCAACTTGAGCATAGTAATATAAGGATTAATATGAACTGAGAATCAGGTTAATAGTTACAATTCTATTGTAGCCCAAAGATAAATAAATATAGACACAATACCTGCTGAAAGGTGCTGAGGGATGCCAAAATGGAGCCTCCTATCCAGACACTGTACTTCCTTTCTGGTGGTGCCACCACCTTAATCTTCATGCTGCTGGGTGCCAAAGCTGTAATCTCCTTGCTCATCCTATCAGCAATGCCTGGGAACATGGTAGAGCCACCACTGAGGACAATATTGCCATATAGATCCTTCCTAATATCCACGTCACACTTCATGATGGAGTTGTAAGTGGTTTCGTGAATGCCAGCAGCTTCCATCCCAATCATGGATGGCTGGAAGAGGACTTCTGGACAGCGGAATCGCTCAGCTCCAATGGTAATAACCTGCCCATCTGGCAGCTCATAGCTCTTCTCAACAGCTGAGCTGGTCTTAGCCATCTCTAGCTCTTGTTCATAGTCAAGAGCAATGTAGGATAGTTTCTCCTTCATGTCTCTCACAATTTCCCGCTCTGCTGTGGTGGTGAAAGAGTAACCACGCTCAGTCAAGATTTTCATGAGGGCATCAGTGAGATCACGGCCTGCTAGATCAAGACGCAGAATGGCATGTGGGAGGGCATAGCCCTCATAGATGGGAACTGTGTGGCTCACACCATCTCCAGAGTCCAGAACAATACCTAACCAATGCACATGATGAAGATATTAATTCAGACAATTCATCTCTATCATCAAAATAGCCCAGTGCTAAAATTTAAGTGTAGTTGAAGGCTCTCAACACTTAATTCAATTGCTGGCAATCAAAATTCAGTTGTTTGTTAATAGTGTGACCACTGTTGCTGGGAAACAAAATTCAGTTGTTTGTTAATAGTGTGACCACTGTCACTAATTTGTGAAAACATATTGGATGGCAACTTGAACAATAGAAAAGCTGATGTTTGAAGAACATATCTCTTTTCTGTATAGTAATTTACATATATTTTCTTTCTAAGTTGTCATTAATTCTCAATCAATTAGAAAAGGTGGTTCTTAACCGCCCCATGAAGTAAAACATCTGTATTTCCTAAATCAAACATAAAAACATTTTATTCAGCTTTTAATATCATCAGCTTCATGAAAAAAAAATTTCCAATGCTATAGCTATATTTTCCATAGATCAAACTGGGAAACAATATATCACTCACCAGTGGTACGACCGCTGGCATAAAGTGAAAGGACAGCCTGGATAGCAACGTACATTGCAGGGGTATTAAAGGTCTCGAACATAATCTGAGTCATTTTCTCACGATTGGCCTTAGGATTGAGAGGAGCTTCAGTGAGAAGAACTGGATGTTCTTCAGGAGCCACACGAAGCTCATTATAAAAGGTATGATGCCAAATTTTCTCCATATCATCCCAATTGCTAACAATCCCATGCTCAATTGGGTATTTCAAAGTCAAAATACCTCTCTTCGATTGAGCCTCATCACCAACATAGGCATCTTTTTGGCCCATACCAACCATCACACCAGTGTGTCGTGGGCGACCCACAATGCTAGGGAATACAGCCCTTGGAGCATCATCTCCAGCAAAGCCAGCCTAAAAATTTCATTAACAATAAAAAACAAGATCAATTGAAGAAACAAAATCCATAAAATTTATAATAAACCAAGGGAGCCAGGAGTCCTGGATATATACCTTGACCATTCCAGTACCATTATCGCATACAAGAGGTTGAATATCCTCACCTTCTGCCATTTCCTTAAGCCTGCAACAAAGATACAAACTTTATATATAAAAAAAAAAATAAAAACAATTCCTATCTTATTCTTAATATCTACAATTCCTTAAAAGAACACGAAAACAAAACGATCTGGTGCACGATTTTGTTACAACACAGTTTATAATGCATTAAATGACGTTGGCAAAATCACATTTAACAGTTTATTTCTGATTCACTACACTCATATCTACAATCCAAGAACTACATAAATCGGCATATTCATATATATTGTAATGAAATTCATATTTAGGTTAAGTTTAGTATGCGGTAATGAAATGTAACGTAATCAAATGCATTTACACTGTAAATGCATATTGCATTCCATTTCAGCCTACCAAGCTTAAACTTATTACGTAAATGAACTAATTCTAGGTTAAAAACCAATAAATTTTGGAGTGAAATCAGATTATGAATCATTATAATAATGATCCATTATAAATTTAGCTTCACATTCCATTGATTTTAACAGAAATCAAAATCGAATGCAAGATCTAACAATCGCAAACAGCAAACAATAGAAACTAGCAAAAATTTTCCTAGAAAACCCAGAAATTTTCTCGAGAATTTCAAATCGAAAACAGAAATTAAATTACCTTTTTCAGGGAAAAAAAAAAAACACAGATTTTTGGGAGTTCTCTGTTTTTGTTTTTTGGGTTTCTCTGTAACGGGCGCTGGCTATGGCCTTGAGGCGTTAAGGTACCCGCACTCTTTGTTTTAAAAAAGAGAAGGAAAGTGTGTGTGAAATGAAATGAAAATTGCGCTTAAATGAACATCAAATTCACTCTCGGCTGATCCTGGTCGTCCGTTTACAATATCTCATCTACGGACCCCATGACGCGTCACTCCCCTGCTGCCAACAGCTGGCTTGCTTTCGGTTGCTTCACTTCCGTGGACGTATGTACCCTCGATTATTTGCCTATTTTACCTTCCTAATCTTCTACGTTCAACCAAGGGTGTTTTGGGAAATGCGACCTCTTAATTTTACTTTTTAACATAATTTTTATTGAAATTTTATAAGATTATATTCCAGCGCAAAAGAAGTCAAATTCACTCTCAAAATGGTATTCAACATTTTTTTAATAATATTATTAATATATTTTTTAGCTTTTTTTTTTTTATTTCATTTCATGAAACTCAATAGTTGTGATTTGTAAAGCATATTTGCAGTAATTGAATTATTGTTAAAACAAAATAATCATTGAATTATGTTATTCTTTTTATAATTTTTTTTAATTATTAAGAGAAATAATATTTATATTATATTCTAAACAGTGAAGATGTTATTGACTGTTAATTAAAGTTAAATTATCTACATAGAATAATGGAAAAAATTTTATAGAAAATCAAATAATTATATAATATTTATTGTACGTAAAATATTAGAATTTCAAATTATTTAAAAAAAAAGATGGTATAATTGAAAAAAAAAATTGAATATCATAGAGTCATGGTTATTTATTTAAGCAATTCATTTTATTTGGCTTATGTATTGTTTTAATTTTTAAAACTAAAATTGAGAATTTAACTTGCATTGAAATCCGAAAATACCCTTGATTAGTTAAGATCATAATAGTTAGGATATGATTGTCAAATTTTAATAGAAATGGGGGCAAATTAGTCCTAAGGGAGCACCCACCAAAAAAAGCAAAAATTCTAATTTAGATACCTTTTGTTATTATTATTATTTATTATTTCTTGGCTGGGGTTGGGTAAGAGTATTATTCATGGGATAATGGAAAATGGGCTCCAATTGCCGACTCAGCATTCGGTTTCCAATTATCTGGAGATCATGTTTGTTTGTTTGTTGACTCGTTTTAATTAATCGACCGCTAATTTTGGTGATTTATTTAATTTTTCTTTATTAGCTCTTAAAAGAGAGAAAATCTCAAAATAAATAAATAAATAAATAAAAGAAAGAGAGAGTGAAAATCTCATGAAAAAAGAGAGAAAATCTCATTTTCTTGTTTATTCAACTTTTATAAGCCTTAAAGGTGGGGTAGTTATATAGACAAAGTCAATTGCTATTAAGGCTATCTTTTCAATTCCCATACTTTTATTGTGAATACAAATGAAAAATATCATAAAATATTTAAAGTTAATTTAAATAGTTGCAATTTTATATTATTTTTTTTCTAAATGTTTTATATTATATGTTTTTTGATAGTATCTTATAGTAAATTTTAATTATATATTTTTTTAATTCTATTTATTTTAATATTACGTGAAGAAAATTCAAACTTATATTTATTATCAAATTTTATATGTACTTATTATTAAAACTGTGTCTTAGTATACTTTTTAATTCTAAATTTAATTATATATAAGATATAATTTAATAAACTTTCGTTTTCCTAATCTTTACATCCCAAAATTAATCAAAAAATTTTCCTGATTATCACTTTTATTATTATTAGCAAAGCATTGTAGCATTATCAAATAGACTTTTTTTTTTCTTTTTTTCAATAAGTAATTGCATGACCTACTCATGTAAAACACTTGTATGAAGCTAATTGTAAATGATCAAAATAACAAATTTTGTATTGCAACTAATTTAGATTATATTCATACTATATTCATCATACTATATTATTATATATTAGAAATATTATACTGACTTATAAATTATTTGGATAGCTTAACATTATTTTAAATAAAACGCAAAGATTATTTTGTTATTAATTAACAATTAAAATTATCTAAGAGGACATAAATTAATTAGTGAGAGTTGTTTTAGTTAGGGGTGGGCATCAGTTCAGTTTGGTTTAAAAATAGAAAAACTAAAAACCAAAATTGGTAAAAATTTTAAAACCAAACCAAACCAAATGAACCCTTAAACTGAAATTTAAATTTCGGTTTGGGTCGGTTGGAATCAGTTTTTAATTTTGATTTTTACTTTTTATATATAATATAATATAAAATTTTTAAATATATATTAATAATGTATAAAATATATAATATATAAAATAATTATTTGTAGAATAATATATAATTTATAAATATATAAAATAATTTTTATAAAACAATATATAAAATAAAAATAAAAATAATATTAAAAGTATTAAAAATATATTTAAATATATAATTTTGATTTTTTTGGTCGGTTCAGTTTTTTAATCTCTAAAACCGAACAAAAACGAAAATTAAAATTATTTAAAATCTCAAACCGAATAAAAAATCAAATACTAAATAACCGAACCAAATATGTAATTTCAATTTAGTTTGGTTCTAAAATTCAGCTCGATCAATTTTTTCCCATCTTTAATTTTAATTTTATTAGAAATCTCGAGTTTGAGCAGAGCAACTAAATAAAAAAAAAATTAATGTTTATTTTAATTTAGTGGTGGGAGTACTTTTTTAAATATCTTTATTTTTTAATTATTTAAAATTTTTTTTGTCGGGGTTGGGCAAAAGTATTATTCATGGGATAATGGAAAATAGGCCCAATTGCCAACTCAGCAGTCGGTTTCCAACTGTCTGGAGATCATGTCTGTATGTTTGTTCAGGTGTTCTCAGTTCTATTACCACCTGGCTGTTACACCCTCATTTTCTCCACTAATCAATGAGTGTTTGTTGACCAACTGATTTAGTCAAGGGTCTAACGGTGGATATTTACTAACCTAAAAAGAGTAGTGACGTGACATGCATAACTAACCAAATAGGAAAAAAAAAGGCGCGCACATCGTGGTCACCTATGTAATTGTTGACTAATTTATCGCTAATTTTGGTGATTTATTTAATTTTTATTTATTAGCTCTTAAAAGAGAGAAAATCCCAAAAAAGGAAAAAAAAAAAAAAAAAAAACACAAAAGATAGAGAGTGAAAATCTCATAAAAAGAGAAATATAAGCCTTAAAAGTAGGGTAGTTATACTGACAAAGCCAATTGCTATTAAGACTATTGATTGATGTATAAATTTTTTATTTTTATCCTTCTATTAATATAGTGAAGTTAAAGAGGTTTTTTTCAACTCCCAATAAAAAAAAAGTAATTATAGGGAAAAAAAATTGAGAATATTTTGCCTTTTACAATTATAATTTATTGGTAGCTTACTGAATATTTTACATCTTATATGACTAGAGCATTTAAAATTATTTTTTAAAATAAATAAACAATTAAATAAAATTGTTTATCTATTGAATTTTCCAATTTTTATTTGTCAATATTAAACTATTGAAATTTTAGTTTTTTTATTTATAAAGAACTAATTTTTTATGATAAAATTAGTGAAAATTTTAGTATCACTAATTTTATTAATACTAATAATTTACAAACTATTAAAAAAAATTGTAATATTTTACAAAAAAAAAAAAAAAAGAACTTCTTAATTCATAAAACATTAAAAAAAAAAAAAAGAAGAATTAGAAGCATAAAAATGAGTCTTTCCTTTTCCTATAGCTTCAATAATTTTCAAAATGAAAAATTAATATAAATTTTTTAATATTCTTAAAATGCCAATAATGAAATTCTTATTAATTCTACTTTTTTTTTTGTACAATCTATGTTTTCTCTTAATTTTTCCTTTGTTTGTTTGTTTTTATGTTCTCTCATTATTTTATTCATTTTTGTGTTGTCAGTAGTAGAAATTCATCATATGGTTTTATATAGGTTTAATGATTTCAACTATCTGACCTTTAGTCAAATTTTCAAATATATCATAGCTCTTAAAACTTATCAAATCAATATTTAACTTTTTTTTTTCTGAATTCAATTTACCACACCCCATTAGACACATGATTCATCTGACGTAACTTGCAAATATGGCAAGTAAATTCCTAATTATAAATGCATAATAAGTTTCAAAACTTCAATTAAAATCCGAATCACAACAATATGATTTTTTTATATAAGTCACGTCAGAAAAATCACGTATATGATGTGGTTGTGGTATATTAGTTGAATTAAGGTATGTATCATCATACTTATATACCTATAATAATTTATTACATGTTTATACTTAAATATTTTTTCTTTTTCAAAATTTTTGTCATTTTGAAAAAAAAAATTTGTTTCCAACTTATTTGTCATTTTAGGATTTTAAAAATGTATTATTATTATTTTTTTTTAACTTTATCCTTCATTTATTCTCTCACTAAACATTTGCATTAACTGTTTTTATTTCTTTACATCAAAATTAATAAAGGGTATTTTACTCTTTTTATCTTAAAATTATGACAATTTAATAATTTTCTTAATTTATGTACATAAATCTTAAATGATAAATATTTTAAAACTAAGAGAGAGTATCATTTGTGATTATGTGTTTGTTTTGTTTCATTATACAGTAAAACCTTTTTAAATTAATACTCTATTAGTTAATAACTTCTCACATTTAATAAAATTTCATGGAACCAACTGTATTCTTTGTACATAAATTAATATTTCTACTATCCAATAATTAATACAAAATATCTAAAAAATTACTAAGGGTATTAATTAGCAAAATCATATTTATTAGAAAATCATCTATTTAAAATAGCTTATTTTTTCCCGGTTGTCCTAATATTTAACTATATATCTCATAATACGTTATAAGTTATAATATGGATAAGATTTGAAAGGTCAAATAAAAAAACACATGAATAAATAACATCTAATTTCTCTTTGTTATATAAAGGATGATCATTATTTATATCTTCTTCATCGTCTTATAATATTGTCATTGCTATGAAATCTTTTTCATATATTTCTTTATGGGCAATTTGTTGCTTCCTCTCTAGATATAAGAAAGCATTAATAGACATTGAGTGATGAATTGGAAGTTGGCCAATGGCAATTTCAAGTTGGCCATCTTTACAACTAATTTGTTTTTGTTGGAAATTTATATCAAACTTATTATAACTTATAAATAATAAATACTACTATAATCAAAAATTTAAATTTTGGTTTTTATGTAATTGTTCTATAAATTAATAACTTATATTAATTAATACAAAATTACGCCATGGGTCATATTAATTTAAGGAAGTTTTACTGCATCTAATTGTTATTATTTTGTATATATATGTAAAATATAATTTCATTAAAATTGTTTTAATAACTATGTTATATTTTATATAATTAGAATTTATGAAGGAATTATAAAAATCTAGTATTGTTAATTTTTTTTCCACTTGCGATTAGGAAGATAAAATAATATCAGACATATAATTATTATATACTATATAGTTTTGGTCACTTTACATATTCAAATGATTTTTGAAATTAATAGATTTTTTTTAACATTTTAAATTATTTTATTTTAGTTGCACATAAAATTTATCATATTTTATTAAAAAAAGTTTCAACTAATATAATTTTTTTTTCTGCTTGATTTATATATTACAAATCTAAATTTAATAAATTATAAAAGTCAGAATAATTCGTGTGTCTTGATAATTTTTGCCACTTCAGCAAATTTGTTTGTTCAATTACAATTGATTGAATTTGAATTTAATTCAATTTTATGAATGTATTTAAATCCTTTTAAATATATTATTTTATTAATAATTATTGATTAATGTCTAACATTATTCATTTGAGCGTAAGAGAATTGTTAAGATTACAGTTATTAATTATAGTGAAAATTTATTATTTTTTTGTCACTTTTATTAATTTTCTATATGTATCAAAATAATTTTTTTTTTTCCAAAAAAAAAATAAAAGTTCATATATTTATTATTCTCTTTATGCATTTTATTAGAAATTTATGTCATGTTACTCTTTTACCTTTGATTCCTAAATCCTGCTTTTGTTTTAATTTTTCATGTGTCATGAAAGTTATATTGTCTTATTATTTTAGAAATTTATTTAATATATAAGTTTATGCCTCACGTGAAGCTCTACTTTGGACTGCTGCACTTAGTATTTATGCTGTGGATTTTGAATCCGATGCTTTGCTCGTGATTAGTGCTCTTAATTTTCCAACAATTGATTTGTCTGAGTTTGGGGCTATTATTGATGATTGTATTAGTCTTACAGGAAATGGTGATTACTCTTTTATTTATGTAAACATAGATATGGCAATGAGATAGAGAATTTTTATTTTTCGCGGGAATTTATTTAATATGGTAGAGTAGAAATTTTTCAATTTCTCTCTTAATGGGAACGGCGATGGGGAAATTTTTTCCCTATCAGTGGAGATGGGACAGAAATAGAGAGTGTATTCCACACTCCACGGGGATCCACGTACTAATATAATTATATAATTACCCCCAATATAATTAATAATAACTTACATAATTATTTCATAATATAATTAGTAATTATTGGAAGAAATTTATTTAAGTATTCTTATATTTATATATATTGGATTTTTAATATTTTACTAAAAAAATTACAGAATATTTTAACATATCAAGAATATTTACATTTTAATTTTGATTGGTTGGAATTTTGTGGATTTAAATCTATTAATATTTTTTAAATATATTTATTTTTTATTATTATTTATGAATTATATAAATGTATATAAATTTAATAAGATAAAATTTAAACGGAGATAAGAATTTATGCGGGAATGGAGATTAAATTGATTTCGTATGTGAGGCAGGGACGTGAACAGGGACGGAGATTCCCCGCTAAGGAGGCATGAAGGTGCGAGATGGTTCCCCCACCCCTGCCCCGCCCTATTGCCATTCCTATGTAAGCAAACAAGTCAACTCATATTCTAGCAAGATTGACTCGATTTCAAGCTCGTCTTTACGCTTTTTTTTTTTTTACTTCTCCTTGGAAACTAGAGAAGTATCTTATTTTTGATTTGCTTGATTAATGATAAAGCCTTTGCCTTTCTATTATAAATAAAAAAAAAAAAAAAGTTAGCTTAATAATAATAAGCCTAAGAGTGTCTTTTTTTCCGCTTCATTATACACACACATTACAGTATACAAATTTTTTTAAACTTATATTTTTATAAATAAAACATTAATAAACTTACAAAATAAAATAATAACTTAAATATGATTTTACAACCGAGCAAATCCACAGATTTTGGCTAAAAAAAAAAAAAAAAAACTCCAAAACAATATATAGTCTGCATTCAAAGAGTTGGATTTTGAAGCTTTTATTCTCTACTTGATCGTTTATTTAATTTTATAAAGTATTCGGACTAGATTATTGATCATATCAAAAGTAATTATTAGTTCTTTAAAAAAAAAGTAATTATTAGTGAACATATCTTTTAAATTAAATTTTTATATGATCATCGACAATAATTCACTATAAAAGAATACCAGAATAGCGACGCATATTAACAACGCCAAGTAGATGTCTTTATTTGGCAACGCAGTAGAGACGCCGTAGAAACAGGGAAGAAGTTTGGAGAATTTATAGTATTCAGTGATGCCATTGTGACAGTTGTGCAATGCCAAATGTAGCGAAGTCAAGATTGAAATATTATAAATAATATTTATAATAATTACTATATTCATATTTACAGAAAAATTACAACAATTAATTATAATTTTCTCAATGTCATTGTTTTATATTTAATTTATTGAACAAAATAAAAGGGAAAATTAGTAAGATATATGAAAATATATATTTAAAAATAAATAATACTTTTAACAATCATTTATCATCTTAATAATAATCACTAGCAAAATCATTGGATTATATAATATTCATCTTAATAATAAATTATCAACATTGTAAATATTACAATTTACAAAAGACGAAAACTTAATTAGGTAGAGCACCTTAATTACGTGCTACATATATTTTATGTATTTTTCAATAAAAGCAAAAATATATATTGACTTTTAAAATTTCACTCTTTAACTAGATATTTTATGAATATTTTTAATAATATATACATTTATTCTCTTTAAAATTTTATTTATTACACATATATTTCATTATAATATACATATAAATATTTTTATGATATAATTATGCATTTAGAAACTTCAAAATATATTTCACATATTAAAGTTAAATATTTATAATTACCATTATGAAAATCAAATTTATCCATACACTTGTAAATGAAATAATAATATGAAAATAAAATTATAGTCATCTACAAATATACTAATATTAGATATTCTAGCTAGGTTGTGTTTGTTGATTTTTTTTTTTTTGCATTAAATGTATCAATAATGAAATTAATATTAAATTTTCTAGCTATGTTTTTCTCAATATATATAAGTGATCAATGAGTTTGTAAGACAATCATCTTCTATTTTACTGTATGTTGACGTTAGCCCATCTAAGTTAATTAATTTTATTGCAAACATTGTGTAATTTTTTTTTGACATTTTTCATAGTGGAAAATACATACTTTGCTGTTTCATTAACATATGTAAAGTTAATACAAGACTAAGTCAAATTAATTTATCAACAAGATGATGAATATTTAATTTTCTTGTTTTCACTATAATTTGATACAAATATGAAACTGTTGATACCTTTAATTTCGATAAAAAAAAAAAAGTTAGTCATTTAGTCATTTATAATAATATAAATGATCATGAGTCTAAACCTTAAAATTATTAAATGTTTTCAATTTCAACAGTTTTTCTTTTAAATACACTTTATTTTGCTTTAGAACAATTACATTACTAGCTTCTGAACTTTTTAAAATATGCTATTTTAGTATTTAGACAATTTTTTAGTTGACGAATTTCTTAAATTTTAAACATAATCTCATATAAATGTTTTTAACTGTTTTTTGATCACTAGAATAATGATTTGTAACTCTTATCTTCAACTCTCCATCTCTATTTAAAATTTTATTTTAGTATTTAATAACTCATAAATTTTTCTTTTTATTCTTTCTCCAACTTTAGATATTTTAGAATTGTAAATCACCATTCCAATGAGGAAAACGGCTAAAAACTTTCGCATGAAATTATTTTTATAAGTTAAGAAATTTATCAGATAGAAAGAAAAATTATTCAGATACTAATATAACATATTTTAAAATATGCATACCAGTGTAATTTTTTCTTTGGCTTTTTGTCTGTAAATGATAATGATTAGATGTTAGAAAAAAAAATACTCTTTCTCTCTCTTTCTACGTGTGTGTGTGTGTGTGTATATATATATATATATATAGAGTTATATAGTTATTACTAGGGTATATATTTGCGAATACAAAATGGAAAAATAGTTATTCCATTATATAGTAACTTTGTTTTACCCAAATTAATCCTTGTTGGTAGGTTAGTTAACCCCAAGATTGTTAGAGGTAAACCAACAAAAAATTACGTTTTACTCTAAATAATAATTAACATACAACAAACATCATTAAATGAACAAATGAGATTCTAATCTAAGATAATCTTTAGTCATGTGAATAGGAATAAATCAACTAACTTTAAAAACAAGGTTATGATTGCAAGGGTTTTGGCCCAACCATGTCCATAGAACTTTTTCTTAGAGGATAGTCACTATAGTGAATAGTTATCATCCAGCTCTATATTGCAAGGAAGAGAGAAACTTTTCAGTTGAAATTTAGGACAACAAAAACAATACCTTTATGCATGTGGGTATGTTTAAAAAAAAAAAAAGAAAGTGCTTTTTTATATTGTACAATGGAAGATCTCATCAATTTTTCTGTGTGCTGTGTTTGGTGCTTAGGAACTTCAAATTCTAAGCCTCGTGCTCTTGAAGTCTTGTGGCAATCATTGGACATTTGGTAGAATGCAGAACTTGCATATAATTAAATTAAAGAAAAACAAACTTTAAGTAGTCTAATATGATCAAGTATTTGCGTTATAATGTAGAATATTTTATATTTAACATTAAAATAGAATGACGGGTGAACTTTCATGCATCGTGTTAAATTTATTAGCTAAGTGGTAAACTATAATTAAAATATAATCCAAAATAGTATTTATAAATAAATATAAATAAAATTACAATGACATAAAAATAATACTATAAGGAATAAAAAATACAAATCGAGACTTGTATTATATATATTTTTTTAAAATAAATTCATCAATCACTATCAGTATTTGAGAATTGATTTGACATATATCTTCTAAAATATAATAGTAACTAAGTAATTTTGAGTATCACAAAATTACTTATTCACTAATTAGAACCGTACTAACTTTGTCACAAATTGAAAAATTTTAAAAATTTGAGAATTTTTTAAGAACACTTAAAGAGATTTTAAGAGAAAGTTAGAAAACAAAATCTTTTTGGTGTGCTTTGAAAAATGAAAAAGGCCTCCTTATATAGAAATCAAGAAGGATAAAATGAGCATAAAAATATTAAATATTTTATCTATAAATGTGAAATTTACAAATATATAAATCTACCATTAAAAGAAATATTACAAAATAAATAAATCTATTTAATATTCCATTCATTTTTCTAACAAAATTCATATATATGATTAATCTAGTTAAAGAAAGTTTCGCACTTGAACTAAACAATTTAATCTAAAATAACTATTACATTTCAATCTTACCTCATAAACTCAATTGCAATTTCTTCATTTTTTTTTTACATTGAGAACAAATTAATCTAGTGCTTTTATAATACTAAATCAAAAGATAATTATTATATTTTTTGCATATCTCGTCTAAAAAAAAAAAAATCAATGTCAATTATAATTCCTAGCCTTCCAAGATAATGATAATCTTCCAATTCCACAACTCAACCTTTGGTGGATCTTGAGTGATAAACCCTAAAGTCTTAATAATATTTTGGGTCTTTTACCTAACAAGCATCAGAATTTTTAAAACGATGAGATCTGCAATCCAAATTTAAATTTATATCTCATATGAGTTTATATAATATCCTTTCAATCTAAAATTGTCAAAGCCTTGGGTACTTACATACTTTAAGCAGATACATGTTTCATGAAATTAGAGAAATTAGTGTCTTACATTTTCAGTTTTTCACTAATTGTTTCCCTAAAATTGAAATAATTAATATATATAAATATTCACTTTATTTTTATTAGATAAATTATCTCACATCTAAAATAACAATATAAAAAGTTTTATAATGTGTTAAACCCTTCAACCTTAACATCTCGATTTTAAGGTTAGATTTGAGCTCTTAATCCTATATTAGAGCTCCATAGATTTAGATTTGGTTTTAAGTTCTAAATTTATTGGCTTTATATTAATACTCCACGACGTGGATCGCCCATTACAAGTTCTAATTTTTTCTTTTAATAGGACTCCTTTAATATTATAAGATGAAATATTTATTTATAAGAGTTGGATTCTCGGAACTAAACTAGTATAAAAGAAATAATTTTTGAATGTATGAATTGAATGTGAAAGTACACTCTTTAAAAAAAGAAATTTAATTTCAACAAATACAAAAATTCGTCCAAGGATATTTCTTCTTCAAAGGGCAAAAAAAAAAAAAAAAAAAAAAAAAAAAAAGAAAAGGTTAAGAGTTGAAAATTTAGGACATGTTATAATTAGCCCAACAAGAGGTGGCCTGGGTGTGAAATATAGAATCAGGATCTGGACTGGCCATGTTAGCTGGTGCTCATTTGTTGGCCCCATTAGCATATCATGGGTTATTGGGTAATGGCTACACAATGCAAGAGCCATAATAATAGGCCTTTTTTTTTTTTTGGTACTAACGAGGGAGAATAACTCGTAAAACATAGTATACTGCACAATAGAAGGTAACTTTCTCCTTTTAACATATCACATCAAATTGGTGACAATTATTTGTGATTTGAAAAATTCGTAATTTGAAATCTTCCACTTCTCATTATTTTAAATGAGATAATAATACTAATCAAATCACACTTGATTAATTAAGTGGTTTGAATTTGAATTATTGAATTATTTAAAATAAAATATATATGCACTCGATTAATAAAATAATAGTTTAATAATCATATAATAGATTTTACTTCTTATTCAACTCTCCAACATGCTATTATTATGGTAAGAAAATAAGAATTTTATTGAAAGTTTGTACAATGATAAATAATTTAAATATAGGTTATATAATTAAGAAGTTTTTTAACATTAAAAAAAAAAGTTAATGGTAATATGCACTATTGATATGTAAAATTATATGTAAAATTAGAGTCTATTTATAAAAATTAACTCAAAATTATTTGTTTTCGTTTAATTAATATGAGAAAAAAAAATGAATATGCATGCTTTTCTAGTTTGATGGAGGGAATTAAAGAAAATGAAATTAAAAAAAAAAATACATTTATGTTGGTTTATATTATGAAAATAAACAAATGTAGAGTAATAAAAGCATAAGAATGAAGAAGAAGAAGAAGAAGAATTTTATATTGCTTTTTGGTGTCTCAAACAATGCTATGAGTATCCCTATTTATAGGATAGGATTAATATAGGTTATAACACAATTAATTTTAAGAAATCAATTACAATAAACTCAAAAACATGTAACTTAATATAATAAAAGGATGAGTTAATGATTTTAAAAGTCATGAGTTATAGATATCTATTCTAATTTGTTCATGACACTCCTCTTTTGATGTCTATCTTTGCAAAGAATATACTTTATTAAAACCTTATTAGTAAAAATTTAGTGGAAAAAAAACTAGTGAAGGAAAAAGAGTATAATATTATTGCATGCAAATAGTACAACACCTCATTAAAAAATCTTACTAGAAAAATTTAATGGGATAAAACCTTTGGTTAAGAGGAAAAAGAGTACAGTGCTAAATTCTTTCTGTTTGTAATATCACTAAAGATCTTTAAGACGATACATTCCAATACTATAAACCAATTTCTTAAATGTGGTAGTAGGTAATGCCTTAGTAAACAAATCTGCTAGATTATCACTTGAACGAATTTGTTGAATACTAATCTCATAATTCTTTTGAAGATCATGTATAAAAAATAATTTTGGTGAAATATGTTTTATTCTATCTCCTTTAATATATCATTCTTTTAATTGAGCAATACAAGCTGCATTATCTTCATATATTGTTATTAGTGTTTCTTTATTCAAAGATCGACCACACGTTTCTTAAATATGTTAGGTTATTAATCTTAGCCAAATACATTCTCGGCTCACTTCATGAACTGCTATTATTTTCACATGATCTAAGGAAGTAGCAGCTATTGTTTGCTTTGATAAAGGCCAAGATATAGCTATATTACCATTATGTGAATAAATAGCCCATTTGGGATTGAGATTTGTATGGATCAAATAAATACCCTGCATCTACATAACCAATTAATTGAGGTCTAAATTCATTTGTAAGTAACAAACCTAAATCAATAGTTCCTTAAAGATATCGCAATATATATTTAATACAATTCCAATGTCTTTAGGTTGGCGAAGAATTATATCTTTCTATCAAATTGATAGAAAATGCAATATCAGGTTTCGTATCATTAGCAAGATACATTAATGCACTTATTAAACTAAGATATGACACTTCAGGACAAGAATTTCTTCATTTTCTTCTCGAGACCGAAAATGGTCCTTATTCACATCAAGTGATTGAACAACCACTGGACTACTTAATGAATGTGCTTTGTCCATATAAAATCTTTTAAGGGCTTTTTTTTTTTGTATAATTTGACTAATGAATAAAAATTCCTTTTGCTAAATGTTTAATTTGTAAAAAGAGACAGAACTTTGTCTTTCCAAGATCTTTCATCTCAAATTCGTTTTTCAAGTTATCTACTGCTTTTGGAAGTTAATATTCAAATCGTCAATATAAACAACAATTATGGAAAACTCAAATCCATATTTCTTTATAAAAACACATAGATAAATTGGATCATTTTTATAACATTCTTTTATCAAATATTCACTAAGACAATTATACCACATGCGTCCATATTGTTTTAATTCATTCAAAGATCTTTGTAACTTAATTGAATAAATTTCTCAAGAACTTGCATTATATTTTCTAGCATTTTAAATCCTTCAGGGATTTTCATATAGATATCATTATCAAGTGAACCATATAGATAAGCTGTGATTACATCCATTATGTGCATATTAAGTCTTTCATGCATTGCCAGACTAATAAGCTATCTAAAAATTATTGCATCCACCATCGGAGAGTATGTTTCCTCATAATCAAATCTAGATCTTTGTGAAAATCCTTATACAACAAGTCTTGCTTTGTATCTTGTGACTTCATTTTGCTCATTTCTTTTTCGCGCAAATACCCATTTGTATCCTACTAGTTTTACACCTTCAGGTGTTTGGATTATTAGTCCAAAAACCTTACGCTTTCCAATTGAATTCAATTTTGCTTGTATTACATCTTTCCATTTTGGCCAATCATCTTTATTTCGAAATTCTTGAACAGATTGTGGTTCAAGATCTATATTTTCATTCATAATATCTAATGCCACATTATATGCAAAATTGTTGTCTACAACTATTTCATTTCGATTCCATCTTTTTTTAGAACTAATATAATTTGTCAAGGTCTCTTCATTTTTACCAACTTCAGGTATTTGTACTTTTTCAGAAAGTTTATGTATGTTAGTATCTGCCTTCTAAATAAAATCATCTTTATTGTTTACTATTTTTCTTTTATGAGGATTTTTATCCTTAGAACTAATAGGTCTTTCATGCTTCAGACGTGTTTAAGATTCATTAACAGATTGTCCTTTTGGGACAACAATACGAACTGGAACACTGATCGCTAGTACATGATATTTTGTTACTCGTTTTGGATTAGCAAGTGCATCTAGCAATTGATTTGCTAATTTTTGCATATGGATTATCTTTTAAATTTCTTGTTCACAATATTTTGATCTAGGGTCTAAATGAGACAATGATGAAGTATTCCATGTCATTGCCTTTTCCACCTTTTCATTTTCTGCCTTAAATGTTGAGAATATTGCTTCATCAAAATGACAATTTACAAATAACGCCGTAAACACATCTCTTATTAATGGTTCAAGATATTTAATTATTAAGGGAGATTCATATCCAACATACATTTCTAATCTCCTTTAGGGACCCCATCTTAGTATGTTGTAGTGAAGTAATAGGAACATATACTGCACATCCAAAAATTCTTAGATGAGAAATATTTGGCTCTTGACAAAAAGCCAATTGTAATGGAGAGAACTTATGGTATCTAATACGTATAAGTGTTGCCGCATGTGAAATAGCATGTCTCCATACTGAAGTAGGGAGTTTGGTTCTCATAAGCAATGGTCTTGCTATTAATTGAAGGCATTTAATAAGTGATTCTGCTAGACCATTTTGCTTGTGGACATGTGCTACAAGATGTTCAACTTTTATCCCAAGTGACATAGAATAATCATTAAAAGTTTGAGATGTAAATTCACTAGTATTATCAAAATGAATTGTCTTAATTGGATGATCTGGAAATTGTGCTCGTAATTGAATTATTTGAGTAAGTAATATTGCAAAATACTAAATTGCCTGATGATAATAAACATATATGTGACCATTTAGTAGAAGCATCTATTGAAACTAAAAAATATATAAATAGTCCACATGGTGGATGAATAGGTTCACATATATCGCCTTGAATACATTCCAAAATGCAGGTGATTCAATTTCAATTTTAGCTGGTGATCGTCTTATAATTAATTTTTTTTAAGAACTGCAGTGTAGAAAAATTCATTTCTTTGAAGAATTTTATGGTTCTTCAATGGATGCCCATGTGAATTTTCAATAATTTTTCTCATTATTATTGAATTAGGATGGCCTAATTAGTCATGCCAAATAATAAAAATGTTTAGATCTGTAAATTTCTAGTTTACTATAAGATTTGCTTCAATTGTACTAATTTTTGTTTATACAAACCAGAGGAAAGTGCAGGAAATTTTTCCAATGCACAATTCTCATCGAAATAATATTTGTAATATGGAGGTATTCTTGATTCCTCTCATTTATAGTCTCAATATGATACCCATTGTTATGAATATCTTTAAAACTTAACAAATTTCTATGAGACTTTGGAGAAAATAATGCATTATTAAAGACAAATTTTGTTCCTCTTGGTCATAATATATTAGTTATTCTGGAGCTTTCAATTATTTTTGTGTTATCAGATATTATAGTAAGAATAGCTTTACCCATTTCAAAGAAGAAAAATATTTTGCATTTTTAAATAGTATGTGTGGTTGCACTATCTATAATGCATATATCTTCTTCATTTGTCTTGCATTCAATCAAAAGTGGATAAATATTCATTTGTTTTTTCATTGAAATAAAACAAAACAAAATATATTAGAAATATTATTAATTAATAAGGGAAATATTACATTAAGAAAATAAAAAAAATACCAATAAAATAAAGAAATAACCCATACAAAAAAAAATAAAAATAAAAACTTACACACAAAATAAACTTTCATGGTATCTTAATATTTCTTAATCAAATTTCATTCTCAATCGGTTCAAAAAAATCAGCTATAACTAAATGTGTTATATCAATAGGATCATTATTGTTTTTTCCTTCTCCTTTATTGATATTTGATAAAGCTCAACAAGATGTTTAGAAGTACAGCAAGTACGTGACCAATGTCTATTCATACTCCATCGATAACATTTACTTTGTCCATTTTTTACATTGTCTTGTTTTGCAATATTGTTATCCCATTTCTAGTGGTGATTTGTATTTTTAGAATTAGAATCATTATTGTAACCACGATGATAATTATTTTGACCATGACTGTAATTGCGATCATGACCACGACTATGGCCATGACCATGTCCTTTTATATTTTCATTATTATTGTATGTTATAACATTCATTTCAGGGAATGGAGTAGAACCAGTAGGATTTGCCTCGTGATTTTTCATTAACAACTCATTATTTTGTTCCTCCATAATAAGGCATGAAATTAATTCAAAATATTTTTTAAATTTTCTTTTTTCGATATTGCTACTGCAGGAGCATATTCGAGACATGAAAAGTAAATAAAGTTTTCTCTAATATATCATCATTAGTTGCTTTTTCTCCATATAATTTTAATTGAGAGCTAATTCTAATATTACAAAATTATAGTCGCTCACAGTTTTAAAATCTTGTGATCGTAAATGCATCCAATCATAATGAGTTTTTGGGAGAATTACTATCTTTTGGTAGTCATACATATCTTTCAAATTTTTCCATAGAACAAGCGAATTTTTTACTATAAGATATTCGGCTTTAATTTTAGCCTTTCATCAAGATGGTGGCAAAGAAAAATTATTACCTTCGCATGATTTTGCATTGAAGTATCATTTTCTTCTTTGATAATATCTCAAAGACCTATAGCATCTAAATGAATGTCAGCATTTAATATTCATGATATATAATTGTTTTTCATAATATCAAGTGTCACAAACTCAAGTTTTGTGAGATTTGACTTGATGAAACTATTACACAAATAATCGTGTTAGATAAAAGGTAAACTTAAGTCATATTAGAAATGAAAAGAAAAATGACTATAAATATTTTGAAGATAAAACTAGAAAAGAAATGAAGCATGTTACTAACATATTCAAAAGGAAATAAGCTGATGAAACAATAAAATGCAAATAAAAATCACATCAACTTCATAACAATAGAAACTAATTTTTTTTTAATTGTAGCAATTAAATTCGTAGACTACAAAATCAAGAGTATACAGATTCAAAAACATGAAATAAGGATATATATGAAAAGTTGATAGCAATTAAAGATGTTGACCTAAGTTATTTTAAAACTTAGTCAATCTCTATTTTGATCTTGTCAATTAAATTGAAACTATCTAATATGTGTTTAAGTGTCTATTTTGCATATTAGAACATGTTTGATAGATTGGATTTCAAAGGAACTCAAAATCTCCCAAAGTATATAAGTTGGCTTCTGAGTTGCACCTAAGACAGCATAGTCGTGACCGCGACCATGATTTCATGACCAAGACAATCAAAAGGAAAATTGTTCAATTTTCAGCTTTGAGACACAGAGCGAATCGCGACCTCAGTCGCGATCATGACCAAGGGCGCGATCCTTGATTAGTGACCACGAATTGAGAGTCGTGACTGCGAAATTCATACAGGATTCCAAGCTTCCAACAAATAGTTGAAGAATCAATGAGAAGATGCCACGTGTGATCTAGTCGTTGTGGATTATGAAGATTGCGATTGCAAAATATTAGTCTCAACCACAAAAATGGAGTCGCGACCATGAAAAAGGCTTAGCGACCGCTATCCAACTTTGACAGAGCATTTAATGTAAGATTTTATGGCTGTTTTGAGGATCCTTTTTGGTATTTCTTTATAACTAGAATTTGGAGAGAAGAAGCTATAAATACTCCCTCCAAAGACCCTCATAATTATCCAACAACTTTCATTTAAGCCAAACTCTTGCAATTTTATTTCTAAAAGCCTTTAACTTTTAATTGTTGTCATTTGGTTGTTGTAAGAGTATTGATAGCTCAAAGGATTGAGTGTTAGCCTTGAAAACACATGTTGTTGGGTTGAGAGTGAGCCATTAGAAAACTCTTATATAGGTTTGAGTGTGAGCCTAAGGGAAACACTTGTAAGGGTTGTGTATGAGCCATTGAAAACACATTGTAAGTTTGGAGTGAGCTTGAAACTCCTTGTAAGCATCATCTAGTAGTAAAATACCCAATTGAGATTGGGGAGTGGACGTAGGGTTCATTAATACCCAAACTACTATAAAATTAATTATGTAATTTCTCTTTTCCTATCTCTTTCTATCTAATTTTTAATTTCCCACCAATTCAACCCCCCTTCTTGGTGCTTAAGGGCAAACAAGTGGTATTAGAGCATTTGTCTTACTTTTCTAGCTTAATTGTGTGAGAAAAGATCAAAATGGCCAATGAAAGGATGCATCACCTCAAGCCGCACTTCGACGGTACCAATTATACGATTGGAAATATAGAATGGAGGTATATCTTGATAGTGATGTCATTGATGTATGGGATTGCATAATCCAAAAATGGAAACCTCTGTCAAGAAAAGTTGATGATGTTGAAGAATTGGTTCCTAGAGAAGAATGGGTGGATGCACAAAGAAAAGCTAATGGGAAAAATAAGAGAGCTATGGCAATTCTTCTTAGTTCACTCTTAAGAGAAGAATGTGGTAGAGTTCAACATTGTTCAAGTGCGTTTAACATTTGGAAATCTTTAGAAAACTACCATGAAGGAATTGAGCAAGTCAAGGACAAAAGGATTTAGTTGAACACAACTGAATATGAGCTCTTCAAGATGAAACCCAATGACAGTGTCACCAATATGACAAATAGGCTTCTAGCCCTTATCACCAATATAAAGAAATTGGGCAAAGTATACACTTTAAATGATATAAACTACAAGATTCTCAAAACTCTCCTAAAGAAAGATTATAGAGCTAGAATTGCTAGCATAGAAGAAGCTAATGAGGATCTTGGAAAGGTTCCTACCGATGTCCTCATTGGAAAACTCGTTACCGAAGAAATTCTCTATTGATAGAGAAGGAAGAGAATCAAGAGAAGGAGAAAAAGAAATCCTTAGCTCTCAAATCCTCCCTCAAAAGCAAAAAGGAATGTGAGAGCTCAAGTGAATTGGAGGAAAGTGAAGACGATGATGATGAAGAACTTGCTATGCTCTCAAAAAGGGTCAAAGACATCATCAAGAGAAGAAAGAAAGAAAGAAAATAGGCCCTTTAGGAGATCATCATCAAATTACTACTCAAACTCAAGCAAAGAAAGAAGAATAACATTACTTGCTATGAATGTGGCAAGCAAGGTCATATAAAAACAGAATGTCCCAACATTAAGAAGAAAAAGAAATGGGACAAGGAGAAGAAGAAGAAGGGTTTCAAAGTGTCATGACCCATCTTTGAGCCGTGACTGTCCTAGGGTATAGGAAGACGTAAGGTCACCTAAACCCATAGAACAACCTATAACTCATAAGCTATTACTATCACGTTATCCTTAACCCAAGATCGTAGCCATAATTCTTATTTCTTATTACCGATTACCGTGTTAATTACCTATGTAATAGTCATTTATCGTTTAAATTCATTTTCCTGCTTATCGCTTTTGAACTCCATTTTCCAGTGATCTAATTGCAACTCAAGTGAGTATTACTTATGTATATGAACTGTACTAAGGTAATATCCAACCACACATACTAGTAACATTCTAAGTTATACCATTATTATGGACTTTAACAAAACATGGAGCTCTAGAGTGAAACCTCCAAAATACAACATAATATGTACATTATGATACCAAAACTAGCAATGCAACTTCCAAGCGACGATGTAGAACTTGGAATTTACCTTGCCAAACTATCAACTGGTCCTGAAAATAAATAACAATTATGGGGTGAGACAAAACTCAGTGAGTACAAAATAATACTATATAAAATAAACAAATGGTATGTGGTTTAATGATGATTTCTTATAGCAATAAAATAAAACGAATCAAGAGTTATTCTTATGGGATACTTTTCCATATATAATAAATATTGTATTTTTTTAGCAGAACATTTCCTTTCTTGGAAATGGTGTGTTTCCCCTATAATCAATCGAGTGGCGGCATACGCCTTGCTCACTCCCACATTCCTAGTCACACGTACAACTGATTAGGCCGTACGTACTGGGGACCTTAAACCCTTCCCAACTAAGGTTCGGATAATCTTTACCCTATCCGTGGGTTCATTACCATTGTGCACAAAGTATGATGTATTGCCCCACATCAGAGGGTATTCTGCTTATCATGATATCATTATAACATTGTATTTCTCTACCTATGAAATGATTCAATGGATAATATACTAATAAATAATCAAGTTCCCATCATTGATCATGTTATGAGATTAAGCAATAAGGTTCATTTGGCCAAGTGCCATAAAGGATATTTGATTCAATAATCAGTAAAGCATATCATGCATGCCAAAGAATTGCAATGCATTTTAATTAGGAAAATGATTCAACATTCATGCTTATATTTAAAACACAAGGAATATAATATTATTAGGTACTCACCTCTTGCTCCTTAGCTCCTATACCAATAGTCATAACGTAGATTATAACGAGACTCCTCGGTATCCTGAGCAATGCCTTTGCCTTTTGATTCTACAAATATAACCAAACAATCGTATATTAATTTCTACTCCTTTAACTTGCTAATCTAATTCTAAACTCAACTTAACATCAACTTCCTAATATTAATCACCAAAACACATTCCAATACATTAAATAATAGCATACATAAACACATTAATTATTTAATCACTTTATTCCAAAATCCCATGTCGTCCAAATTCTTTCATCATAACAACTAGGTTCCTTTTTGTTTCCTAATTCCTTAATTAAATCCTATATTCATCAATGGAAACCAATGCAATTAATTTTCTAACATTTAGGGGAATTAACAAAACTCAAAAATCAAAATCTCTAATTTGGTATATTCCAATTAGAGTTGAAAAATCATTTTCATCAACCACATTTCAAATTGACTTCATAAACATCAAATTGAATCAATTACAAGCTTATTCAACTAATTAATCTTAAAAATTCAAGTTTAAATCTTGAAACTCCCAATGTGACTCAAAACTCCAAAATTTAGGAAAAATTATCAAATTCATTTTCAAACTTCAATTTAAACATGGATTTATCAAATTAATTCTCAAACAATTAACATTCATACACCAATTGAAATTAATCTCTTTCAATTTCCATAAACCCTAACTTTACCAAATTGGGATGATTTGGAGAAAACCCAAAATTTCTCAATCAAATCTCAAATTGATCTTTCAAAGATGAAATTAATGTCATGCAAAGCCTACAACAACAATTAAACATCAAAATACACCTCACATTATACACTTCCCTTATATTATGCATTATGCCTTCAAGAATTTCAATTTTTGAATAAAATCTCTAAATTCAAATTTTAGATTTTTAAACCACTTTTCAACATCCCAAATAACCTTAGATAGTGTTAAAAAAATTTTGGACACTTTCCCTAAAATTCCTTGTTTGGCTGAACCCTACCTAAACTTCCTCTTCATTGATTTTTTCATGCTTCCCTTATTATTATTCACCTATTAAACCCCAAATCCTTAACCCCCATTCTCATATTTAATCAATTAACATGCCAAACTAATTCTTCTTTAAATCATTCCACCAACATCCAATCATAGAAATTAAAAGAAAAGAAGTAGTTGTTAACAATCTATCACACTTAGGCTAAAAAAAGAAAGGAATCACTTAAGTAATAAATCTCACCTTGAAATGCTCCAAATTTAGCTGTAGGTTGAAGAACAAGTTGAGAGGTTTTTAGTCTTTGGTGAGGCTGTAATTTTTGGTGTAGGTTACAAATGAAATGGTTTAACACATTTTCACTTTATATACAAATAGAATCAATGGTGGTAATTTAATCTTACAAGATCAATGGTCACATTTTTGCTTAAGATGGAGGGCTAAGATTGATCAAGGTGGATGGTTGAGATGGCCCTTAGGTGTATGGTGACTAAGCATTATAATAATGAATCCCATCATCACCAAAATGAACATAGACATGGTGATGGAAAAGTGGAAAGCTTAGATGTTAAAGTTGACATAAGTTAACAAAGGTGACTAATTCTAACTCCTTCTTACCCTGACCCCTTATTAACTTGTTGTAACCATAATTTGATCAAGCTCCACCAAAATTAGAGGCCTTAGGGCTAGCCACTCCATGGGCTTGGGCTTTGAGTCCAAAAGCCCATCAACAAGCCCACCCGAAAACGGTTTCCTGAACTTAAAATTTTTTTGTAACTTTTTCCCTTCTCTTTCACTTGGCATTTTAAATCTTACATTCCCATATCATAATAAGCTTAAACTAAACCATATTGCCTAAAATTAATTCAATAAAATATACAATAAATATTCATATTTCATAAAAATATACACTTAAGCACTTAGTACCAACAAGAGTTTCTTTCATCCTATCACTATGTCATTGATACTATACTCATAAAATTTATATTTTATGGTATTATTATAATTCTGATGAGTTATGGAGACCTTGGGTATTACATAAAGCAACATGGGATGATGACTCCTCAAGTGATGAAGAGGAAGAAGATGTTGCAAACTTATGTTTCATGGCCTTAGAGGACTCATCAAATGAGGTGTGTCTCAAATCCACTACCAAGGAGAACAAATGGCATATAGATAGTGGATGTTCAAGACACATGACCAGAAATGCAAGCCTTTTCACAAATTTAAAAGAAAAGAGAGGTGAAAACATCACATTTGGTAAAAATGCCAAAGGTAAGATAGTTGGCATTAGTACCATTGGTAAGGACAATCTTTCTCTCATTAAAAATGTTCTTTTGGTTGATGGTTTAAAATTTAACTTGCTTACTATAAGTCAATTATGTGATAAGGGTAATAAAGTCGCCTTTGACTTTAAAGCATGCATTGTCACCACTTTAGTTAATGACAATGTAGTGTTTAAGGGTGAAAGGGAGGGTAATACCTACATGATTGACTTAGATGATTTGGCTAACCAAGATGTCAAGTGTTTAATGTCTATTAGCAATGAATCTTGGCTTTGGCACAGAAGGCTTGCACATGCAAGCATAGAGCTTCTTCATAGTCTTTGCAAGGATGAACTTGTTGAAGGACTTTCAAAGATCAAATTCTCATAGGACAAGACATGTGAACCTTGTCAAATGGGAAAGCAATATAAATCATCCTACAAATCAAAAAATATTGTAAGTACTTCTAGACCCTTTCAACTTATTCATATGGATTTGTTGGACCTAGTAGAGTTGCTAGTTTAGGTGGAAAAATATATGCCTATGTGCTTGTTGATGACTACTCTAGATTTATTGGGTTAGTTTCTTGACTCATAAGAGTGATACTTTTGATGCATTTAAAAGTTTTGCAAAAAGAGTTCAAAATGAGAAAGGCTATTTCATTTCCAAAATTAGAAGTAATCATGGAAAAGAATTTGAAAATGAATTTTTTGAAAATTTTTGCATTGAACATGGAATTTCACATAATTTTTCCTCTCCTAAAACACCTCAACAAAATGGTGTTGCAGAAAGGAAAAATAAAACCTTAATTGAAATGGCTAGAACTATGCTTAATGAATATGGTTTACCAACTTATTTTTAGGTGGAAGCCATTAGCACTTTATGTTACATTTCAAATAGATTTTTTAAAAGACCTATTTTGAATAAAACCTCTTATGAGTTATGGAATGGAAGAAAACCTAAGATTTCATATTTAAGAGTTTTTGGTTACATGTGCTACATATTAAATACCAAAGATAACCTTAGAAAATTTGCTTCTAAAATCGATGAAGGCATTTTCTTAGGATATTCCACCATTAGTAAAGTTTATAAAGTCTTTAACAAAAAGACTATGGTAATTGAAGAGTTTATGAATATTGTATTTGATGAATCTAGTAAACTTGATCTTAGGAAAGGTAGTGTTTTTGATGACATTGTAGGTGAATTTGAAAAGTTTGGATTGGATCAAGATGAGACTCCAAAGGTAATTAAAGACCAAGTGGAAAACCAACAAGATCATGAGGATCAATTAAATCCATAAGAGGAAGATGTTTAAGAACTTCCTAAGGAGTGGAGATACCCCAAGAATCATCCCAAGAAGCAAATCATTGGTGATCTATCTAACAGTGTAAGTACTAGATCTCATTATAAAACCTTAGATAATAATTTTGCTTTTATTTCTCAAATTAAGCCAAGGATTATTGATGAGGCTATTAATGATGAGAGTTGGGTGATTGCTATGCAAGAGGAACTCAACCAATTCAAGAGAGACAAAGTTTGGGAACTTATTCCTAGACCCAAAGATCATCCCACTATTGGATGTAAATGGGTTTATAGAAATAAGTTAGATAAGCATGGTTTCATCGCTAGGAATAAGGCTAGATTGGTTGCCAAAGGGTACAACCAAGAGGAAGACATTAATTATGATGAAACTTATGCTCCGGTAGCAAGATTAGAGGCTATTAGAATTTTGCTTGCTTATGTATGTCATATGAATTTTAAACTTTTTCAAATGGATGTTAAAAGTGCTTTTTTAAATAGATTTATTAAGGAGGAAATTTATGTTGAGCAACCCCCCGATGTTGAACATCATGAACTTCCCAATCATGTTTTTAAATTAACCAAGGCCTTGTATGGTTTGAAACAAGCTCCTACAATTTGGTATGAAAGGCTAAGTACATTTCTTTTGAAAAATGATTTTGTTAAGGGCAAAGTTGACACAATACTTTTTGTAAAACGGCACAAAAATGACACTTTAATTGTTCAAATTTATATTGATGATATTGTATTTGGTGTTACTAATGAACATCTTTGTAAAGAATTTGTCAAGTGTATGACTAGAGAATTTAGGATGAGCATGATGGGTGAGCTCAAGTTCTTCTTAGGACTACAAATCAAGCAATGCAAAGATGGCATCTTCATCAACCAATCCACATATATAAGAGAGCTTCTCAAGAAGTTTGGCATGGATGGTTGCAAAAGTAGTATCCAATGAGCACATTAACTAAGCTTTGACAAAGATGAAAAGGGTAAGTCTATATATGAGAAGAAATATCGAGGTATGATTGGTTATCTTCTCTACCTTACGGCATCTAGACCCGATATAATGTATAGTATTTGTTTGTGTGCACATTTTCATTCTTGTCATAAAGAATCTCATTTGCATGCGGTTAAAAGAATTTTGAAGTATTTACATGGCACATTGCATTGATGGCTTTCGTATCCTAGAAATTCATCTTTTACAATAATTAGATTTTCGGATGCGGATTATGCCGTTAGCTTGCTTGATAGAAAAAACACTTCCAGAACTTGTCATTCTCTTGGTGAATGTTTAGTTTCATGGTTTAGCAAGAAATAAGTTTCGATAGCCTTGTCCACCGCCGAAGCAGAATATGTGATGGCGGGTTGTTGTTGCACTCAAGTTCTTTGGATGAAATAACAACTCAAGGACTATGGTCAAGTGATTGATCACATTCCCATCAAATGTGATAACACAAATGCTATATATCTTTCAAAAAATCCCATCCAACATTCTAGGAGTAAGCATATAGACATTAGGCATCATTTCTTGAAAGATCATATGCAAAATGGTGGTGTTGTATTAAAATTTATTGATACAACAAACTAACTTGCTGATTTTTTCACAAAACCCTTGAATAAAGAAAGATTAAATTTCATAAAAAGGGAAAATGGTATGCTTGATGGGAGCTCATTATCTTAAATTTTCAAAATTACATAAAGTTTATCATACACACCAAAATTTTATGCATTTTATGACATTCTTATTCATATTTTATTTTAATATTTAATCTTGAATTGAGGTGACTCTTAATTCAATTAAAATCAAGTTTTTAACTTTGTGCAATGTTCTTGAATTTTTGGTGGCATATTGGTTGCTTTATGGTTCATTTTTGGTATATTTGACTTCAATTGCTTGAATTTCTTATCAATGACTTGCTGATATCTTAGTATATAAATGTATAATTGCATTTATTTTAAACTTGAGTTATAATGCCAATTATATTGCATATATCCTTCATCAAATGTTTTCACAAATCTTTGATTCTTTCAAAATTCATGGTCACGACATAGAAATAGCGATCGCGAAATTTAATTTTTTTACCATTGCTGATTAGCCTGCAGAATCTGACCCTTAATTGCTGAATTGCGGATGCAATTTTTGAATTTTTCAAAAATCGCGGTCGCGACTTAGAGTTTTGCAGTATTCAAAACTAGTCGTTTTTTAACCAACATTTTTGCATTTAAATAAAAAACTAGCCATTTTCTAACCGTTTTTCACCTATTTTTTGCCTATAAATATCCCGCTATTTCAGTTGTTACCTATCTTCTAACTCTCTAAACTCTTTCCTACTTAAAATTCTACTACTTTCAAACTCTCTTCCAACTTTTCTCTATTTCAAGCTTTATATTTCTTCCTTTCTTCTCCATCAATGGCTTCAAGAAGACCGTCTAGAAAAGGGAAAGAGCCAAACCTCCTAACAACCCTCTCCTTTTAAACTCATGAGGGGAATTACCCAAGAAGGAAAACAAAATTTCCTTAGAATCCAAGACAAAACTATCCTACCCACCAAAATACCAAGCCTTGTTTGTCTTAAAACTTTAGGGATTGAGGATAGTATTATTGGCTACCTCAAAAATCTAGAGTGGGAGAAATTTGTTTTCATTGATAATGAGGGGTATGATGAGCTAACTAAGGAATTCCTTGCCACTCTTGTAATTCACAAAAAGCTTCATCCTACCCGTGGCTACTATGCCATTGATTTTAGATTTTTGGCAAACTCTATGAGCTTTCACTCCAAGATTTTGCCAACATCTTTGACCTTCAAACCGAAGGCGCCTACACCATCAATGAATTCACTCTTGAACTCAATTCTTTTTGGATCGAAATTTCTACCAAAATTCGATCCAAAATTCTCTATTGCCAAACACATCAAAACACTTTCCCTTTGGATGCTCCATAAAATTGTTACCCTCACTATAAATGCTAGAGGAGATGGCAATGAGAAAGTCTTCCAAAGAGATCTATTCTTCCTTTATGACCTTATGAAAGGAAAGAGCATTCAAATTGCTCGATTCCTTGTTGATCACTTCCTCTATCTCTCTTCCACCAAAAAAGGCACAATTCTTCTTTCTTCCCACATCACCACAATAGCCAAGCATGATGGGGCTCGTACTCCACCCAACAAAGCTCTTCTCCAAAAACCAATTAAACAATCCCTTATAGATTTCCTATACATGATCGAAGCAAAGACATTGAGAGAAAAAGAAGGGAAATATGAATATATTTTTAGAGATGTTGGGATCCAAGAGAGAACTAGGAAAAGATCAAGAGTTGTGATAGGTGAACTTAATCAAGCTCAAGAAGAATAACCTAAAATAGAACCCATTGTCCCTCCATCTCAACCTCAAGGTAAGACCAATAGACTTTTTCAAAAAGTCTTGAGGAGACTCTCTCTTTTAGACCACATTCACCTATTTAATATATAAGGTCATATGGGTCTTTCTCAATGTAACCTCCAAGATTGGCAATTTAGTGAAGAAGAGGAGGAGACAAATGAACAAGAAGAGGCCCCTCATCAAGAAGAAGAGGAACCCAAAGATGGAGTAGATGCTTCTTAGATTTTCTTTTTCAAATTTCTTCTTTCTTTTGTTTATTTTGCTTTGTTTCAAATTTTTTTTTCCTTATGTTTTTCATCCATTGTAATGTGGCATTATCCAAATTCAAATGAATGCAATTACATTTTTTCTTCAATTTACTCTTGTCTAATTTTTGATATTGCTTTTTGATATTGCCAAAGGGGGAGAACTCTTTAAGAACTTAAATATAAAATAAATAAGTTAAAAGAAAAAGGGGAGAATATGTTAAAGGGGAGAAATATTTATGTTTAATGATTTAAAATTTCAAAAAATTTTATGTTTATCTTGCATCAATTGAGGGGGAGTATTCTCAATTCAATTTGATTTTAAGTTATTTTATTTTATATTCAATTTGATTGTCAAAATAAAAAAGGGGGAGGTTGTTGACCCAAGTTATTTCAAAACTTAGTCAATCTCTATTTTGATCTTGTCAATCACATTAAAAGCTATCTAATGTGTGTTTAAATGTCTATTTTGCAGATTAGAACATGTTTGATAGATTGGATTTCAAAGGAACTTAAAATCTCCCAAAGTATATAAGTTGGCTTCTGAGTCGTGCCCAAGACAGCATAGTCACGACTGCAAGCACAAAATCGCGAACGTGACCATGGTTTCATGGCCAAAACAATTAAAAGGCAAATTGTTCAATTTTCAGCTTTGTGACATAAAGCGAATCGCGACCTCAGTTGCAATCGCGACCAAGGGTGTGATCCTTGATTCATGACCACAAATTGAGAGTCACAACCGCAAAATTCATAAAGGATTCCAAACTTCCAATGGATAGTTGAAGAACTAACAAGAAGATGTCACGAGTGATTTAGCTATTGTGGATTATGAAGATCGTGACCGCGAAATATTGGTCTTGACCGTGAAAATGGAGTCATGACCGCAAAAAAGGCTTAGTTACCGCGACCCAACTCTGATAGAGCATTTAATGCAAGATTTTATGACTATTTTGAGGATCTTTTTTGGTATTTCTTTGTAATGGGAATTTGGAGGGAATAAGCTATAAATACCCCCTCCAAAAACTTTCATAATTATCTAACAACTTTCATTTAAGCCAAACACTTGAAATTTTATTTCTAAAAGCCTTTAACTCTTAATAGTTATCATTTGGTTGTTGTAAGAGCATTGATAGTTCAAAGGGTTGAGTGTTAGCCTTGAAAACACATATTGTTGGGTTAAGAGTGAGCCATTAGAAAACTCTTGTATAGGTTTGAGTGTGAGTCTAAGAGAAATACTGTGTGAGCCATTGAAAAGACATTGTAAGTTTGGAGTGAGCTTGAAACTCCTTATAAGCATCATCTAGTAGTAAAATATCCAATTGAGATTGGAGGGTGAACGTAGGGTTCGTTAATACCCGAACTACTATAAAATTGATTGTGTTCTTTCTCTTTCCCTATCTCTTTCTATCTAATTTTTAATTTCCTACCAATTCAACCCCCTTCTTGGTGCTTAAGGGCAAACAAAAGATAATAAATTAGAAAAAAAAACAAACATAGAACTTCACAAAAACAACAGTATATTGAGCACATCAACCTTCAAAAATCACATAGAATTAAAATACTATAGCATAAATTAAAAAACTAATAACTTAACTATTTGTGTTATGAGTCCATGATTATCTACAATTAATTGCACCAAATGTACAACCATAAATCATGTCCAAACTCAAATACTATCACAAAAATTAGGTTGCAAAAATCCAAAAAAATCAATTTTGATTAGACATGGATATATAATGTAATATAATGTGTAGAAACATATTACCTCTAACGTAGAAAATAGAAGCAGATTCTTACTCTACAAAAGTAAAACAAAATAGTAAACAGTATAATAAAATCGTACTGATAATGTATTATGAGAATAAACAAATTTAAAGTAATAAGAACACACAAATGGAGAAGAAGAAGAAGAATTTTATATTGTTTTTTGGTGTCTCCAACAATGTACTTATGAGCATCCCAATTTATAGGGTAGAATTAATATAGGTTATAGTACAATTAATCTTAAGAAAGCAATTACAATAAACTCAATAACATGTAACTTAATACAATAAAATGATAAATTATAAGATTTTAAAGGTCATAAGTTATATACATCCATACTAATTTATTCATAACAGTTCAATCATTTGAAAAAATCCATATAAATAATAAGTCCTTGATGTATTTTTTTAGGTATATTTAAAATTTTATAAACTATCAATATTTTATTTTGGTGTATTTAAAATTTTTGAATTGAAGCAAGTATTCTAAGTTTCACAATTGGATTATGGTTGGAATTGAAATTCAATGTTTTAAATATAAATAATTTAGTACTAAGTGTACATATAATTAAATTAATACACACATATTTGAATCTTTCTTTTCTTTTCCACTTATTAAACAACAATATAAATATATTCATACGAAAAAGAAATGGATATAATTATGATATAATTATTAATTAAATCCATGAGAATTGGAAAAATTGGTGAGACTCTCCACCATTATTTTTCATACAATATTTTTACTCTCTTTCTCTCATTTTTATGTTTTTCTTCCATTAAAAAAAAAGTTCTTCCTTCATTTATTCCCTAAAAAGAGAAGTTTTTTACTACATTGAGCATGCAATTAGATTATTTTTCTTTAAATGTGGGAAAATATTAAGCCAAACAAATTATAATTGGAGACGCAATAAACAATTAGATTTAAATTAACAAATTATCAAAATATTAGGTTATTTTTTTTCTTAAAAAAAAAAAACTTAATTCGCAAACTAACTCATTAATAAAATAAATTACTATTGGAAATAATTTGAATTAAATTTAATAATTAATCCAACATAACATAATTATTAATATTATCAAAGAATTATTATTTTTCTAGGGAAAGAATTAAAATTTTGGAGAAGAATTAATTATTTATTTTACTCTCGAAAAACATGGATTTAAACAAGGCATTCCATTATTTATTTAGAAAAAAATGTGAAGCAATAATTTCACCCGTATAAGACTTAAAAGGTCAAAATTACTTCTTTTCACGATAAAAAAAAAAAAAAAAAAAAAAAAAAATTACCACCACTCCTTTAAATGTAACCTGACATTCCCAAAATGTATGAACGAGCGAGTTAATTGAGCGGACTCGCCATTCGCCAATGTCATTACGTTAGTTCTTCGAGACCACATAGACTAACAAGTCGTTCTCTCTCTTTCTATACTCTGTGGATTTGAATTGCAGATATGATGAATAGTGGTTCAAAAGCAGCCATTTTCATCCCGCAAAGCAATTGTTTTCAGCTGCGGGCTGCCCTTTTTCATTCTACTCCTGTTCTCGAACGCAAAAGACGCAATTTTTGGGATAGTGTTAGTCTCTCTCTCTCTCTCTCTCTCTTTCTCTTACTCTATACACACAGGCGAATTTGATTAGTTACAAGGCTGAAATCATTGGTTTTCTTAAATGGGTTGTGTTCCTTTTTCAATATATTTGTTGGGTATTCAATACTTTTTATGTTTTGTGTCGTTGTTATGTTTGGCTCATTTTATAGTTTTAGCTAGTGAGAAGAAATTGAATTGTAATTAATTATTATTTTTAATCTTGTTCTTGTTTTGCTTGCTTTAGAAGTTACTTTCGTTTTATGGGTTCCTAAATTATATGAAATTGAATTCAATTATGTTTTGTGTCCTGTGTTTCATTCAAACAAACGGATTTTTATTGCAAATTTCTGAGCTTTTAGCAGGAGGATGGATCAGCTACTTTCTTCCTCTATTCTATTTCTTATTGAAAATGTATTTTTTGTCTCCTAATATTTGGTCTGGGGAAAATTTTTTATTTTTAGTAAAGAGATTGAAATCGTTACATGAAATGCTATTTGGCATTGGCGTTGAGATTGGTTTTTTTTTTCCTTCTCTAACTATTAATAAATCTTATCTGAAAATTGCTTCAACTTATTTTCTTTTCTCCATTGCCTGTCCTGGAATGTGGTCGGGAGTCATTTCTCTGGTAGAACTTTGTAAAGTATGTGTTGTTGGGATACGATATTTGAGCTCAATAGTTACTTAAATCTTATCATTATTATAAAATTTCAGTGTTGGATAAGGATACCTAAACATGGGCTTGGCAGTTTGACACTACAAATCACTGATAAAAGCCAAGCATGTTTGGAGAATAGTTGTACATAAGCCTGAACATATGTATGCACTTTATAATTATATCAATTGAGTATTACTTGCTGAAAGTAGGTCTTGTTAATCATGTAAGCCTGATTGGAGAGTACTGGAACCCTGTAGAACCTTTACATTCATTATCCGACCACACATAATAAATGCATTCTTTTCTTATCTACTTGTTTATTGATATGTACTTTCTTATCTACTTTAGATACATACTTTATTTTCTAGTGGCACTTCATTTTTGAATGGAGGAAGCCACTGCTTAGTGCAGTAGTAAGAGTCTTAGCTTTATAATAGTGTAATTTCTCTACATTGTTTCTTTTGGCTGTGGAGTAAAACCAATGAATATGATATTTCAGTACATGCTGTTGGAAGGAGATCATAATAGAAATATTGTTTTGTACTATCATAACATTACAACACATGGAAGATAAGGAAATTCATGGGTTACCTAAGACAGATGGATACTTTTGGGGTGTTGATATTCAAATTGAGGCGTTACCGTTAATCTTAAAGGCATTTTATTTGTTCTTTTACAGTCTGCATTATTAATCAAATTGCCAATATCTTATGCAATTTGGAATGTAGGTTTCCTTAGGGAGTTCATAGTTTTCCACATTCTATTCATCTTTGTGTTTTTTATTTATTTTTCTAAGTTTCTCCCTTGATGCATCTTATATCCTGCCCTTTCTTTTTGGCATGTTCTTTTTGTTTTAATTTTTCGTTATTACAGTTTCTGCAGATATTTACTAGGCATATCTTTTCCTTCCTTCCATATTTCCTTATCATTGTTATTGTTCTTGGCTAAGTACTTCATAATTTCTGTCTTTTACTATGATGCAGTGTTTTAAAAACCGGATCGGTAATCGAACCAGTCTGGTCACCGTTTCACGGTTCAACTGGTCTGACCGGTTGAATTGGTGGTCCAACCAGTCAAATAAAATCCCTTTATTTCTTTTTTTTGAATTTTTTTGATTGATTTCCATTGATGGAGGTTCAACTAGCTTAAAACTTGTTAAAACAGGTTAAAACCGGTTAAAGTATGGTTAAACTGGAAATTCCGGTTTTTTAATTGAACCGAACTGGACTAGCCGGTGGTTCCTAGTTCAACCGGTCGAACTGGCCGGTCCGGTCCAGTTTTTAAAACAGTGCTATGATGTCAAATAGCAATATTCTCTTGCTGATTGGAATTACTTGTTTTTAGAGATCTAATGGTTATTCCCGGAGGTCAAGAAAGCAGAGCAGAAAGGAGTCATTATTGCGAAATCTTGGTATTTACACAGAATACTTTTTCCAGGTTTGCATTCATCATGTTGATATTATTGCATAATTTCTTATGTATATTTTTGGGTTCAATACTGATATTTTTACTACCTACTGAACTGTTAACTGGTATTGTTTGCTCACCTGCTTAGTTTTTAAATGTTATTGTTTGCTTTCTTCATAGTCCACGCATTCACCCCCACTCCTCCAACTAGTATGTTAATAACTTGACATAAATTACAGTAGGGCAATGGTGATGGTCATGAAACTTTTTGTATGAAAATTTGAAGTACTTGTTTGATATTCTTAGTTTTATGATGGAAAGAAAAAAATATATATATATCTTAGTATGCAAGTTTACCTTTACAATACTCACTTTGCAATTTCAAAATTTGAAGAAATCTGTTGATGCAAGCAATATGGCTAGTGTAGATCAATGTTGGTTTCTTACACGCTGATGAGCCATTCTTTGCCACATCATACCTTATATCAATAACGATGTTATTAAAGGGTGTAAATATTTGGCCCTTAGACTTTCTTAGGTGGAAAGTAATTGAGATTGGATGCCTTACATTTCAATCTCATCAGTCAAGAAAGAAAAAAGGAAAGGACAATAAAAGAATTGCATGTATGTTTATATGATCTTTAAGATTTCCTCAGTTTTTCCTCTTTCAGTTTCTAAACCTTAAATCCTATTTCTGTGATTCCTAGTTTCCATAAGCTGTAACTGTTGTGGGCCTTCTTTTAAACTTTTATTTGTTAAAAGTGCTTTCATCCCATTTGTAAACGTGATCTGCTGATGAGTAACAGCAGTGCTGGCAACCCAGTTTGATAGCTGCTTACCAAGATCAGACTTTGAATTGGAATCTTAAATAGCCAACAATATGCCAAGAATCAGATTTTAGGCCATCACGGCAGGCCCAACTAACTTTTCTTGTTTTGCATCTTACTTAAAGACAGGTTCTTCTATCTGAGCATAATTTGCAAAATTGACTGTTACTGACTCATGTTACTGTTCTGGTGGTCATATTCTTACAACAATCATAACAGGAAATGTCTCTTCTTGCTGGGGTCGTTTAGTCATACTGTTACACATGGAGATTGCTATAGCTCTTGTTTGTCTTCCACATATGAATACTTAGGAATGGCAATAATATCCAATGGATACCTTCCCTGTTTAATAAAGAGGCAGGGCAGGTTTTAATTTTAAAACCTGATTTGGGTTTACGTAATAATATAATCTGCCCTGTGCCTGACTGTCACATGTAGTGTGTACCTATTCTTTTAACTCTCTCTCTTTTTATGTGTGTGTGTGTGTGTGTGTGTGTGTGTGTGTGTGTATACATATGTATGTATCTATAGATGTATGTATGTATGTATATATAGATGTATGTATGTATGTATATATATATATATATATATATATATATATATATATATATATATATATATATAAGTTTATCAATTTTTTAAATGTATTTATATTTTTTTTTAAAGATAAATTATATCGTATGGATATGAAGACAAATATATGAATAAACACATATATATATATATATATATATATATATATATATATATATATATATATATATATATATATATATATATATATATATATATATATATATATATATATATATAGTTTATCAATTTTTTAAATGTATTTTTATTTTTTTTTAAAGATAAATTATATCGTATGGATATGAAGACAAATATATGAATAAACATATAGATATGAAACAAAACAAAAGATCAAAAAAGGAAGCTTAAACGGTTTTTTTTTTTTTTTTTTGAAATTAAGCTTAAATGTGATTTTAAAAAAAGAAAAAATATGAAAAAAATTTATACTTTCTTGGTAGGTCAGGTCAGGGATCCTTATCAGTACCTAGTACTTCTTTTTTTTACTTTTGATCATCTACAAAAAGTCTGGGAAGTTTCGACATACTGGGAATTTTTGTGACTGCTTTTTTTTATATTTTGCAAGTCTTATTATATTTCTGGACATTAGTGTTTTTTGAGTTTCTGTTGCGCATTATTTTGCCCTGAAATTGCAGAATTGGAGAAATGATTTTGATGAAGACAATCCCTCTCCAAGCAGAGGCACCTCATGGTTCAGAAAGCAATACTCTAAAGGATCCAGACGGAACTGGACTGGTAATCAGGGCTCTGGTAGAAGTAAGTACAATTGAAATCCCTACACACTTAATATGCATATCTATCTTCTGATGTTGATATGTCAAATGGAATATCTATAACATATTTCAAGGTGATAGAACTGTTAAAAGGTCCCTAAGTAATCTACTAGGCTGAGATTGTTCTGGAAGTTGTATGTTAGCTGGCAGGAGATGCATTATGGATTTGGAATATGTTGGCCTTGTTTAGTTACAGAAAACATTTTCTGTTTTTAATTTCCAGTTTTCTTTTCCTTTTCTCAATTTTCTAACTCTTCATTTTCCAAATTGGAACTCAAAAAATAAAAAACATGTTCATTTGAAATTCTCAATTCTCTCTTTTCTACTTTTTATTTTGCAATATATTTTATCAGGCTTTTTTATTAAATAACTTTTATTATACTAAAAATACTAATTATTAGATATAAATATATAGATAATTTTATAATATGATTACTTATTTTTTTCTTTTAAATTTGAAGATACATTTTAAATATAAAATCTAAAAAAATGAAATTATTTAATAATATTTCAAAATTACAAAAAAAAAAAATTTTATATGAAAGGATAATTATTAAGAAGAAAAACTTCAAAAAATAATAGTACAAAGCAATTGTTAGCACATGCAAGTCTAAAGAAATAGTAGATTCTAAAAAAAAAAAAAAAAAAAAAAAAAAAGAGAAATAATCGATAAATGACAAAAACAAGAGGAAGTAGAAGAGAATTCAGTGAAAACAAATAGCAAAAATTCAATAGAATAATAAAAAATAACATGATATTGTTGGGTCTGAAACCCAACACTCTTGATACTGAAATTGGAAACACCATGTTTTCCATTTGCTTTATAAACAAGGTTACTAGAGTGAAAATGGGAAACTACTTAAAATAGTTTTCCATAGTATAGTTATAAATTAGAAAAATTGGAAAATTCATCTCTAATTTTCTATGTAGAAAATTTTTATAACTAAACAATAAATTCTGTTTTCCAATTTTCTAAGAATTATTTTCTGTAAAATAAGTGTAGTTTTCCACAACTAAACAAGGCTGTATTTTCTTTTTAGTGTGGATACTCACTTCCATGAATGACTTGATCAATTCTCGAAACAGAGCCTGCAGCTAAGCAATACTATCCTACTGCAGCTAAACAACACCATCCTAAGTTATTATTTGTTACAACGTTTGGTGTTTTGCATGTGACATTCTTAGTAAAATATATGGAGAATCTCTTCTTCATGCATGGAATGGGCCAATCGAATTTCTGTTATTGTTTATTTTAATCCTGAATGAGGCTTATATTGCATGTTAAAAGTCTTGGATTCATCTTTTTTCCCTTCCTGGAGTTGCATTAGAAATTCATGCAGTTCTCAATTTTTATGCAGAAGGTTTCCAGTTCTGTGAAGATGATTTTGATGTTGAGACAATCTTCCGATCTGCATTTGCTGGGAACCGAAACTTCTATTGGTCTTTCATAAATGAAGAGAATCCTCAATGGAGGAGTTCATCTGGCTACTCAAATTACTATGGCGGGAATTGGAAATACCGGGTTGAATATGATTATGATTCCTCACCAGAGTCTGATGATCTGGAATCAGACTTGGCTTCAGAGAGGGTTGCCCTCGGGCTGAGTGCTTCTGGTCCTCTTAAACTTGAAGATGTTAAAGATGCGTGAGTTTTTAATAGACCTATATCTTGGTTGCATATATCTCACTTGTTGTTAGCATAATAATTGGCAAATTGAAAGGCACTTTTGCATTTGTTGTGGTTTTCTACCTGCAGATATCGGGCGTGTGCTCTGAAATGGCATCCAGATCGTCACCAGGGCTCGTCAAAGGTACTAACTTCCAACCATGTACTGGGCTTTGCTATATATTGAGATTTTATGCATTAAGTAGCTCAAGTAAGGGGTTTAATTTTGGAATATTGGCCAAACCCCTTAGCAAAGGTTGCTTGATATTTTTCAAAATATTGGGGCAGAGCCTCTCAACAAAATTTTCTGGTTTTTTTGAGCTACATAATTGACAATTACAATATAATCCCTCTTTACCAAGAGAGGGAGAGAGTTTTATGTTGTGAAACAAAATACATATCGGGACAATGGACAGGTCTTCTTTGTTTAACAAGTCACTCGGCTTTTTTTTTTTTTTGGGTATTCTAATACTTCACTGTTCAAGGAATTTCTATGTACTTTTAAGTTTATATAAACGCATATTTGACCAGTGCAAATGAACTGGCATTAACTGAGCAATTAATCTATGTACTTGAACAGGCTATTGCAGAGGAAAAGTTCAAGCATTGCAGTGCCGCCTATCAATCCATATGCGATAAGCTGGCCGCTGCTTAGAGATTGTCCCAAGCGTGTTTCCATGCATGAGCTTTGTCACCCCAATTCCTTGGTATGCCAGTAGATGTAATGTGACAAGTATTTTTTTCTGGAAAAAGAAAAAATGAAATGAATTTTGCAGCCAATTATTTCCAAGAGATGGTGCTGGAATTATCATAATTTCGCCCGCTCGTTGTACAATGAAATAAACCATCAAATGATTGTAATAGCATTACTGATGTATCGTTAAAAGGTTTCTAATTTATAAAGTCAAGTTAGATTTAGAACATCGCAGGGATCGCTACTGCCATTGTTGATGAGTTTTCACTCGGAGGTACTGACAAGTATGAATCTAATTTTTACTGTTAGCATGTTAATGTCAAGCATTTTCATATTATCAGTGTTTGGCTAAAGGATTTGGTGTTGGATTGGATGAATTAAATCCAGAGTTTGATTAACTAAATCTTTTTTATTTATTTATTTTTTTGGTACATGGGAAATTCTATTCTGGATGTGAACGTAACCTCTAACGTAAACTCTAATGCCACGAGTTGAAAGATAAAGAGTTTATCAAACTTAGATTTTACTTTTGTGCATTGAAATTTGATCAGAAAACAATAATCTTATTATATTATCATTAATAATCTAAAATAATTCATATCATTCAAAAGTATAGAATTTCGCTTAGCTTCAGTTTAGAAACTCAGATTTTGCAAGAATTCAATTTAATTGAATTTTATTTTGTTAATTTTTATATTTGGAAAAATATGATTAATATAATTCAATTCTTTTGAGTTAAAAAAAAAAGAGTTATCTTGAAAGAAATGAAATTATAATAAAATAGAAAAATTTTGCAAGAATTCAATTTATATAATGAGGGTAAAATAAGAAAATAATTATTTTTTTTTACTTTTCAATTATTCCAAATAATATGAGAAAACAAAGTTTTTTAAAATAAAATAAAATAGGTATATAATAAAATAAAAATTTTTAAGCCTTTGTTTATTTTAAAAAATAAAATATAATAATATATATTAAATAAAAATTTTAATACAAGAAAACAAAACAGATATTTGACTTTCATATACATGAAAATCAAGACTTCATTGATAAATGGCAGCTCTCATGGACTCCCAAGAATTAAAGGAAAAGGCAAAAGGCCAAAACGGAAATAAAGCTTCAAAATAAATAAATAAATAAATATTTTTATCCCTCCACTTAGCATACACAATTGATTTTCTTTTGAATTTGGAGACCTAGGCCTGTCCTGAAATTGGTTTTATCTTCTTTGGAAGTTAAGGAACTTGATGCCATAGCAAACACAAAGAAGAAGATGAAAACCCAGCCAAGGTGAGCTACAGCAACAACTGGAAGGAAATCATGATCAAATCCCATTGTTTCTTTAAGAAATATCTTTAATGGCATTTTACCATCTCCAGGTATTTCAAGAACAACATTCTTATTGCCCACTTGAGATGCCACAAGCCCATAGATTGTCCAAGCCACAGGTGAAAGCCAGTAGTACCATCTCCACCATATAGGAATTTGCTGTCAGAAATATGAGCAAACGTGAAGTTTTTTATGTATAAATTGAAAATAAAATGAGAAGAAGGAAACATGAGAAGAAGGAAACATGGTAAAGAATAGAAGAGCTTGAAAATTACTTACAGGTCTTGAAATGAGAAAACCTGAGAACAAGTTCCAGAAGGATAAGAAGAAGGACATGACAATGGCTGCAATTTGTTGGTTTGGTGTCAATGCAACAACCATCATTCCGTACAATGTGAAGTAGACAAAGCTTGTAACCATGAAGTATAAGAACCACAAGAACTCTCCGACCTCCCATTCAAAGCCAATCATCGAGTAAAGGATAAGAGTGTAGACAACAGATTGAACTGCAACATAAATTGCCTCTATTGCCACCTGCAGAAATAGGATGTTCGATAGTTTTGAATATTTTGTACGTTTAAATTATGATTTTGTTCTTTATACAATTATCAGTCGTTCTTTATAATTGTGTTTCAGTAGAAGTTCTTCAGTCCTTTCAGTTTTAGACTTGAAGAGAGGGGAAGAGAGGGAGTATATTTTCACCTGAGCAAATGCATAAGGCAGTGGAGAATACATTCCTGCTGCTCTTTCACGGTAGAAAACTGTTCTTTCTGTTGCAACAATAGGCTGCACTGAAGAAGCATTGGTTGCACCAAGGAAAAATATTGCAGAATACATAGCTCCCAGAAGATTCATTAAATCTTGCTGTTTAGACCTGTTAATATACTTGTACAGAGTCATTACATGTAAAAACATTATTCTGATGTGAGATAAAAGGATTTGAAACTTACGTCTTATGTCCTTGGTTCCAAAAGATAAGACCAAATAGAACTCCAATAACTATTGTCAGGAAGAAACGGATGGCATTATACTGAGGATTTCTCCAGTAAGACCGCTGTTGTTTCCAAAAACATGCCTTGCATTGTACAAGGAAAGGTTGTGAGTATTCAGATGGGAAGTAGAGATCCCTCGATCCTGGTGCTGGAGAGCTAAGTTCTTTGATAAGTTCTTGATTCCTCCTGGAAGGGTTTCAAGAATAGAAAAGAAGTAAATGAAACTAGTGATGGATCCAGAAAAACTTTTTATGGGGCCAAATTTTTTATTCATAATTTATATTAAAGCGACATATAAAATTATGTCAACTTATATATACCTAAGGAAAATTTCACCTAAAATAAGGGGGCTAAATATAAAATATCACCAAAATTTAATAATTTTACACCAAAAAATGTTGCATTTTGGAGGTTACCCTCCCTCCTTCATTGTGAACCTATACACTTTTTTTTGGCATTGACTGTCAAAAATCCGGTGTTATATTCAGACTTACTGATAGAGAGAAGAGTTGGCATAAGTTTGTGCGAAATCTACATTGAGTTGCGCCTCCATTGAAGAAGTACTGATATCAAGCATCCATGTTGCAGGATTGTATCTACCCTTAATCTTTGGAACCCCGGGGACAGCCTGTATTAAGTTATAAATATCAGTCAATAGTACAAATCTTTACTGTTGATTTTAAAGCCAATAATTCATAAGGTAGACCACTTGTATCGACGCAAGTCATCACAATAATCTCCAATTCTTTGATGCTAAATGAAATTAAAGATGAAAATAAATGAAGTGAAATACTAACCTCAAAATATTCTATAAGCTTGCCAGAATGGTGACCAAGAGGTCCAGCATAAATGACTTGACCTCCTATTTTCATCAAAAATAGCTGCAAGCAACAAAATATAAATAGACAAAAAAAAAAAAAAAAAGGAATATCAAGAAGAAAATCTATGAAAGCTGAGATATACCTCATCAAATGCTTCAAAAATGTCTATGCTTGGCTGGTGAATTGTGCATACAACAGTTCTTCCTGTATCCACAGTGTTTCTCACAGTACGCATAACAATGGCTGCAGCTCTGGCATCGAGGCCAGAAGTTGGTTCATCCATAAAAATAATCGAGGGATTAGCAACCAACTCTACAGCTATAGTCAACCTCTTCCTTTGTTCTATTGATAGGCCATCTACTCCTGGAAGTCCAACTAAGGCATTTCGTATGGGATTTAGCTCAACCAACTCCATAATTTCTTCAACAAACATCTATATAAATTACATTGGAATCAACAGACAACAATAGGGAAAACAAGAGGTTGAAACTATTTTTTAAAGAATATGATTTCAGATAGAACTAATTGTTGAGGAAATGCTACATGCCTGCCTTGTTTTTGTATCTACATCTTTAGAAAGACGGAGCCAAGCAGAATATAGGAGAGATTCATGAACAGTGATATTTGGTGAATGAATGTCATTCTGTTCACAATAACCACTGACACGAGCAAATGTTGCTTGGTTCTTTGGGAAGCCAGAGATGCTAATGCTTCCTTCAATGTATCCACTGGTCTTTCGTCCGGCTAGGACATCCATCAATGTAGTCTTCCCAGCGCCACTTACACCCACCAGTGCTGTTAATATCCCTGGTCTGAAACAACCACTAACATCTTGTAACAGTTGAAGACGCTTTTCTTGAACGCCTTGACTTTTCATTTCCTGCCATGGAAAACCAATCTTACATTTCGATGTTGCTAATCAAATGCAAACCGTTGTGTATCAGAGCAGAAACCAGAACTAAATGCAGTCCTACATGCAATGTCAAGAAGTGCATATCTAATAAAAGTAAGCCATCATTCTAATTTGATGTCAGAGCAGAAGCCAGAACTAAATGCAGTCCTACATGCAACGTCAAGAAGTTCAAATGATATGTACAACTACTCAAACACGGATACTAAAAGCCGAAGGATGTATTTCCTAAGAAAAAAGGAAAAGTTCTTCTGACACAAAAATCTATATGCAAGCAACAGAAAATCGCATGTTTCAGAAGTAGTGACTTACAGCAGGCATATCGACATAGTAGTTCACATGGTTGAAAGCAAGTGAGAGTGGTTGGAAGGGCAAAATCATTCCTTTTTTATCTGCCGCAGCAACACTTTCTGAAGATTTTTTAACTGCCACATTAGTACCTGCAATTGTTCATCAAAATTTCAATTAAAAGACTTTTTAGCCTTCTATCTTATAGTCTTCTTGAATCTTGCAGCTGCAAGCCTGAATATATTCAATTAAAAGACAGAGTGGAGGCTTCTACAAATAGAAGAGGTTTAGATTAAGACTAAAACCTTCTGTTTTATGTTTTCTAGGGTGTGACTTTTCCTTCTCATCTTCATCCACAATGACAGTTTCTGAATCACCCCAAGCTGAAATCAAATTGAATTTACAAATAAAAATTTTTCTCGACCTTATTTCAATTTCACAAAAAATAATGAGTTGGGGCATGGAATGAGATGACTCACGTTTCAAGTAACTCAGTGCAGCAATGAATAAAATATTGAATAGAATAGAATAAGCAAATAGTGCTCCAATACAGATCCAAAACCAATAGTCCTTGACAAAAAAGCCCCTAGACTTCAAAAGGACTTCTCCAACTGTACGTGCATCAATCCTGGGGTCTAGATTGGGCTGCAATAAGCAACAATTAGCAAGATAATATTTACTTATTAGTCACCTAACTCTTGTTAGATCGCATATGAACATATCTACCCTAAATATTGAAGACAGTACAAGTATAAAGAGATCTTACTGCGCTCCATCTTTTATCTAGGAATTCATTCATGACAACGGCATTCTGTCCATACATCATAGGAGAAGCATAGTAGCCCCAAATCATCCAGGGGGCAATGTCATCTGTAGGCATAATGAAAAGAGTGAAGTGATACAATGAATCATTTATTTATAAAGCATCTCGAGAATTCCCAGTTTTTCTGTTAAATTAATGTCAAGCATTATGAATATCAAGTTCTTAGGCTAGTGCATTAACTATGTAAAACTACTTACCTTTGGCTACAATGAATCCTCCAAGCACGAAAATCAGAAGCAAGGTGAAGGTACCAAGCGTATTTGCAACAACTTGTGTTCTTCCAATAGCAGCAATGAGACGAAAGAGGGACAGAGCCATCTGATGTATACCGAAAAATGCTACAAACTGTCTGAAAAACCTGAAGAAATAAAGCAAAATGTTGTTACCAGGAAGTTATACCAATAGTTATAGAGTCCCTGAATTTCAGTTATCTTTAAAGCCAAACATAAATTGAAATTCTAACATCTAAATAAGTTGTCTGTGGTAAGTACAAAAGAATTGCAGCAGACAAAAATAGGACAAAAGACAAAAGCTCAAGAAAAATTGAAACCTTTTGAGACCATTTACCTACTAGCAGAAGGAGCAAAACCAATTGTATAGTATGTTAGAACAATCCATATCCCTGATTCCAGGAATGATATTGGGATCCTAAGGACCCATATAGGTAAGCAAAAAGCCCATGCAGGGAAGAATAACATGTCTCTCTGTTTGAAGAATGTAGGAAGCCTGAAAACTGTCATTGCAAGTTCTGCCATCCCATTAAACATCACATTAATTAGACTGAAAAACAATGCTCCAAAGAATTTCTGTCCATCTACAACGGTTCCCACTTTCATTTGTGTCCTCAGGAAAACAGTGAAAGCGATTATTGACATAATAGTAATCTGGGTCGTCTTGAATATATATACAAAGGAGTTTCGTCGCATCAACAGCAACTCTCTTGAGAAGCATGCCTTGAGCAATTCCCAATTTGAGATGCCATACTTGTTTGTCACCAGAGCAGCAGGGTGCATTTTTGATTTGTCATAAGGAACACTAAGATCTGATGCAATCTGTTCGCCAATGTGGAAAGAATTGAAGCCTTGCACAAATTCAGGAACTGAGATAAATTTGTAAGTTTGATCATTCTTATGCCAATATTGTTCTTGGTCCTTCTTGGAAGTTACTTCTTGCAGAAAATCAGCAACTCCTTTTCTTTCAGGACATTTGAAACCCATATGTTCAAAGTATTCGAGGACCATTTCACGTGGACCTTGATAAACAATCTGACCTTCTGAAAGTAGGATAATGTCATCGAAGAGTTCAAATGTTTCTGGTGCTGGCTGGAGGAGAGAAATGATCATGGTTACATCCATAATATGAACTATTTGCCTCATAAACTGACAAATCTGGAAAGTGGTGGAGCTGTCCAATCCTGTTGATATTTCATCCATTAGCAGTACCTTTGCTGGTCCCACCAGCATTTCTCCTGTATTCAGTATAAATGGCAATTATTATGTTAGACTGGTTTTCAAGCTGCCAGAACAAATATGAAATAACCAGTATATTGACATTTAACAAATCATTTGTTCAGAACGAGCAGACAGGGAAAGGAAATACAAAGTTAATATTCATAATATTAATCTCGTCTGATTAAAGATACATACCAGTGGTGACACGCTTCTTTTGTCCTCCGGAAATACCCCGACGCATGTCATCCCCGACCATAATATCCGCACATATATCCAATCCAAGTATCTGTATTTAAAGATTGAACAGAAATTACAATTTAACGTTTGAAATTCCTGTGGACAGGAGACAGATGCGCCAACTGGAATTTGGAAATGGAGAAAACAAACAAACAAACAAACCTTGAGAACATAATCTGTCACCAAACTAGTTTTTTGACCTGACATTGCTGTGGCTTTCATGAATGCATCAATCTTAGTATCTGGCTTTATCCCTGCTTCCTTCTCTCTTCTTGAAAGTTCTGCCACCATTTCATATCTTTTGCCTACGCCCAAGCACCTTCCAGAGAAATCCAATGTCTCTCTAACTGTCATCTCTCCATGATGAAGATCATGTTGACTAATATAAGCACAAGTTCTCCCAGGAACAAACTCATGCAATTCATGACCACAATACGTGATTTTCCCAGTTTTCTGTTCACAAAATCATCCACAGATTAAACCAATCAATTTACAATATATATATATATATACAAGCGCGCGCGCACATTACCTTAAGATCATAATCAAGTTTCCCTGCAAGTGCCAGCAAAAATGTTGTTTTCCCTGCACCTGGAGGACCAAGTAGTAGGGTCATCCTGAAAAAATTACCATATTCAGCAATAATTAAAAATCATCAATTTTTATCCAAAACATGAACATTGTGCTGAAAATACCTGGACGGTTTGATAATTCCATTGATATCTTTAAGAATCTGCACTTTTCTTTTCTTCGATGGAGCAAGCCGAATCAATCCAAGAATACTCTGTTGTTACAGATTATCAGAAATTAGAAAATGATTAAATCAATCCGTTTGTGCAGTTAATTAGCAAAACAAACAAACAAACCTCTATTGAGTTAAGAGTAGCATTAATCAGAGTAGGTAGAGCTCTGCTTCCTATATGCACATCTCCCTCTACTGATAAATTCTCATACCGGACTTCAATCTTCGGGATATCAATTCCAACCCTGAAACCGCCAAACATTCGTTCAGTTTGAATTTTTATTATAAAAAAAAAATATTAAAAAAAAATAACTGACTTATCCATCCTGTCTCTAAGTCTCCTAAGGAACTCTTCATTATCATCCTGAGCATCCTTCAATATACTTTCCATCAACTCTTTCTTATCCTGCATTCCAAGCTTCCTCACATCCACTTCAGTCCCAACTACTATTACCTTTCTCATCCGATCATAAGTCGGTAACCGCTGCATGGCGGCCCATTGGAGCTCCGCCTCATCCTGTTCCCGCCTCTGGCTACTGTCAGGAACGTCCGCAAAGCTCCGCCTACTTCCCGTCGCTGTTCTTGCCAAATCATCTCCTACTATAGCCGTAGCCATTTTTGGTGGCGCAGCCTATTCAAAATATCTGCACACTCATATATATATATATATATATATATATATATATATATATATATATATATATATGTATATTCAGATATCTGGAACCCGAAAACCTCTCCAAATCTAACTAACTTCCTTGGGCCGTAAATAAAGATTTTTTTTTTCTCATTTTCTCGTAAAAAAAAAAAATCTGAACTTGTTCTACAAGAAAAGATTTAATGATTAGTTACGTCTAGAATATTAATTAACTACAGTTTATATTTATTTTATATAAAAGCTTTAGGAAAAATGTTAAAATAAAATGGTTTGGATTGGTAGCAGTGTCTGATTAGAACTGTAATTATTATTATTATTATTATTATTATTGTTTTTTAATTTGATAAATTATTTTTCATGCTATGACACTCATCAACTTTTCATAAATATTACTATATTTATAATTTTATTAAATATATAATGCCTAGATAGCCTACATATTAATTAATATTTATTTTATTGTAAAAATATTTGTTTCTTTGTATTCCTATTTTATAATATGATTCCAAATGGACAGCATTACTATTTTAGGAGAAATTCTTAGGTTACGTCTTTTATAGATTAAACCAATAGAAAGATGATACGATAATTAATGATGTCAGACTACTCATAGATTATAATATCATTAATTAATATAGTTTATTTCTATTGAATTAGTTTATGGGTGATTTGACATCATTAATTGATGTGTGTCATATTTCTATTGGTTTAGTTGTACACTCAATTTACCTAACAATTTTTCCTGTTTTTGTATCTTGATTCTATAATCAAGTTGTGTATGGTATTGTTTGGTATGGGGTAAATAAATTAAGAAAGTAGAACTTCGTGGCAAGTAGAAAATTTTGACTTGTTTGGTAGCCATTATTGAAAAAGTTTCTAGGAAATATAATATCTACTACTTAGGAGAGCTAAGAAAGTTAGATTTTTTTAGTTGAAATTGATATAAATTGACATATTTATCCTCTATTAAATAAAATTAAATAAATGAGATAAGATATTATTGTTTTTCTATTATTAAGTCAAGCAAAAAAATCTATTTTTCAAGAAATTATATACAAACTAAATATACAATTATTTTTCAAGAAACTTACTATCTAAGAAATAAATTCCCAAGAAGTCTACTTCCCAAAAAGTAGACTTTTCAAGGAGTATACCAAACGATGTCTATATGTTAGCAATCAAAGAAAATAAGTATATATTTGTCCCATACGTACCCTAAAGTTTTGAAAAATTTTATGAAAATATATTATCATATCTTCAACTCTTATAAATAAATAAACATTTAATTTAATGATAAAAAAGTTATAACCAATCTTTTTAATTTTATCAATTACAGACCCAACCTTTTACATTATTATTGAATGTTATTAAACTTAAAATTATAAATGTTCCTTCACAAGTAGTCACGGAGTTAGAACTTTATTTTTTAAGGTCAAAATAAATTTGTGATTTAATATGTCATTATGCATATTTTAGCTTTTAATTAATATATAATTCCAAATTTGAATCAAAGCACATATTTAATTTTAAATTTATAATACTAAAGAAAATATATGTAAAAAATAAGAAGAAAATAAAAAAAAATGAAATTGCAAAATGAATCTTATATATTTTACCGTAATTTCTTCTCTTCCTGGTTATTGTCTTAGCTCTTCCTTATTAAAAGTTGGAAACACAAATTCAAAAAAAAAAAACTTTGTTTCAGTTCCAAATTATAATAATAAAGAAAATATATGATGAAAATGAGAAGAAAATTAAAAAAAAAAATGAAATTGCAAAACGAGTCTTGTATCTCTTATCTCAATTTCTTTTCTTTTTCACTTTTGTCTTAATTTTTCCCTCTTAGAAGTCAGAAAAACACAAAATTTTATTGAATTTTGTGTGACAAGTTTTTGAAATTTTCTCCTCAATTTAGAAAATTTTCCTTATAGAATAGGGGCTGGAAATTTATAAAGATAAATAAAAAAAAATGAGATTCTTAAAAAAAATTAAGTAAAATGTACAAATTCAATTTATTTTTTATTTATTTAGCTTAGACTTCTTTTTATACATTGAAATTTATTTAGCTTGAATGCTTAATTTAGCCAAATTCGCTCTTTGAAAAAGGATGGCCATTCTGTCAAAATTGAAAATGTTAAATACCATAGCATAATTTTTCATTAATATTAAAATAATCAAAATTACTCTTTTGTTCAATTGAATCAAAATCTTTTTGTTCAATTGAATCAAACAATTACTTTAATTTCCTTTTTTGTTTTCTTCCATATATATTTTTATTATTTCTCTCCCACAAATAGTTTTAAATAGAGATAGCAAAATTCAATCGCTCTGTTGGGAAACTCGGCCACCCAACAAAGAATTCTCATCCCACCTTTGGTAATAGGGAGGTGATAAAATTGAGTTTCTCCACCCTGCCCCATTCTAACCCGATCCCTACCTCAATTATATATATATGTATACACACACACACATTATACTTTCATATTATATACCAATCAGTGCTTGATCTTCGAAAATAAACTTGGGCTAGACAATCTGCATTTAGGCATGTCCTTGGACTGGAATAAGGATGATGATGATGAACCTGCAAAAGAGAAGGTCCACGTCAAAAGGGCCAAGCATTAGCTTGGCAAGGCCACTCTGATGCATAAATCAAATTCAAACTTATGGAGTTGGTGATTTGGGGGAAGGAGATGGCTTCCTCAAGACCAAAAAATTTGGAGTATAAGAAGAAAGTAAGAAATTGTAGAGTTAGCTAACCTGAGCATGGCGTTGGTCTTTCCTTTTTATACTTGGTGATTCTCTTCTCTCTTTGGGATAGGCGAAAATGACGTGTCAAGAGGACATATCTTTGTCGCGGCAGATTGGCATGTCTAGGTAATCATTGCATGATATCTCACATGTGGATGGGTAGGAGCTGCCTTTTGATTGATAGGAGGTAGCAAGTGACTAAATGTCAGATGAGATAATAGGTTTTTTTTAAGTCAATTTTCTCTTCATCAAGAGAAGAAAATGAGAAGCAGCAGTCCAAACGCTTCAAAGGTTTGAGCTATCAGAAAAGACCGAAAAGGCTAAGCCAAAGAGGCTCGATCAAAAAGTCTTCTGTCAGGTCTTTTGTCGAAGGTGGTGCAGCAGTTTGTTTTGGGTGAGATACTTATCTTTCCTTAAGATACATGTGGCTAAGACTTCAAAAGATGTGTAAAAGACTTAAATAATCCTCTTGGAAATTTAGGCCTGGATTGCAACATGAGCCTAAATCTCATAGGTCTATTTTTACCCTGATCACATATATATAAAAATTTATTAGTTTTCTTTAAAATTATATGATTGAGTATTTAATTATATTATTATTTTTAAATATTAATTAATAGTAATATATAAATTTTCACATGAATATAAATATAATATTTTGTTAAAATATATAAATTATGAAGTTTTAACATATAATAAAATTATAAAAATATAAATGGAGATCCATATCCTCACCCCTGATTTGTACTAAATCTGATTTACCTTGTCTTGCTTTTATCCCGACCGTTGATAAGATGGAAATAAAAATCTTAAAATTCAACTGCCTTGCCCCACCACATTCTACTTAATTTTAAACTAGTTATAATGGTGTCCCTTCCAATCAAAGTTTATTATTTCAGTATAAATAGATTATAGAAATATAACACTTGCCCAAGTGAAGGGTCATGTCTACATAATAACAATTAAATCTATATATTTTACGGGTATTCTTCAGCCTCCCCCTTAAGCGACAAGAACTAGAGCTGAGCACGGGACCTCGGGTATCCTGAACTGACCTCGAATAATCGAATTGGCTTGTAACGAAATGACGGTACAAATCGAGATCGGGCCTATGATTTTTAAGATTCTCGAAATTTCAATTTAATACGAAAATTTTAAAATAACCGCCTTTACTCGAATCGTGAATAGCCCTAATAAGAACAACATATCGCTTGTAAAAACAAAATCTAAACCTTATCAAAAACTTCTAAACACAATCAAAATCTAAACCTTAATTATCAAAACTTCTAAACACAATCAGAAGCTTCACAAAAAATGAGTACTGCCTACATGACAAAAACTCCAATGTTTTTTATCTTAAAAAAAGAAATGGATAGGTTTTCAAAAAAAAAAATGAAATGGTCATTTTTTTATAAACTAATTAATTAGTTTTTCAATTTTTAGTTTCATCAATAAATTAATTCTTCCATCACTTTTTAAAAACATATAAAAAATCAAACGCCCCTTATATATGATTAAATTTTCCTTTCAATCATAAAATGAAAAATTAATAAAAGAAGAAAAAACTCAATAAAAGAAGAGTTTGGTCACCTAAATTCCAAAAAGCAAATAAACAATAGATCAAAGGTTTTCAAAAAAAAAAATCTGCACCCACATTCATAAAAATCCAAAGAAAAGTTAAAATATTTGATAAATTAACAAACCCATAAATATCATTAACAAATGCCCAATAAAAAACCAGATCTCTCTCTCAATAAAGAAAAGAATTCAATGCATATAAATAATACTTTTTGCCAAAAAAAAAAGAAGAGAAAGAAAGAAAGAACATTCAAAAGTGAATCACGAGATTTAAATGACGGTGGGTCTGAAGCGTTTTGCAAAACCCAGTGATTTTCTTGGTTTGTTGCCACTAGGTTTTCTTGCAAAACCAAGCTTTAATGATGATGATGGTGATGGCCGTGGCAAAATGGGTTTAGCCCATCTTTAATTTACAACACTAAAATATAGTAATTTTTATATTAAAATGGTGTAATTATAATAAATTTATTTTTAATCATCATTTCTATTTCTAATACTAAAAAAAAAACATTACTTACAAATTCCATTGGTCTCACAAAATTTTATCTCCACTGTCACAGTTTATAGAAAAGAAGCAAATGGCGTTGTAACAATGGCATGCCAAATGCGGTGTGTCATTGTTGCACCACAGCAAATTGGTGTGGTTTTTGGCCCTGGGTTAAAGGAAAATCTTGTGCCAAAATGCCAAACGCACACTATAATTAACGTTGGCTGGAGATACTCTTATTAGTGATCATACCAATAAGCGTATTTTGAGTATAGCATACTATATTCTTTTTAATAGAATTTAAACAAATTGAATAGAATAAGTAATTAATTTAATGAAATTAAAATTGAAAAATTAATTAATTAATTTCTTAGAAAAAAGATTATTTCATTAACTATATCAAATTTCAAAAATGAATAACAATTTATTTTTAAAAATTTTATCTCAACATTTTTTTTTTGGTAAAAATAACGTGGAAAGAGAGACAAATAGGTGGCTTTGGAGCAGATTCAAGACAATAAATTATTGTTTTTTCTTATTATGAATTGGAATATGGCTTATAGAAGAAAAATAAATCAAATATTTATGGAAATTAATAAAAGGAATTTAAATGAAAACTAAAAAGCTATTTAATTCAATTAAATGTGAGGGCACTTTTGTCAATTCAAAATATTAATCAAAGACTATGCTACGGTATTATTAATATTTATTACTATAACAATATTACTGCCCCTTGAAAAAATCGGAAAAGTTATGATAAGTCAGATATCCGTTGAGCAAAACTCAACATCTTGTTTTCATTTATGCCAAATACATATTTTCTCTTATAAACTTGACATCAAAAGTTATATATATATATATATATATATATATATATATATTCAACCACATAATTTTTACTAATATAAATATTACGATTTGAAATTTTACTTCAAATATTATTTCATAAATTTGTTAATTAATATTCACCTAATTAATATATTTTATTTAGATATATTTAATAGGTAATATTAATTATAATATAGTATCTATCCATTCTATATAATAAAAGAGTTATGGCTTAAGAAAAATTAAATGGAGGGGCAACATTGTCTTGAAATTTTTTTTTTAATGGTTAATTTGTCTTTTCATAGGATTCGATTTACTATCTTGCCACTACAACTCATACTTACTCTATTTAAAATAGTGTTGTTTAAATGAGGACGTAATTATCTTTAGACAAAATTGCAATTACTTCCAAGTCCTTTATTAGCAGAGCTTTTCATGTGAAACGAACTCATTTTAATGCCCGTTTGAGATTGAGTTTTTTAAAAATATTTTTTAATAAAATTTTTTATATTTTTTTCAAAATTGTGTTTTAAAACTATTTTTAAAGAGAAACAGGTAAATTGATATTTTTTCTAAATATATATTTAAAAAAATAGTTTATAAGAAAAATAAAAATCGATCAATTAAATAAAAAAAAATTCTGAAAACACTTTTTTAACCTCAAACAGCATATGAAAATAGAAGCTAATTTGATACATGATCTAACACCAACTCTTTGTACTTTTTTGCTTTTGTGAGGAAGATTGGATCATTTCTTCTTGATCTAAGTTTATTTCTTTTGTCTTATTGTGTTTTGAGCTTATTTGTTTGGAGTAGGCCCCTATTTAATTGATTGTTCAGTTGTGGAATTCTTTTATGGGATCAATCAGTTACATTCAATCACTTTAAAGAACAAGAAGATTTGCAAAGATGTGTGGATGGGATTTCAATAATAGGAAAAATAATTAATTCAAAGCCTTTTTCTAAATTTAGGTATGATTATATGTCAGTCGCACAACTCTTAAATATGACTGCAGGTTCTCCAGTAAATTTATTGCCAAAGACATAACAATAGTTCCTTGTCTTTAGAATAATTCCAGTAAAATCATCTTGCAGTGATTTTTTGGTGTATCTAAACTTTAAAAAGTTTGAGTTACACAAGAATTTTATTTTGCAAGTTTTTGTTTTTTTGATTTTTGCTTTTTTGTTCTTTTCTTTTTTTGTCTTATCAGTGGTATCTTTAGAGTAACCTGAAATTAACAATAGATATTAACCTTACATGGTTTGATGTTTTTATTTAATATGACAATTATTAAAAAATAATTTGCATTCACCCTTATTTAATTACACAAAATATGATATTATAAAATAATAATAATAAGATTAAATATATAATTATGTAATTTCAAGACATTACATAAGTCTTGAGATTTGCAAAGTCTTTCACATTAATTGTGCAATGCGATAATATAGATAGATCTTCATCACCAAAAAAAATATATATATATTAATAATAATAAAATTGAGAAGTAGTACTTATTTTCAATATTTTGAAATAGATTATTATTCTAAATTTTAATTATATTTTTTGATTAAAATAAAATAAGCAGTCATTGAGATATGGACTAATGAAAATATAGACTAAAGAAAATTTACGATATAATTATAAAATAATGGATAGTTAAAAAACTATAAAATATATACAGTTTTATCTATATCTATACTATAAATGTATGAAAATGGAATAAACACATTTACATAAAAGTTCCTTACTAAATTCTTTTTAATTGTGCATTTGTGACGAGTAATATGGTTATTTATTAATTAAATAATATAATTAGATAATTATATTTAATTTCAATAACAAATGATAAATTTAATTAGAATAAGAAAAGAATAAAATAATTATTATTTAATATATAATCAATTATATTTAATATATAATTATATTTAATTTAAAAAAAGATGAAATCAATTAGAATAAGAAAAAAAATAAATTAATTATATTTAATATTTAATATTTAATTATATTTAATTTAAATAAGAAAATAATGAATTTAATTAGAATAAGAAAATAAGAAAATAATTATTATTTAATACATAGTTAATTATATTTAATTTAAATAAAAAAGATTCAATTAGAATAATTTATTTTTTTAATTTTTTCAAATATTAAGAAGTTATAAAAATTCTTTTGACCATGATTGTTCGAATATTAATAAGTTAAAGAAATTCTAATTTAATTTTCATTGTGTAAATTATTATTTTTTTCATTGTAAATTTTAAAATTAGTTATTTTAACTATTAATAATAATTTGTATGTTCTAAAAAAAAAACAATAGTTTGTATAAATAAATTCAATTAGAATAATTTATATTTTTTATATTGTTTCGAATATTAAAAAGTTAGAAAAATTTCAATTTAATTTTGATTATTTGAATATTAACAAATTAGGAAAATTTTAATTTAATTTTGAGAAAATTCTATTGTAAATCATAAAAATTACTTTTAATTTTATAAAAAGATGCAGCAAAACACTATTGATAATTCATTTAATAATAATGAGCAAAATCTTATTATTTATTATCAAATGTTAAAATTTCTATTTATAATGCTATGTTCTTCTAAAAAAAATCAAATTTATTTGCAATTTTATAAATACTTAAATTTATTTAAAGTTTTCATTACGGAAAATATTAATTCATCATTCTTAAAAATTAATTAAATAGGATATCAAAATTATAAAATTTTTAATTTAATGATTATATGTCACTGTTATTATTTATAGTATCAAATTTAAAATATTTACAATTATTCATGTGATATAACCATTAAATAGACATTTTTCAGGGTTATGATATCACATGATAAATTAATTGCATACAATTAATATTGATATTAAATTCCTCTAAAAAAACATTGATATTAAATTCATAAGTGATGCATTAATTCTAATGTAAATATATAATAAGTTTTTTATTGAAATAAAAAAATTAATAGGTTCTAAAACTAGATATTTATTGATATAATCATTAAATTAGAGATTTTTTTGGCTTATGATATAATATGATATCATATGATAATTCAATTGCATATAATTAATATTAAATTAACATCGATATTAATTAAATTCACAAACAATGCGTTTAATTCTAATGTGAATGTATAATAGATCTTTTATTAAAATAAAGAAAAAAATTAATGTATTATATAAACTTGTCAAATTCGGTTAGTGGTATGATTTTTAAAATAATGATGCATATAAATACTAGAAAGATTGTTGATTTTCTAGAGGAGGGAAAATTAAGCTATAATATATCAAATAAATCAAGTATATCAAAACTAATAAAAATATATAACCTACTTTGAAATTATAAGAAAATAATAAATATACTAAGTATTAACAAGAAAATTAACCTATAATTAATACAACATAATAATAATAAAATAAATTCAAAAATTGTAATAAAATGTATCTATCAATTCCTTTGCTTTCTTTTCTCTAATATATTTTTGAACATAAAAATATTATTTCAAATTATAAGAAATAATTTATTTAAATATGTTTGACTCATCTTCTTTGAATACCGTAGATGTATTAAAATATGAACTTGTTTAAATTGTTTTTTCTTATGAGCAAGAATGGTTTATAAGATGTGATGACTAAAAATTTTGGATTTGGCCTAAACCTGGCATTATATGTGAAATTAGTTTATGTAAAGTATTTTAATGTATTAGAGAAATGGTTAGAGAGAATGATTTGTGATAACTAATAAGAATACAAATACAATAATGAGTGGTAGTAGTTCAAATGTGGATAGGCTTTTAATAGAATTAAAGTTTAATTTTAAGGAGTTAGTATCAGAAATGTTTGAGTGAAAATCTGAAATAATGTGAGCATCAAGATAGATTCAAATGACCAAAATTCTGGTTAAATCGCCATTTCACCAGTTTTTAACCGGTCGGATTGTGAGGTCTCACCTGAGCATCGATCCGATCTGCTGAGAAATCGAAATGCTTTTCGAGAGAAACATCATGATTAAAACTTGCTATGAGTTTAGAAAATTAGTTTTTTGCAATTTGTTATTCGTAAAAGGGAGTCGCTACTTTAATTTACTTATTTTAATTGAAAAAATTAAAGGAAAATCCAAAATAATTGACTCCAAAAATATTTTGATTTATCCCAATGGAAAAGAAGTACTGATCTGCTAGTGACCAAAGAGGGCTTAGGGATCAGGTTTTTGTATTTAAACAAATGTTTGGCTAAAAATTGCAAAATAACTCTTAAAAAAAAGCAATTTTAGTGTATGCATAAACAAGAGTAAAATTACAAATGAAACAATTATAGATGGTAAAATGGAATGATAATTATAAATAAATAAGCAAAAATAAATCCTACTTAATTATTACAAAACCAAAATGAATTAAATAAAGAGGATCTTTCCTCTAGTCTTTATAGGTACTAGGAAAGCACATATTTCTCAACTAAATTAAAGAAATAAACATAAAGAATACAAAATAAAGTGCATATACAAATAAATAATAGAATAAGATGAAACTTAAATTGTAAATATGAAAGGAAAAAATGTTATTGAAAAAGATTTTGGAGTTGATACCTTACAGAATGGCATGCCTGTGTATCCCATTGAATAAGAATCAAACCCTACGTAGTTATTTCTTCTTGTGAAGGAGGACTTCTGAAAAAGAATATTAGTTTGGTTTGTTAATTTAATTCTGATTTTTAAACTAATAAGTTTTAGATATTTTCTGTTTTAGACCTAAAAAAAGATAGAGTAGAGAGAATTCTAGATCTAAATTCAGAATTTTAGAAACAGAAAGAAGAAAAGGATCATACCTTTTTTTTTTTTACTTTTGGAAGAATGGGGTGAGCATTACTTTGGATCTAAGCTCCACCTTAGATTAGGAAACCTTGAAATTGAACCTTACACAGAACAGATTAGTAAAACAAAATAATAATTGCAAAGAATTTGGAGTGACAGATTTTAATATTAATTTTGATTTTACTTTAGCACAATTTTAGCATAGAAAGAAGAGCATATAGGTGAGTTTTCGTCTCAAATTTTCGTATCAAGAGAGCTGAATGGAAGCTCTATTTATAGAGCATAGGTGAAGATCCGGCGGCAGCATGCCAGCTAGTCGAGCGGCATCGGTGGCAAGCCAACCGGCCAGGTGGCACTAGCACACTGGGCTTGCCACTCGACCCGGTGGCATGCTTGGCGCGCCACTGGAGTCAGGGTCTGACCTTGACTTACTCCGGTTTCACACTGTTTTGGCCGATTTTGGGTCCTTTTTTGATATGATTTGACCCCAATTGGATTATATGGATTCGTAATCAAATGCTGATCATCTGAAAGTAAAAAATTCAGAAAATTTATTTTCCAACAGGACGCTGCCCCCTTTGACCCTGCCCGCTAATTGGCTAGCAGGACTGTTGTACTGGCTTTGTTTAGTACACTAATTTTAATAGGTGTCAAACTGCAGCGAGATCCCAATGGTGCAATTTTAAGGGTTCTCACAGATATGTACTTATGAAAATCTTTTATAAAATAACAAAAAATAAAAAAATGAAAAAATTTTGTCCAATCAGTCCAACTTGTTGAATCGTAAATTGGTAACTTGTCCGCTTCAGTCATTAGTCTGGTTTTTAAAACAATGCTATATATAGGCACTATAAAAATTATTTTTAATTTTCTAGAGGAATAAAAATTAAGCTATAATATGTCAAAGAGATCAAAATTTATAAAAATATACAATTTACATTGAAATTATGAGAAAATAATAGACGTACCAAATATTAATATGAAAATCAGCTTATGATTAATAATTAGGCAACATAACATTAACAAAATAAATTTAAAAATTATAATAAAAATGTATATATCAATTTTTTTACTTTTTTTTCTCTAACATATTGTTTAATATAAGAATATTATTTAAAATTGTAAGAAATGATTTATTTAGATGTGCTTGACTCATATTCTTTAAATATTGTGTATGTATTACCTTTTAAAATATATTCAAATATTTATATAGAATCTATAATTATTTTATGTCATTATTTTAATAGTATTAAATATGCACAATTATATGACTTATATAATATTTTTTGTATATAATTATATTTTCGTTGAGTTTTTAGATTTTTATATGAAAATTTAACTTAGCTTCGATTTAACAATTAAAGTGAATTTAATAGTCAAGTTATTTCTCCATGATAATCTTAAAATTCAACCAATAAGATTTTGACCTTATGATGTTTAATTGAGAAGTTTTATATTATTTTATACTTAAATAACAAAATACTAGTCATTAAAACTTTTTAATAAGAAAAAAGTAAAAGTTTAAAATAAATATTTATATTTCTACCGAATACTAACGAGTCATAATGAAAATCAATGTGCGAAATACATTAAAAAAATTAATATATAAAAAAATACATAATATTACAAAAAAAAAATAAATCCCGCATCATCATGCTTGTGATTGTCTAATATATAATATTTATTATATATTTAATTTATATAATTCAATCATGGTTGAACTTTGATTGAACTTTTAACTTGTTACTCTTTATCTTTACTGTTTTTAAAACTAGACCGAGTCTTAAAATCTTGCTTTTCATGAAAATGTTTTATCTTTTGGAATTATTACTCTTAATATACATTAAACATTCTTGGTTCTTAAAAAAAAGAGGCTGAAAATGAAAATTCAGTGCTGTAAAAAATGGGTTATTATATTATGGACTCTAGTCCATGTTGCATTATGGACACGGGGTTCAAAACATTAAGTATTATATATGCAATAAAATTTTCAAATGTATTAGGTAGTATGATTGTTTAACGTATCAATTTAATATTTTTAAGGTGTTTGGTTTAAAACTTAGGTAGCAATAGTTTTTTGTCTAATTTTTTTTTAGTTATTCTATTTTTTTTGTTTATTTATTTTTTTAGTTATTCTTTATTTATTTTTTTATTTATAATATTTTTCAATTAAAATTATATTAATGGTTGAATTGTTTTTATTTATTTAATTATTCTAATTAAATTTATATTAATTTATATAAGAAAAAATTATATTAATAGTTGAATTTTTAATGAATATTTATTTATTTATTTATATGAAATCATCAATTTGATTCTCTATTTATATTGAATTTGATAAAACTAATAGAGTTATTAAATATTATTTTATATTTGCATAGATAAATTATATATATATATATATATATATATATATATATATATATATATATATATATATATATATATATATATATATATTATAAAATAATATTTTTAATTTTTAATGATATTAAATTTTTGTTGTAATATTTATATTATTAAAATAATATTTAAAATTTTTTTATGGTTAGAAACTAAACTTAAAATTTAATAAATCTCATAATTATATGTGAAATATTAAAGAATGAAAATTATAAAAATGAGGAATAAATAAAATTTAATTATAGAATAATTAAATCATGACTCTAACAGTAAAAGATAATAAATTTGCATGTAATATATGATAAATCTGAATGTTATAACTAGGGCTGAGTACGGAAATTAAAAATTTTGAATTGGACCGAATAACTGAACCGAAAATATCCAAAACTGGACATAACCGTTGACTTTTTGACTTTCTCCAAAGCGAATTGGACCAAATAAAATATTTTAGTATGATTCTGAAGATTAATGTATATTCAGACCGAAAATTGGACTTAATTGAACTGAAATACACCAAATTGGATTTGACCAAAATAACCAAAATTTTTTAGTTTTTTATTTATAATATATAAATAATGTTAATTGAATAATATATAGATAACACAAAAATTATAAGATTATATATGTCATTATAGTAGTTATCAAATTATATTAAGATTATATGAAAAATAAAATTTAAATGAATTATAAATCTATAATTAAAAATATATATACCTTAATGGAATATAACTATTAATATTTATATAATTTACTTAAATATTAGATTCATTAAAATTATATCAATGAAAAATTAGTAATATAATGTGGATTAAGTTATAATAATACTAAAATATAACCACATATTATAATTAAAAAATTTAAATTCACTACTTATATGTTTTAGAATAAAAATTTTTAATAGATATTATGACTAATCAATGGGTGATAATAAAAAAATATAATGTACTAATAAAATTATGTGATACTAATAAAGTTTTTGATTCATTAACTTTTATTGGTATCTAATATTAAAATATTGAAAAATATTTTTTTATTAATTAACATTTGTGTGATAAGTTATCAATAAGAAAATACTCGTAATAGATAATTAATAATTTGTATACAAAGTTATAAATTAATTATAAGAAATTATGTGTTAATTTTAAGTAGTATATACAATTATATTGTAAAAACTATTAATATATAGTTTTGATATATAACTATATATATTAACATAATGTATTAATTTATTAATATAATCATTTAATAATATATTATAATTATTAATATAATATATTAATTTATTAAACCCAAATTGCATAAAAAATAAAACTTAAAACTATACGTTTAATTATAAAAAATTAATTATTAAATGTATTTTCTCCAAAACTCCGTTTTGGATTGGATTGGATTGGACTGGAACCGAAATATCTAATTCGCGAATTGTATTATCTCGAAATTTTTGAAATAATACAATACGGAGTTTTTTTTTATTTTAGTTCTGATTCTAGATCCTTAGAAATTAAAATTTCCAAAATTCAATCCAATTCTGAAGATTTTCAAATCCCCGGATTGGATCGAACCGTACTTAGCCTAGTTATAACTAATGAACCCGATAGTTATATGTAATGAATATAAACTTTAAATCTAATAAACATCATAATTATGTGTGAAATATTAAAAAATGAAAATTATAAATATGAGAAATAAATAAAATTAAATTTTAAAATAATTAAATCATGAATCTGGCATTAAAAGATAATAAATTTACATGTGATATATGATGAACTTGAATATTATATTTAATAAACCTGATAATTATATGTGATGAACCTAAACTTTAAATATAATAAATCTCATAATTATATGTGAAATATTAAATAATGAAAATTATAAATATAAGGAATGAATAAAAGTAAATTGTAAAATAATTAAATCATGAATCTGACATTAAAAAATAATAAATTTATATGTAATATATGATAAACCTGAACGTCATATCTAATGATCTTGATAGTTATATGTGATAAACCTAAACTTTAAATCTAATAAACGTCACAATTATATATGAAATATTAAAGAATGAAAATTATAAATATTAGGAATAAATAAAATTAAATTATAAAATAATTAAATTATGAATTTGACAGTAAAAAATAATGAATCTGTATGTAATATATAATAAACCTGAGCATTATATATAATGAATTTGATAGTTATAGATGATGAACATAAATTTTAAATATAATAAATTTGATAATTTAAAGTTTAATGTGAATTTACAGTTTACTAATGCTGAACCTACACTATATATTTGATAAATTTATAAATAATACTTAATCAATATATTACTTATAAGCGGTGAACATGATTATTATATAAATTATATTTGATAGTAAATTTTTAATGAATTTATTATTATTTAAAAAAAGATTTGATTTTTGAAAATTTATTGTCATAAAAAAGATAATATGATATTTATTTTTTTGTTAAATTATGTAATACCCAGAATTTCTTTAGCCGACTATAAACAGTAAAGATGACATGATTATATCCATATACTGTATCATTTAAGGTCCTCTTACTATACTAAGAACCCTAAGAACATCACTAGAAGTGAATTTAATGAATAATATGACAATAAGTAAGGAAATAAGTCAACATTTGATACATGCTTTCATGACAAAATGAAAGTCAAGCCGAGTTTGACCTAATGGGACTATGTTAGCTAGTTCTATGAAATATGAATCTGAAGTGCTAGTAAATGGGTGTTCACATCTCCTAAGATATTGGGAGGTGGTGATAGTGATATGAGAAATTGAATTCAATTAAATTCCAATAGTATAATGGAGGTCAAACTTAATTTGACCCAATGAGCTTATGTGATACACATACTTGATCAATGCTAGTAAACAGTTAGTAAATAGGCATTATGATATGTATAGAATTTATCTAATAATGTTTAGAGTGTGTACTGATATTAGAATGTAGAGATATGCATACTACAGTGAAAGAAATAAATTGAAAAATGCATGAAGTCACCAAGTTAAAATGTACATTATGAGTTTATTATTTGGGCTCTTGAACCCAAGGCCCAAGCCCAAGTATGGATGGCCCATTAGAGTTCACAAATTGGTGGAGCTTAACTCTACTAGGGTTAGAATAGATTAACTATGGTTAGAATGGTGAGTAATTGGGTTAGACATCAAAAATGATTATAAAGCCACCATATTTGACTAAGTCCACTTTTTACTAATGGTGGAAATCTCATCTCACCATCATCATTATCCAAGTTCATTATTCTTCATCATTATTCATGCTAAGTCACCATCCACCTAAGAGTGATCTTAGTCATCCACTTTGATTTATCATAGCCATCCATCTTGATTGAATCATAGCCATTGAAGTTGTAAGATTAAATCACAACCACCTATTTCCTTTCATATAAGTAAAAAGATGTCAATTCCTTCTTATTTAACAAACTCACCACCAAAAATACAACTCCCATCAAAAGAAAAACCTCTCAACTTATTCATCACTCAAGGATACCAACTATGGCTTCCAAGGTGAGAATTTGTGCTTATTTGTTTCTTTTATTGTTTCTAACTTGTACCTTTGGTATTGATTGAATTGGTTTCCCTCATTTTCCATCTTTATGGTTCGGCCAAGTTAAAGAAATTTAAGGGGGAATTAATTTTACATGTCCCATATTGAAAGATGAGCATTGGAATTGAAAATTTGAAGGGTTAAATAAGTGAAAATTTGCAAGGAAAGCAAAAGTACACAAAGAAGGAATTAGGAATCTAGGTTCGGTCTAAATAGGAATTATTGAAGGGAGGCTATAAAAATTTATTTGGCAATTTTCTAGGATATTTTGGATATGGAATAATGATTTGGAAGTGTCAAATTGGATTAAAGAGGCTTGGTTCACTCTAAACAATTCATGGAAGCATAAACCTAGCTAAAAATGAGAACTATGTATTATAATGTTAGTTTTGATGTTTGATTGATCATATGAGTTTTATATTATACTAGTTTCATATTTCTATGATTAATTTGAGGATTTGAAATGGAATTATAGGTTTTCCCTAAATTCTAGGGTTTATGGAAAATTTAGGATTTTGGGAATTTGAATTGGATTTATAAAATTTAAGGGAAAATCAAGATTTAGAATGGTGTCATATGAATTGTATAATGTCAATTTTGAAATCCAATGGGTAGAAATGATTTACTCTAAAATTAGTGAATTAGATTCATTTATGGAATTGATGATGGGAATAGTATTGACTCTAGTGAATATTGGAAATTTCTTAGTTGATTGGAATTGACTAGCATGAAAGTGGAAAAGTAAAATTGAGAGGAAAGGAATTATCTTTCCTAAAATTAATAGCTTTGAGAAGAAAATGTTAAGTTGATGATAAGTATATGTATAATATATTATATCTTGACTTAAAGTGATAAGTTGTGAATAAAATAAAAGTGTTAGTAAAATAAGCTAAATTAAGTAATGTGATAATGAGGAAGTAATTGACATGTGATTGGAATGCAATGTGTAGAGTCTAATAACAAGGTCAAAGGTAATGTCTAAGAATACAAGAAGCACCACTTGTACCAAAGTCAATGTTAATGGGAGCAAAAGAGTCCAAGGTGAGTACTTAATAATATAATATACCTTGTTTCATGTACTTGAACCTTTATTGTTCCAACCCTAATGGTTGAATTATTTCTATACCTTGAAAAGTTGAATGGCTCATTGATATTCCACAATCTTGATTTCTTGATAAGCTTAATCTGCTTATTGAATATTGAACCGTTGATATGATACTTCCTTGATTATTGAGCCAAAGTAAACCAAACATTTCTTTATGGCACTTGGCCAAATGAGCCCTATTGCTTCATCTCATAATATGATCAATGATGGAAATTTTGATTATTTATTGATATATTATCCATTGAATTATTTCATGGATGGAAAGGAAAAATGTTTTAATGATACTGTGACAAGCAGAATACCCCTTTGCTATGGGGCAATACATCAGCCTTGTGCACAATGGTAATGAACCCACGGATAGGGTAAAAAGTATCCGAACCCTAGCTGGGAAGGGTTTATGGCCCCCAGTACGTACGACCCGATCAGTTGTACGTGTGACTGAAATGGGAGTGAGCAAGGCGTAAGCCGCCACTCGAATGATAATGTGGGAAACACATCGTTTCCAATAAAGGAAATATTCTACTAAAAATACAATATTTACTGCATATGGAAAACTATTCCATTAGAATGATTCTTGATCCGTTTCACTTCATTGCTATAAGAAATTATCACTAAACCACCTACCACTTATTTATTTTATACAGTATTATTTTGTACTCACTGAGCTCTGTATCATATTGTAGTGGTTTAAACTTTTCAGGTACAGTCAATGAGTTAGCAACATAAAAGTCCCAAGTCCATCCTTCGCTTGGAAACTATTTTGTTAAGTTCCGGTGTTGTAAGTAGAGCTCCATGGTTATTGAAAGTTATAAGGTCTATATGTAACATGAATGGTTATTAAAGGGTTTAGCATTAATATGTTGAAGGATGTTTGTATAATATGATTCGTATCATAATCGTTATTGTAATGATGTATGAACTATTGAACATTGAGTTAATGACATGAAATGAAACTTTAAAGGTTTTACAAGTTATATGTGTAAATGATATTATAAGTGGAAATGATAGAAAGTAATGGGTAACAAGGAAATGTGATTAGGTTACGGTCTTGGGATATGGTTCAATGTGATGAATGTCAATTGATTATGAGTGAAATGGGTTCTACGGATTTTCGGTGCCCTTATGCTACCCATGCTCTAGGACCGTCGCGGCTCAAAAAAGTGGGTCAAAAATCTATAAAAAAATCACCCATAAAAAATGTTAAAATTTATAAATAAAAATTACGTTGAAAAATTAATGATATTAAAATTAATTATTATTATAAGAATCAAATAAAAAAAATTCAATCATTAATATAATTTTTTCAATAAATGAAAAAAGAAAAAAAATAGTTTTGTGCGGTTTGAACTTGGGACCTTTAGGTTTCAAAGATAATATGTTAACCAATTGTACCAATTTATCATTTTAATATTTTTCTACGCATATAATACTTAACATATATCTGGGGATCATAATGTTACATAGTCCTAGATCCATGATATAAATTACCATAAAAAATAAGAAGAAAATTATATCATCTACCCATTTTTTTGTTTTGTTTACTTTTATACACCCGCTTTTGAAATTTTATTTTTCTGCCAATTTATTTTTCTTTTTTATGCTTTTTACCAACCCTCATTTATGAAATTACCCAATATATCAAAGTAACACGACAAGCTTCAAATATACCAAATCATTTTGCCGTTCCATTACCGATAAGGTTTACTCCAAGATTAACTTCATCCCATTACCAAAAAATGAGCTTGATTGCAGAGAAAAAATGAGTATTTGTGATAATAGTAATGGTAATGGCACAAAGAAATTTGATTATTTTGAAAAGATACTAACCCAATTTGATGCTCATAATGGTGGGATTTTTTCTAATTAAAATAACATATCTTTAATAATATAAAAATTATGGGTAATTTACCTAGCTCTTCTATTTTGGAACCAAACTTCTACTTGATGTTGCCCGGGACTGAGTTGCTCTGCTAAGGCTTGTTTTGCTTCTAATAATTCAAGAAAATAATTTATTAATTTTAAGCTAAATTCAAGATCTTATTAATAAAAGTTATAAAGAAAATAAGAAATATTTGTATTTATAAATATATACATAAGCATAATGATGATTCTAATGGTGGTGGTGTATTTATGCCTTTCCACTTATTTTTTTTCTTTTTTTAAATACTGAAGACCAAATCTTAGCTTAGTAAATGGAGTTTTACTTAATGGTGACACATATAGGTGCAATGATATATATAATAATACAAGATAAGGTAATATGCTAAAATACTAATTATGTTTAACCATAATTACAATTCATATTAACAACCAATCACATTTGAACTCAATTATTTAACCAAAATACAAAATTAAATGATCTCAAGTCATTCTTCTTTTACTAATCCAAACTTTTTTTAACAAAGATCATGCTCCTTTATTAATTTGCTAGGGAAAGTATGTTAAAATACTATATATTTGGTTGGTGTTTGAGTTAAAAAAAAAAATTAAATCTAAATAGGCAAACTTTAGTAAGAATAATATAATCAAAGAAAAAGGTTGACAGTGTTAAATCTCCAAAAAAGAGGAAAGCATCTATTTCTCATATATATTTAAGATATACTTAAAATATACTCATCATATACTTGAAATAAATCAGAAAAATACCTAGAATATATTCATTATATACTATGTATTGGGAATACTAAAAATTGTTTATTATTTTTTTAGTATGATTTTTTTTATCTAATATACACTTGATGTATTTCTTTTATATATTTATATTCATGTAATATTGAATACCCAAAATTTTAAAAATATATATCAATCAAAATAGCCAATAAATTATAGGAATAAAACTTTTGTAATTTAAATATTGTTTTATTGAATTTGTTAATATTTTAATCTTAATTTTGATGATGATTCTCACTATAAAAAAAAAAAAAAGAAAAAAGAAAAAAAGAGTATTGATTATGCTTCTTCAAATAAGAAAAAAGTTGAAGTTGTTAAGTCTTTCAAAAAAGATGAAAGCATATAGTTATAGTTATAGTATATATTTAAGATGTATCTAAAATATATCTAAAATATATTCATTATTACTTAAAATATACTTGTTGTATACTATTTACTATGAATTCAATTCTGTTTATTTTTTTTATATCATAATTTTTTAGTCCACACAATAAAAGTGAATATATATATTTTTTTAATTTTGAGTATATGTTTGGTCTATTTTATTTTTTTTCTTGTTTGATGTTTTTTATTTGCACATTAGAATAATTAGAAATTATTTAATTGAAAATTATCTAATTAATCACTATATGTCAAAGATTCAAGCTTTAAAAATATCCATTTAAATATGTGTCAATTGGACGTAACTCTAGTTACAAATGTTGATTTGCACATTAGAATAATTGATAATTATGTTAATTAAAAATTATATTATTAATGACTACATGTCAAATATTCAAGTTTTAAAAAATACTCATTTGAACAAGTGTCAATTCGTGGCATAACTCTAATTACACATGTTACCAATTATCTAATTAATCACACATGTGAAAGATTCAAACTTTGAAAAATATTCATTTGGATATGTATATATTGGATATAACCCTAGTTATACATGTTGCATATTCTTTGTATTACTTAATTCATATGGATTTTACAGTACTAACATTTTATATTTATTAGGTTGTATTTTGATTAATAAGAGGTTGATTTGTCGTTAATTACATGTTGATTATTAGTTGATAATAGGTTAATTGCAGGTTGATTACATACTTATTGTTAGTTTTTGTATATTTTATTTTTAGTATTATTAAAATACTGATTGTTTTTTAGTTTTTTGTAGATTTAAGATCTGTAATCAAAATTTCATCTTAAAGCTTTTAATTTCATAAAAGAAAATCATATGATCTATTCATTTTTTGAAATTTTTAATGCAATTACAATCAAAGCAACATAAAATTAACTAAATACATGTATGAAATTTCGATTTACTTGTTAAAAATTTAAAAAATTGATGAATATATCTTTTAGAAGTTGCATATTTTTTAGATTTTCTACTTGCTTTTTATGTATTTGCGATTTATTGATGAGATTGAAACCTCCTAAAATCATTTTCTTTCTCTTTCCCTTTCCCTTTCATTTCTACAAGAAAACGCAAAGAACAATAATATAAAATAATAAGAACAACAACTTCAATAGCAAAAAAAAAAAAAAAAAAAAAAGGGATGTTTATAAGACATATTAAAGCCAAAATGTGGATTTTTTTTTAAATGTATTTTTTTATGGTCCTTTTAAAATAAATTTGAAAAGGGTAAAAAAAAAAAAAAAGGCAAATGATTTTTCTAGTTATTGACCTAACGTATAAGAGGACAAGCTTGTTATGAGTCCCATGTAAAAATAATTAAATAATAATAATAATAATATTGAATTTATTATGTGTTCTCATTTCATGACTTTGATCCTTTGATCCTTTGAATACTTGTGCTAATTAGTGATTTATTTGTTAAAAAGATGAAAAGTGTATAAAAGTTAAAAAAAAGAAGTACTGTCCATTTTTTTGGTATTTCTATACAAATCCCAAAAATAAGAGAGACCACGTGGCTTTAGGACATAGGACGATGTAATTCTTTCCACAAACAGAAGAAACTCATTTTGTAACCCGGTATGAACTCGCTCAAACTGACTGAGTCGACGCGGGATCCGGTATGCATTTGTTTGATTGCTAAGATCATAAAAATCGGAGTTTTTGTAACTGGTAAGCAATTCTCAATAAATTTCACTCTCTAATTCAAGAATCCCTTTTGAGTTTGTGAAATTCAATGCTAAAAGCAATACATTTTCTGGGTTCATCGTCAGGGTTGGTGGTTTATCGATGGAATTGGAAACCACATACTACTAGCGGTTTTATCTTAATCTCCACCAACCCATTATCCTATTCTACTGCTAGCAAAGAACCCACTAGACCTTCTCTGATATTATCGCCTTATTCGACTCGAAAAGCTAATTTTTTGAGGCCAATTCGTGCACACTCAACTCGGTCTGAGTCCAAGATGGACGGCACTTCTTCTTCTTCATCTCCTCCTCCTTCAGTTGTATTTCAGTCAGCTGTGAGTTTCTTCTAGTGCCTCAGGTCCTTCACGTTTATGGTTTTCATTCAGTTCAGGTCTCTTTTCTTTTTTTTTGACAATTTCTAACTTTGTTGATATTGCCAAGGAATTTTTTTTTCCTTTGATATTATATATTATTGTGTCGTGATAATTCTCTGGCGACTGAGTTTTAAATTCGTATTTGAGGAATTGGGTTTTTAGGGCTTATGGTTGTTATTTAATTATTTTACTTGTGGAATCCTATTACGTTTTGGGTCCTTTTATTTGTTAAAAAAAATGCTAATCAAGAAAGCAGTAATGTTGAGCAAAGATTTGAACCTTATACCTAGTTTTGTTATTGCATTCTTTTAAAAATTCATAGTAATGCCGGTATCCTTATGTTGGTTTTAAAGATAATATGGTGCAACTTGGATTAGTGTGACCAAGGAATTAATGTTAATAAAGGAATTAGTGTTGATAATACATGTCAATGTTTTTCCCCTTCCATTTGATACTTGTTTTTATTCTATATAACAGTGTTACATAAAAATAAGGACTTAGTGTTTTATCATCTTGCACTAAATTACAGGCATGTATTTTCAATTCGGTTGCTCCTTATTGTTCTTTGCCCTTAGATATTTTATTCTGTGCAGGCAAATGTTCGCAAGATCAATTTTTGTCAGTGGTGTGGTGGAGCAACAAAACATGAGATACCTGATGGAGAGGAAAAGATGAGGGCTGTTTGCACAATTTGTGGGAAAATTGCCTACCAAAACCCCAAAATGGTATGATTTTGCATTATTATAGTAGGTCTATGTTTGAATGTTTCTGCTTCTGTTTGATTGCATGTGTCGGCGAAATCGTTGAGTTTACATTTTTCCTCTGCATATGTCTTCTGAACTTGATTCTTGTGTGCTAGTTGCCACCAATTCCTGGTTAGGCATTTTACTGGATGCAACTTGCATTAATTGCTAATTATGAAAGTTTGATCATAACGAGTTTTTGACTTGTGTATCACAAGGATAGAATATGATGTGCATTATAGCAAATTAGCAATGGAACAATTGAATTATTGGGGGAATTTTGCAGACTACAGTTCAAGGTTGAAGAAAGGTTTGGAGGATATAAAGAGCATAAGTAGTTGAATACTTTGCCATAAAATTGTGGAATTGTGAGTGAATTACAGCTACTGCTCTTGTTGATTTGATGATGTTGGAAGTGATCATTATAAGCATGCAACTGAAGCATTATAAAGTTACCTGCAACTGGGATTCTAAAATTAATATTAATATAATAATTGCTCAAGGGAAAATATTATAGAATTCACCTGCAATTACACAGTCTCAATCAGATACTATAGTTGCAAGAGTTATGAATTTATGATTTGTTTGGGGATTTTAGGTGATGGGCTCATCTTTGTTGATGTTCATTCTTCTTTTTCTCTTTGGAAGTAAACCTTAAAAGGGGGTACAACCTAGTGCAGGCAGAGTACAATGGACCTCTTGATAATAATTATGGGAGGGAGGTGATTCTCTTTGATTCCTGTTGATTTGAAGAGAACACTGGAAGGGGCTCGAGGTCATTGCTGAGACCTGAGATTTGGATTTCTAACCGCCCTGTTAGCAACTTTGTAGCGATATCTGGTATTTTAACTGAATGCCATATGACTGATTGGAAAGGCATCAAATTGTAGTTTAAATATTACCATTTTACATGTATTTTTCATTCAAGGCGCGTTAATGAGCACATCCACTATCATGTACATTTATAGATTGCATAGAATGTGTGATGCGATGGGACTGCAGCAGTAACAGGTTAGTGCTAATGGAAGGAGACAGCTGATCTTTGATTATTGTTGGGCTCAATAGGTTATATTCTGGAGCTAGATCTTGATAACTAAAAGAATTATGTTGTCGCAATTCTATTTGTTATTTTCAACAATTAAAATTGAATGAAACATAATTTTGCCAAACGATAGTTAATTTGACAGCTAAAATATGAGGAAGAAAAGGAGCTTCTGGTTCTGATGAATTTATGAGTTCCATGTCAGGATAAGGACGTTTTCCTACTGAATGACACAGAAAAAGCAAAAGCATCGGCTTTGACTTGATGCTTTAAAGGACTCACAATAAGACATGACTTCATAATTCTAAGGGACCTAGTCTGAGTTCAATACATGATTACCACAGTGGAGAAGGATGAACAGATTTTGGCATCTTCAAGAAGAATGCTTCTTCCTGGAAGGTTGTGATTGGAATGCTGAATGTGGGGAAAGGAATGTGGAAAAAACATGGCTGATTCAGCAAAAGAAGTGAAGATTAACTTTTATCTTGGAGTGAGAGGTAGAAGAGGTTTAGATTCCCATGATTCATATAAAGAGAATGCCTGTTGGAAATTGGGCGGTCAAAATTCATATTAATCATCCTTGAAGTCAAGAGTCTTGAATGGATACTGCATGTATTATTTATTAATTTGTTGCTTTTTTCTATAACTAATTTGCCCATACCAAAACCTTGTGCTGTAGCAGAGTGAGTTTTCATGTGCATATGATGGTGGGTTTATATGTTCAAATTTTGCATTTATTTTGTTTGACATTGCTCATTTATGAACGATTGCTTTCTTTTGAATATGATGCCATTGTGAGTTATTGTTTGTTGCAAACTGATACATACAGGTTGTGGGATGCCTCATTGAGCATGATAACAAGATCCTACTCTGCAAGCGAAATATCCAACCATCATATGGTCTTTGGTATGTACATACAAATTGCAGTTTTTAGTTAGGATAGAACCACTGCAAGTTTTGTTTTCTTTAGAAAAAAGATCCTGCATTTATTTTCCAGGGTGTTATGTTTTATTTTATTTTATTTTTTTGCTTTGGTATATAGCTAGTTTAATACCTTAGGTTTTCACCACTGATAACCAAGATAATTAATTGATTGGCACTGACACAGGACTCTTCCTGCTGGTTACTTGGAAATTGGTGAGTCAGCTGCAGAAGGGGCAATCAGGGAAACTTGGGAGGAAGCACATGCAGAAGTAGAAGTGGTGTCACCTTTTGCTCAATTGGACATCCCTCTTATCGGCCAAGTAAGGAAGTAATACCTCTCATGAGTTATATTGATTTTCGGTAAACCTGCTCAAGTGTTTTCTTTGTTTTTTCTCCCTTTTTTGGAGCAGACATACATAATTTTCTTGGCAAAGTTGAAGAAGCCTCATTTTTCACCAGGTCCAGAGTCATTGGAGTGCAGGCTTTTTTCATTGGATGATATACCCCTTGATTCTCTAGCATTTTCATCAATGCTGGTTACTTTAAATTTGGTAAGTACATTCTTAAGCAATAATGCATGGTATCCCTATGCACTCTTTTTGTTCATTAGTGTTGGAGTTGTTGAGATTTTTGCTTAAAATCCAAGCAAATCAAGAAGGGAGTGGTGATCCATAAATTTAGGAAGTGTAGTTAGTGTTAGGTGGATTTGTTGTTGATTGAAAGAACCATTCTCTTGCTATAAAAGAGAGGCTTCTTTGCTGTAAAAGTGTAGGGGTTAGAGTGTGAATTAGAGTGAGAAAGTGAGAGAAAGAAAGAGAGAAAAATTTATTCATTGTTCTAAAAATGAAGAAGAAAAAGAAGAGAAAGAAAATGTGGTCTTTTTTCTTTTGTTTTTGCTATTTTATATGCAGCTTTTTCTAATGATAATTATGAGCTTGAAGTTCTAAATTTCAGTTTCTATTTTTTCTAAATTTCAGTCTCTGTTTTCTTGTTTTTTGTTTGTTTTGCGAGTTCTTCCCATATTTCCAATAGTGGTATCATAGCCTTCATCTTAAGGGGCCTGCTCTTGTTTTGTCTTTATGAGTTTTAAAAGAAATTTAAGAGTTTTGGTTGTGTTTAAGAGTAAGATTGAGTATTTTTGAAAAGAAAAAAAAAGATCTTTGTTCTATAAAATGACAGCATTTTTAGAGTCTTTAGAAGGGCTGTGTGTGAGAAGAAGAAGACAAGAAAAATGAGTGTTTGAGAATTGAATTTCAGCTTTTATGTGTTTTTTAGTTCAGGTTGAAATATAGCTTTATCACAGCTATATTTGTTTTTTTAAAAATTCCACCATTTCAATGGTGAGAAGCATGTTGATTGTTGGTTGTTGAAGGGAACTTCATATCCTTAAACTGAATTTGTTGATGAAGAGACTGGGAAGTCTCGAAATTGCAAAGACGATGCGACCGGCATGTCATAAAACTGTAGAATTTGCTGTTGAAGGGACCGCAGATCCATAAACTGTAGAAAACTTATTTGAAGGGACCTTAGCATGTCCAAAAACTGCAAATTGAAAAATTTGTTGTTGTTCTTGTTGTGGTTAAAAAAACTGAAATTTATTTATTGTTATGTCGTTGGTGTTTTGATTTAAGATGAAGCAGAAAATTTGTGAAATTTGACAACTTTATGAAGAAGAGTTGTTGCTGAGGAGACTAAAGTTTTTTTTTTTTTTTTTGGGCCTGAAGAGACTAAAGTTTGTTTGAGCCCCTCCAATTCAAGAAAAAATCTCATCAAGGAGTGTTGAAGCTGTTGAGATTTTTGCTTAAAATCCAAGCAAAATCAAGAAGGGAATGCCAGAATGGTGATCCATAAATTTAGGAAGTTTAGCTAGTGTTGGGTGGAATTTTTGTAAATTGAAAGAGCCATTCTCTTACTATAAAAGAGAGGCTTCTCTCCTGTAAAAGTGTGGGAGTTAGATTGTGAGTTAGAGTGAGAAAGTGAGAGAGAGAGAGAAAAATTTATGCATTGATCTGAAAATGAAGAGGAAAAAGAAGAGAGAGAAAATGTAGTCTTTGTATCTTCTGTTTTGCTAGTCTATATGCAGCTTTTTCTAATGATAATTACGAGTTTAAAGTTCTAAATTTTAGTCTCTGTTTTTTCTAAATTTCAGTTCCCGTTTTCTTGTTTTTTTGTTTCGTGAGTTCCTTCCATATTTCCAACAATTAGTTTCTTCTCCTGTGGTGCAGTACATTGAGGATGTTAAAGCTGGAAGACTAAAATTTCACTATGGTACCATTAACAAAAGGTACATTAATATGAGTTAACAAAATTCATTCATAAGCTTTGTTTACTTGTATATACATACAGGCACAGCACTCTAGTCAACTATATGGTATCTTCTCTCAACCATGAGGGCATTGGCTACTTGTGTAACACCATCCACTTCTATCATGAAACCTATCAACAAATGATTGATTTTACAAACTATAGCATTCTGTTGGTAGGAGTACATGCATTTTTACAAGTAGGGGCAAAAGGTGAGTGCTTGTGGACTCAATATGGCAGGCACCAGTACGCTTCCACCATTTTTCATGCAGACGAAAGAAATGGAAAAAATCGAAAAAACAGCTGCCTTTTCTTCTGATGGATGTTACTTTTTCATTGCTTCTATTACTTTTTGTTGTAATATTTTTTTCTGATGGTTCTGATCCCTCCGTTTGACGTCTTGGTGTAGAGATGTAGGGTTTGTGTTCAATCTAGTTGGACACGACTTTCATGAGTTGAAATATACTACAACTTATGTTAACTAAACTGAAAAAAGAAATGAAAAAGAAAACTTTTCTGAATATTCTTGAATGCAATGGAATATGCTGAAAAAATAACTCAATAGAACAGTGAACTGAAAATTTATACTATTATGGTTTACCAACATTACTGCCCCTCTCTCTCCTTATTTTTAATGTTTTTTCATTGTTAAACTTATTGTTCAGGTCGTCACTTTAATGATTTACTTTTTTCCTGATACATCTTGGCAGGCCTGGCACAAGCCCTTCTGATATCCGTGCCTACACTCTTGATTATCACTTGCAGTCCTGAAAGATGGTGATTCTTGGCCTTTTTCTTGTGAGTTGATTAACAGATTGAAGCCTGAAATGCTTAATTGCTGGGATTTGAAATTCTTTTATTTTTCATCCCATGCATGGTGGGGAAGCACTATTTGATGTGTTTGAGGCTACAGAAGAAGTATCAGGAAGAGGAAGGTGCCATTTCCTCTAAAGCTGCAGTTCCATTTGTAATTGGGGAAAATATTGGTTTTGATTGTTAGCTATACTCCATCCAAATTGTACAGTTGTCTAATTCCTTATTGTGAATTGGAGTGAAAACCTGTAACCAATGAATAAGCATTCAAAGTTTACATGATCTTGTGTTTGCTTGCTTTTGATCTCCCTCTGTTTGTTGCCTTGCTGGACATCCGGAATTGAAACTTATTTTCCTTCTTTTTTTTTCTTTCATTTTGGGGATTACATTCATTCTTGAATTGACAGGATTGGTGAAATTTGCGGAAATATAAGTTTAATTAGTTAAAAACATAATGGTTGTTTTAATTTTAATTGATAGATTAGAATTGTGATTGATTTTTTAAATTAGAATAATTAAAAGATTTGGTTAAAATTTTCAAAAACTAAATTTTCTAGTAATTAAGAAAATAAATATTTTAGTTAAAAAAAAGATATTATCTATCTATATCTATGTCCATTAGATTTTTTCTAATTAGAACTCGTTAGATATAAATACTTATTTTAAATTTTTATTTTTTTTATTAAAAATTTAATGGCTAGTTTTTTATTATTTAAGTATAAAATTATATACGATGTCAAAAAAATATAAAATTATATATTTTTATATAAAGTGAAGTTTTCAATTAAAATAATATATAATTTTTTAAATAAATACCATGTAGGTGAAATCTTATTAATTGATTTTTAAGATTATCATGGAGAAATATTTATATAATTTGATTACTAAATTTATTTTAGTTGTTGAATCTAAATTAAGTGAAATTTTCATGTAAAAATCTAAAAATTCAATGAAAATGTAATTATACATAATATATATTATCTAAATTGTATAGTCGTATATGGTTAATACAATTAGAATGATGATACAAAATAATTATAGATTCCATATAAATATATGAATATACTTTAAAAGGTAATATGTATATAATATTGGAAAAAGATAAGTCAAGCATATTTAAATAAATCATTTCTTATAATTTTAAATAATATTGTTATATTCAAAAATATGTTAAGAAAAAAAGTAAAGAAATTGATAGGTACGTTTTATTATAATTTTCTAATTTATTTTGTTATTGTTATGTTGCTTAATTATTAATTATAGGTTGATTTTCATGTTAATATTTGATATGTCTAGTGAACGAAAGCGAACACCATCAACAAACTCCTAGTGACGAAACAGGTTGGATGGTACCTTCTACGACCTCCATAACGGCCAGTAGCGATGGTGCGTGGCCAACTTATGGTGTTCTTGCGGTAGCACATGGGGTGACATGCGGACCCAAATCCAGCTGCTTCGTCTCATTGTTCCATTGCGAATTTTGATCCTCGTTCGATTGAATTCTATTTAGGTAAGTTCAAAACCCTTGAATTTGATTAAATCATTTATATTCGAATTGTTTTGTATTAGATATTTATGTTTATATTGTTTATTATTGATATGAATATTTATAATTATGAGTTAATATAGGTTTTATTTATATTATCGGAATTAAATTAGTAAATTTAATTATTATCAGGAATATTATGTATTAATTGAAAATAATTTTTATAAAGATTAATCAATTGAATAGTATTCGAACTTATTGAGAAGAAATTATATTATCGAAAATTTTATTGTAATTAATAGCTTTTATTTGTAAGTGTCATGACCCACCTTTTTAGTCGTGACGGTCATAGGGAATAGGGAGACATAAGGTCACATAAACCTGTAGAATCCATTTAACTCATAATCTCATTCAATTATCATATTATATCTTACCTCAAGCCCGTAACCTATTACCATTTCTTTGTTACTCATTACTTGATTATCATTTCCTTGTTAATTTATAACATCATTATAAACACGATTTGCATAAAACTTTATTTCATATCAATAGTCACATGTACATTAGATTGTACATTATTACAATAGCAATTACAATGTCACTCAAATTACATATACATCTTTTCACATATTAGTACTAACTTTTCAATATTCATCCATGTTACATGTAGACTCTATAACTTTCAATAACCATGGAGCTCTAACCATAACCTTCGTAACCAAGAGTTATACCACTGAAACTTGACAGAGCAACCTCCAAAGGGAAAATGAGGCTTGGAGTCTTAAGTCGCTAATTCATTGATTTTTACCTGAAAAGTTTAAACCACTACAATATGAGACATAGCTCAGTGAGTACAAAATAATACAATACATAAGGTAAGCACAAGGATTATTCTCAAGATGGTACTTATAGTAATGAGACATTTTCAATTAATGTTGTGAATTTAGTTCGGTGGCTCATTTCAAATAGAAACAATATTTTTAGCAGAAATATCACTTTCTTAGGAGCAGGATGCTTCCCACATATACTAATTCAATGGTGGTGGCTTAAGCCTTGCTCACTCATAAGTATTACATTACGTATGACTGATCAGATCTTACGGTTAGGCATTCCCCCTAACAAAGGTTGGGTATTCTCGCCTTACTCGCAGGTATATACCAAGTGCATAAGGTTTGGTATTTTTCCCCACACCAAAAAAGGGATTTCTGCTTATCAATAGGTATTCAATAGGATATTCATGTAAGGCTCATGCCAAGGAGTTCAATGATTATAATATGATTTCGGTATCCGATGATTATCAAGAATCATCATGTCAATGGTTCAACATTCGATAAGCAACTCAAGGTATCAGTGAATCAAGAATATTCAATATCAATGAGCAATTCAAATTATCCAAAATTTGGAATGCTTTTAGCAATCACAGTTTGAACAATAACGGCTAAGCAATAACACATGCATATTGTATTATTAAGTACTCACCTTGAACTCCTTTGCTCCTATTACACTTGACTTTTGAGGCTAGTAGTGCTCTCCACTCTTATGACAACATCCTTACCCATTTCCTTTAGACTCTACACATTTGCAATTCAATTGCACATTAATCACTATTAAAGCCAAATATACTACACATATACCCATTACTAATCTTATCATTTTCCTTAGTCATTCTTTAAATGGCCAAGGCTATACATTGTAGGGAGGATAATTCCTTTCCTCTAAATCTCGCATTCCAACTTTGAGTACAAACAATATAAACCCATTCTAATGTTCAATAGAACCAATTCTACTTCTACCATTAATTCCCATAAATAAGTTTAGTTCATTAATTTTGGGGAAAGTCACTTCTATCAATTGGATTTAAAAACTAACATTATACAAATCATCTAATTCTATTCTTAAGCTTGATTTTCCCTCTACTTTTTATGAATTCAAATTCAATACTTAAAATCTCAAATTTTCCCATAAACCCTAGAATTTGGGGAAAATTATTAATTCTCCACCAAATCATCAAATCTTCAAATTCATCATAGAACTATGTAATTAGCATAAAATAAAACTCATATAATCATTCAAACATCAAAACTAACATTATAATATGTAGTTCTTCTTTTTAGCTAGATTTATGCTTCCATTAATTGTTTAAAGTGAACCAAGGCTCTTTAATCCAATTTGACACTTCCAAATCATTATTTTAGACCCAATATACACTCTCTTCAACACTTGCTATTTAGACCGAACCATAACGATGAAAAAGGGGAGGAGCTAATTCAATAAATATACATAACACAAATTAGAAACAATGGGAGAAACGACTAAGCACAATTTCTCACCTTGGAGAGCCATAATTTGGTATCCTTAAGTGATGAATAAGTTGAAAGGTTTTTCTTTTGGTGGAAGTTGTATTTTTGGTGGTGAGTTTGCCAAATGAGAAGAAATTAACATCTTTTTACTTATATATGGAAGGAGATGGATGGTTGTGATTTAATCTCACAACTTCAATGGTCATGATTCAATCAAGATGGATGGTTATGATGAATCAAGGTGGATGGCTAAGATCACTCTTAGGTGGATGGTGACTTAGCATAAATAATGATGAAGAATAATGAACTTGGACAATGGTGATGGTGAGGTGAGATTTCCACCATTATTAAGAAGTGGACTTAGTCAAATATGGTGGCTTTCTAATAAACTTTGATGTATAACCCAATTACTCACCATTCTAACCATAGTTAATTTATTCTAACCCTAGTAGAGTTAAGCTCCACCAATTTGTGAGCTCTAATAGGCCATCCATACTTGGGCTTGGGCCTTGGGGTTCAAGAGCCCAAATAATAAACCCATATATACACATTTCAATTTGGTGATTTCATGCATTTTTCATTTTATTTCTTTCACGGTAGTATGCATATTTCTACATTTTAATATCACTACACTCTCTAGACATCATTAGATAAATTCCATACGAATCATACTACCCATTTACTAACTCTCCAATAACATTGTTCAAGTATGTATATTATATAAGCTCATAGGGTCAAACTAAATTTGACTTTCATTATACATTGTAACCTTGATTGAATTCAATTTCTCATATCACTATCATCATCTCCCAATGTCTTAGGAGGTGTGAATATCCATTTACTAGCACTTTAGATTCACATTTCAAATAACTTATTAACATAATTACATTAAGTTAAACTCAGTTTGACTTACACTCTATCATAAGGGTGGTTATCAAAATTGATTACATTCTTTACTTTTTGCCACATTATTTATTAAATTCACTTATTGTGATGCTCTTAAGGTTCTTAGTATATTAAGAAGACCTTAAATGATATAATATATGGACGTGATTATTTCATCATTACTATTTATAGCTGGCTAAAGAAACCTTGGGTATTACAGTAAGTAAGATTTAAATAAAATAATTTTATAAAGTTTTATATTATTTTTGAATAGATATCAAAATAAGTAATTATATATCTTCCTTAAATATGTTTATACATATTTATATATATGTAAGTTATATTAATTTCAATTATATTGTTAATTAATAATAAGTTATATTTGATTTAGATGCTAAGAATAAAGCTATATGATTTGCGAGGAATTGATTAATTGATAAAATTAATCTAACTTTATAGTTCTATGTGAGTTTTATATTACTTTTAATTGAATTAATCGAATTCATTTAGAATCTTATACAGTCATTTAAGTAGTAAATTTTATAGAATTATTAATATGATTTTTATATGGTTTAATTTGAATTATTAAATTCCAATAAATGAATTATTATAATTGTTAGGAATATATCACCAAGATTTAGGAATAGAATTAAATGAGTAATATTAATTTTAAATGATTTATTAACTAAATTGAATTTGATATTGAATTGATATTTGAAATTGGTTTGGACTTATGATTGTAAGTTGAGAGGACAAGGAGGGGTAATTGTTATTGCAGTGGGGTTATGTCTTAGTTATAGGGGAGATTCTGTGGAAATTCCGATAGAATCTATAAAACCATTAAGTACAATTTTGGAATGTTAAGTATAGGAATTGTTCATATTCTAATATACTTCATCTATTGTCTAGCATCGATGTTCTACTTGTTTTCCTAGATGCCAGACTTTACAATCCTAGGAGAGAGTTTTTGGGTCCCATAAGGTCTGTGAGTGATACTTTTTAATATATTTTCTTATCTTTCCTCATTGGTATTTATTGTTATATATATATATGTGTGTACTCACATTATAATAATTTAAATAAGTAAATTTTTTATTAAATATTTTATATTTAATTATATTTATTTACTTATTTATATTTTTGTAAATTTTCTTCTTAATTTTTTTTCAAGTGTATCAATTAAGTTATTAAAAAAAATAATACATTAGTATAGCTTTATATTACAAGAAATTAATATTATATAAACATATAAAGAAATTGTGTAACTCACGAGCATTAAACTAGTGTATAATAGTTTAAGAGAACATTCAATTCAATTACCAAATCACCAAAAAAAAATAAATCTTGATACTTGCGCCGCCATGCAATGTAACATGAACTTGAGGAAAAAGACAAATATAAATATGCAATGCAATGCAATATTAGTTAATAAACAACAATAAAAACATTTCTCTTTCATCTTTTATTTACTCAATCTTCTCTTTAACCTCTACCTTTCTATATAGACTTTACGGTGAAGGAAACCTCGAGTGACTTCAGCCACCTAAGGGAAATCCTATTTTTTTAAAAAGTTTTTAAGCCTTTTTCTTTATTTTTATGCATAAATAAAATGGCTAATGCCTTTTTAGGGTGTTTTTATATCCATTCAATATAGATTGTGTTGGTTTTTTGTTGCAGAAGTTTAGATATGTTTATGGGTGTGATGGTTACCACATTTGTGTAAGATTGAGTCTGGCTCTCCCTTTGCTATTAGATTTTCAAGTCTCAACTCTTGGATAATGGTTTTGGAGAGGGAAAAGAGAATGTTGAGATCAAAGAGGAAGCTCACCAAATTTATATGGTATTTTGCGTTTAGTGCTTCATTTCGGCTAATAAAGGACTATTATTGGTCTAGTTATGGTTGATTAGGCCATATAAGACAGGTTTTTGTGCGTTTTGGCCCATTAATAGATTCTTTCAATTGGCATATGTAAAGTTTTTTTTTCAGTACAGTTGCTTATTTGTTCATTTTAGCCCGTTAATGGATTCTTTCAGTGGGCATATATAAAGGTTTTTTAGTGCAATTGCTTTTATTTTGGTTTAACCGCTTGGCCCCTGATCTTCACAATGATCCAGTCCATTCCTTAGCTATTGATGGAGATGACGATGCTAGGTAAGGAAGAAAATAATTCTGAAAATTAGAGGATACATTGGTTCGATTGTAATTTATGTGTAGGCCTTAGGGCTAGTTGTGTTTTGAGCTTAAAGTCCATTTGTTTAAACTCATGGTTGGGTAGTTTAAATTATTTGTAAGAATAAATATCATACTGTTATGGATTTTATGTCTTATTAATTTCATCATTTCTTTTCTTTAGAAAAAAAAGTTAATAAACAAATACTTGATAGCATTTTTAATTGTGCTCTTTATTTTAAGTTCTATATTTCATTTAATAGAGAGTATCTTGGCCGATAAAAAGCAATAAACTTTACTCAAATCCAATAAATTCTCCATATTCATTTTAATTTATTACATAAGTATTAATAATTTTAATTTTTAATTTTTCTTTTTTATCTTTGTCCAATTAAAAAAATAGTGTTAAGACCATATAAAATAAAGTGTATAAAAACTTATTTTGTATTGATTAAATTAAAAAAAATAATATTTACTTCTTTAAATATAAAAAATCAAATTAACTCTTTTTTTTTTACTTTTAAAAAAAACCCTATAATAAATATTTTAACATATAAAGCATCTTTTAAAAGGTGCTCTTAACTAGACATTGAATAAATCAAACAAAGAGAATGAGGGAAAATGAGCTTTATGATTACCACTCACTTCAATTATTAATATATGTATATATTAATTTCCCTTACAATCGTTAGTTTTTATTTTATTTTTCTTAGTTTTTCATTTAAATTATATATTTTTGGATTCTCTCATGAATCTCTATTTTACAATTCTTTTTTCTCGTTAATTTTTATTTTATTTTATTTTTAAGAATAGTCTCTCTATTTCAGGATTATAATAATATATATAGATAGATACAATGAAAAAAATAAAATATAATTATTTTTATAAAAAAATTGAGAAAAGATTTAATAAGAGTTGAAAAACTCTGCCAGTGATTATATATGTAGCGGTAGTAGTACTGTAGTAGACGGCTACGTACAGTGGCCCCTTAAACAATAACATGAGAGCTTCCAGGAAGCAGAGGTCCTTGAATTTTAATTAAACCCTCTGTCTCTCACCACTGTAAAGTCTTTCTCGTTGACTTGGTTTCTACGATTCCTTCACTTTTCAATTCATTTCCCACATAAAAAAATAAAAATAAAAATCACATTTCAATTTCAAATCTGCATCAAAATTAGGGTTTTAACTTTCACTTCCGATTGAATGGAGAAGAGCTATTCATTCAATTATCGGAATCAAGAAAATGATTCGCAGCATCCATGGGCTGGTGATTTCGGATTTGGTGCTACCGATCGTAGATTAGCCTATTGGCGCCAGTCTTCATTTCATCATTCAGGAGAGCTGCAAACTCCGATTTCTATTATGTCCAATGAGACATCGAGGCCTGTCCTTTCTCGAACTGTTTCGAGCATTGATGTGCCGCCGGAGATTTACACCTTCGACTATGGAAATGAAACTGTTTACAAAGGAGTAGAAGACTCCATGAAGGAGAAGAATAAATTTTCGGTTTTGTATTCAGTGATTTCGATATTTAGTGCTGTTAGGTCTGGGAATAGGCAAATGAAGAGGCTTTTGATGATGATTTCACTTAATGTTGCGTATTCTACCGTGGAATTGGGAATTGGGCTCTTTACAGGGCGTGTTGGTAAGAAGTTAGTTCCCTTTTTTTTTTTTTTTTGGGTCTTTGTTGATGGTGAAGATATTCAATTTATGCTGTTTGAGGATATGGGTTTTATGAGAAATGTAATGATTTGCAATTTTTTTTTTTTTTTGGTTTCTTTTCAGGTTTGGTGTCTGATGCATTTCATTTGACTTTTGGCTGTGGTCTCTTAACGTTTTCTTTCGTTGCCATGGCTGCTTCCCGGAAAAAGCCAGATAAAGTGTACACTTATGGGTGAGTTTTATTGTTTGGAGCTGCCTCTGTTGATTTGCGTGTATATAGATCATTTAGCTTTCATTATATTGATCTACACTTTTTATATTATGGTTTCCCCCTTTCTTTTAACTGTTGAATTCTTTTTACCAGCCACAAAAGACTTGAAGTTTTAGCTGCTTTCACTAATGCTGTAAGTATATGACATTTCCTTCTTTATTTGTCTCATTTCTCTTTTTGCATATACAAAGCTTTCATTTAACTGTGATTCACATGAAAGGGATTGTATTATTGTGTATTTAGGCCCTAGGTTACTTTGATGGGCAAAGCTTAACATTATGGTCATCTGGGAAGCTTTTGCTTGGTACTCTCAGAATGATTATTTTAGGCACGTGGCTAGATTTATTGTTTACTAACACTTTTATAGGTGAACGAAGTGGTGGTACAATGAGAGAAATCTAGTGGAGTTTTTTAAGATATTGGTTATATTAATTAACTACATTATAAATAAATTGATCAACTTGTGGATGGATAAATCAGTATGAAAGTATAAAAATATTTGTCTTTCCTGGGACAGGCTTTTCTCTCCTTTAGGAGCATTGTTTGTCTCCAATTTGAGAATTTTTTACTCACACACACAAAAATATTTGTGCAACACACATGCACACACAAGAGAGTATAAGTTTACTTACAGGTTTCTTGGTTTTTTACCAATGATTGTTTCTCTGGCACCAGAAGCACATATCCAATATGAGAATCCCTACCACTATTGCTTGGTTTTCCATATATTTTTGTTATACTTCTTCTAGCTGTTGCTCATTTAGAACTTTACAAGATCATAGCTCATGCCATATGTATACACATTTTAGCTAACATCTGGATATTTTGTTTTTTACTGCATATGTAGACAGCTGTTTCTTTTGTTCATGTCATTTTCCATAGCAGTGGAGGCACTTCATGCATTCATACAAGAAGAATCTGAGCACAAGTAAGTTGGTGATGGAGACTTTGAGACCTGTATACCAATCTGAATATGTTGTCAAAACTCTATATTTGAGATTGCTCATAATTATTATGAGATGGATACATAATTATCATGAACTTTGTGGTTCTTTTATGTGAAGATAATTTGTTGATGGCTTTGTTGATATTTTTTTTTTTTTTGTAGGCATTACTTGATTGTTTCGGCAGTGACAAATTTACTTGTAAATCTTATTGGTGTTTGGTTCTTCAGGAACTATGCTCGCATTAATCTTGGTAAGTCTTCTACTGCGGTAGTGTGTGTTTGGAAATCTTAGATAAAGTTCAAGCAATATTAAAAGCACAATATCTGCAAATGCTTTTCTAAGTATTTGTCTTTTATTGACTATATGACACTATAATCCCTAAGCATGGTGTCTTACCTGGTTGATTTTGAGATAGGCTTTATATGTTACTTGTGTGATTACTGGGTTGTATTGGTTGTCAGTATCTGTGCTAATCTTAAATAGTTTCCCTTATGACTTAATTCTTTTATGCATGTTTAATTGCAGTCTACAGAAAAGCAGAAGATATGAATTACCACTCAGTTTGCTTGCATGTCCTTGCTGACTCCATTCGCAGGTTTGCACTCTCTCCCTCTTTATTGCTATTGACACACAGACATTCCTTTGCGTTTGCATTTTTGGGTAAAAAACAGGGTCAAAGGACCCTAAGGACAAAAACTACTCAGGACATCTGGTCCTGGGCCACTATGTGCTTCTTACATTCTGTATCTCTCAAATCCAAAACACTCCCATGTGGAGTACTAGTAAAAAGTGAGCCCTGTTGGGCTATTAGGCTAACCAATCAGCTGTGTAATTTGCCTCCCTGTACATGTCGTAGATTCACCTTCCTTGCTCCGCTTCAACAGTGTTGATATGTTGAATAACATGTCTGTGAGGATTCTCATCACTGGCATGTGTGGGCAATTTTTTTTTTTTTTTAAAGCACTTGCTTTCTTTTTATGTATCCATGTTAATCTGGTGTACTTTTATTGTTTCTCAGTGCAGGTTTGATATTGGCATCTTGGTTTTTGTCCCTTGGGTATGCATCATCTTCTATCTTCTGCTGCAGCAGTAATCTTGCCCCAATTGTTTCTTATCCTCCCCCCCTACCTTCTCTGATTCTTCTTTTGTTTGTAAATTGTTCCTTTAACTGCAGGGTTGACAATGCTGAAGTTTTATGCATGGGGATAGTTTCAGTTGCAGTTTTTATGCTTGTCATGCCACTCTTTAAAACTACTGGTGGTTTGTTGCTTCAAATGGCACCACCTAGCATTCCTTCTTCAGCATTGAGCAAATGCCTGAGACAGGTGAGGTCCTGGAAAGGCTTCTAGTAACTATCTTTGGGTTCATTAGCAATTTACACTAGTTTAAATGAACACCAAAATTTAAATTCTTTTTTCCATTAACAATCAAGGGCATACTGGGAATGAAAATTGGTCTCCCTACTCATATTTTGTTGGGGTTCTCTTCCTCAACTGAACCTGTTCCTTCATTTGCATCCCTCTATTTCTCACTCTACTGTTTTATGGTCGTGTTGTTGTTGCCAGTGAATGCTAGTCAGAAAGCACCCTTGTGAATCTCACATATGATAGTGATTTTCTATCCTCTTTATCCTTTTTGATGGAGAATAGAAAGACAAGAAACTTCAAATTCAAGGATTCAAGCATAGAATTATGTGTTAGATTTAATATGGGATTTATTGGAGAAATTATAAAGTAATTTCAGCCTTTTTAGAATTATAATGGGTATATTTATATAATACAGCTGCTGGTTCATTACTTTAGGTATTAAGGGTATTTCTGTAATTTCCAGAATTGCTGGAACAGTAGGGTTTTTTATTATTGTTATTTTGCAGTCTTTATTTAGGAGTTTTAGTGGATTTAGTATGGGTTTAGTATTTCCTAGTTAGTAATAATTTGTTTTTCTAGTTGGAAAACTAGTGTAGGATTCCTAATCCAAACATGCTTTGGATTAGTTTCAACTCTATAAATACTTAGGCTTGTAACCATTATTAGACAACTTTCAGATTCAATAAAATAAATCCTGCATTATTGCTAAGAATTGTGTGACTCAATTCAACCCTAGGTGTGACTCCTAGACCTTCTAGGTGTGACTCCTAGACCTTCTAAGTGTGACTCTTAGAAGTTTTTTCCCTTTTTTCCTTTCCTTAATCCTTGTCCAGATCTGATTTCTATAAAATCAGCCCTGGAATATTCAATTCTAACCTTTAATTTCTAAAAATTTCAAAGTAGAATAGATTATCTAAATCTGTCCTACATCAATTTGGTATCAATAGATTATCTAAATCTGTCCTACATCAATTTGGTATCAGAGCCCCAAGATCTTAGAAGTTTGATGTTTTGAATTTCATCAACAATGGGGATATTTGATTCATGTTTCGAAGGAGGTAATCCTACAAAATTTTGTGATTGGATTGATTTTCTTGAATCTTATTTCGATCGCTACAACTTCGAGGAAGCAAGAAAGGTAAGATTTGCCAGGTCGAGTTTGATGGGATATGCAAAATTATGGTGGTACAGTATTGAGTATGATATACAAATAGGGAGGCAACCGCAAATTAATACATGGCAAGAGATGAAAAGAATGCTTCAAGAAAAATTTTTGCCACCGTATTATCGCAAAAGGTTGTGTGAAAAGGTCTATAATTCAGCGTATAGCTGCATGCCAATGGCTAATCACTGGAACCAATTTGAAAAGCATAATTCTTTTCATCAAGAGCGTGAATCAAATTTTGATCAATTGAATGATAAGATAAGTTCAAAGAATCAGATAGAGGCTATGAAGGATGAGTTGCGTGGAAGGATTCCTTCAAATCCTAGCAATCAGACTTCCAAAACCATTAGTAGTCAAATCTTTCTGCAAAAACCAGCCCTCAGTCTACAAGTTGCATCCAAGATTATTGGAGAACAAATTCCACCAGTTAATCAAAACCTACAAAATCAAGGACAAGATACAGCTGGAGATATCACCAAGAAAGTCAAGGTAGATGTCCCGGATTTTGAAAGCTGTGTAAATCCCACTGCATTTTCAGATTGGTTGCATAGTATCGAGTCATACTTTGATTGGTATGATATGGATGATAATCGAAGGGTGAGGTTTGCCAAGATGAAGCTAAGGGGATTGGCAAAATTATGGTGGTATGGTGTTGAGAATGAATGGCAAAGAACAGGACAACCATTAATGATAACATGGGATGATATGAAAGCAAAATTAAAAGAAAAATATATGCCTTTTAACTATCTTTCAAAGATGAGGGAACAGGTGAATACTTTACAAAAGGGCAGCATGTCAATGGTATTGCGACCTCTCCAAAAGCAGGCACAAATGCAAGAACTTTCACTAAGAATTTCAGGGCAACAAGGCATACAAGCTGTACAGCATTCACAAATGCTTCATGAGTCTACAATAGAGGCAAAACTGTTAAGCCAACAACAAGAAAAGCCTCTGCTGCAGGTTGTTCAACCAGAAAGGGAAGTGAAAAGGCCACAATTACCATCTAAGAGGCTTAAAACGCAAAATCTGCAACTGGAGACTCAAAATCATGAAGCAATAAAACCAAGACAGCACATAGATGAGCCTATTCCGCAGATTGATCAGCCAGAAAATAAAGTTGAAAAGCTAGAATTGTCTTCTCAAAGCCTTAAAAGACCAAATATGCTCCTAGACTTGAATCCACAAGAACAAGCGCCAAAAGCAACAATGTGCGTTGAAAAGTCAATTCAGCAGGCTAATATTACTATGAATACATGTGTAGTGTCTGGAAAGGTAAAGATGAATCTTGAAGGAGAGGAATCTTTAGACAGGGGTATGAATGAAGAAAAGGCAGAGCATGTTGAAGTAAAACAAGAAGACATGGGAAAATTAGGAGGGACAAAAGAGTTTAACTTTATTGTTGAAGATACCAAAGATGTTGGGATGCAAGAAATGGACTCGGTTATTCCAAGTAAATTAATAAGCAAGTGCAATATAAGATTTCAAATGTTTCTACTTTTATTGAGTACCAAGGAAACAAAATGGTCATTCAAGGAATTGTTTTGTTTGTTTCTTAGGCACTTCAAAACTCGAGGTCGAGTTTTTTCCAACAAGGGGAGAATGATGGAGAATAGAAAGACAAGAAACTTCAAATTCAAGGATTCAAGCATAGAATTATGTGTTAGATTTAATATGGGATTTATTGGAGAAATTATAAAGTAATTTCAGCCTTTTTAGAATTATAATGGGTATATTTATATAATACAGCTGCTGGTTCATTACTTTAGGTATTAAGGGTATTTCTGTAATTTCCAGAATTGCTGGAACAGTAGGGTTTTTTATTATTGTTATTTTGCAGTCTTTATTTAGGAGTTTTAGTGGATTTAGTATGGGTTTAGTATTTCCTAGTTAGTAATAATTTGTTTTTCTAGTTGGAAAACTAGTGTAGGATTCCTAATCCAAACATGCTTTGGATTAGTTTCAACTCTATAAATACTTAGGCTTGTAACCATTATTAGACAACTTTCAGATTCAATAAAATAAATCCTGCATTATTGCTAAGAATTGTGTGACTCAATTCAACCCTAGGTGTGACTCCTAGACCTTCTAGGTGTGACTCCTAGACCTTCTAAGTGTGACTCTTAGAAGTTTTTTCCCTTTTTTCCTTTCCTTAATCCTTGTCCAGATCTGATTTCTATAAAATCAGCCCTGGAATATTCAATTCTAACCTTTAATTTCTAAAAATTTCAAAGTAGAATAGATTATCTAAATCTGTCCTACATCAATTTGGTATCAATAGATTATCTAAATCTGTCCTACATCACTTTTCCACCATCTGTCTTCATTGTGAAAATGCAGCAATCTTAAAAGTTAAAATCCTTCACTGTGTTTAACTTTGTTCGCCTTGCAACTGATCAGTTTTTCTTTTTTTTTTTTTTAACAATTTTATTATTTTTATTTTTTTGGGATTGCCTATGATTTGGCAAGGGAGGGTCTGTTAAATGTTTGATTGTGTGGTCTTGGGATTTTTTTTTTTTTTTCCAACAATCCTGAAGAAAGCTTTACAAGCAATTATTTGGTTTGAGTAGTTTTCCAAACAATTCTTTTGTTAGAGTATGTTGCGTTAAATTCATCTGGTTCTTTTTTCTTGAAAATTCTTTGGTTAGGTTACTGCTCGTGAAGACGTTAGTGAAGTTTCTGAAGCTCGTCTTTGGGAATTGGTGCCTGGTCATGTTGTTGGCTCACTTTCACTCAAGGTATATCACTAATTTGGCTTGTGCACCCATCTCTGTTTACATATCGCATTGTATTTCTTGTTGGACTTGCTATGTAGTTTTATAACACATAAAAGTACTATTGCTTTTTTAGCTTTTGATCTACATAGTGAAAGACATGTAATTTACAATGTTTTCGTGGATGACACTTTAGGTCAAGAAAGGGACGGATGATAGACCAACACTACAGTTTGTGCATGGTTTGTACCATGATTTGGGCATACAGGATCTCACGGTGCAGACTGATTATGATCAGAATTTAGAGCTTCCATAATTTTGGATTGGTTGGTATGAACAACTGTAGATTTGTATTTTTGGTTTTTACTATATTTTTTATCATTGTTATTAGAAACAGCTTTATTACCAATATAGAAGGAATTTTGAATCTGTATTCCCAATGTACAATTATAAATTTCTACAAAATTATTATTTGTAATTAATAAACTTATTTCCAAGGTGTCTATGATTCTGTTGCTTCTTCATGGTTTGGTATTTCTGGCTTAATGGACATAGGGTTTTCTTTTTTTTTTTTTTTTTTTTTTTTTTTTTAAGATGGATTCTTATAATAACTTTACAATACATAGATAGATTACTTATTAAATAATAATCAATATGGCTTGATTTTTATGTGCTGTTAACATTGGAGAGACTGAATTTTATAATCAAAATTGAAATGATTTTTTAGTTTTTTGAAATTGGAGGAGAAACTGTATATCAATTTACAGGCTTTTGCTCTATTGGATAGAGGGGAAAGAAGAAAGAGGAATAATTTTGTGTATATCATTTGAACAAAGTTACTGCTAATAAAATCAAAGTTGTTATCTATTAATAATTAAGATTGTTTTATTTATAAAATCATTATTCTTGATTGTATTAGGAAAAAAAAAATTGCTAAAGGAGAAGGAATTTCGGCTTGAAATAAGTCGTTGAAGAAGCTTAAAATACATATTATATTTAAATAAGAAAATATATATTTTCTTAGGTTTAAATTATAAATGTTGTTTCTGGTGGATGCAGTTTCGAGTGGTCTTTAATTGTTTTGTTTTGTAGTATTATACATAGAAAAGCTTCCATTGCTATTGGTTAATAGCTTTTCTTCCTCCTTAGAATAAATAACATATATAATAATGATGTGGAAGAGCAATCAATATAGAGAAAAATAATTATAGACTGTTGTTTCACACACAAATTCCAGAAAGTAAGCTACAAAAATCTGTTGATTCTAGGAATTTCAAGAACTGGGTGTCTAATTCGTTGATTTCAAAGAAAATAATGAAATAGAAAGAAAAGTTTTTTTTTATTCAAATTGTTAAAACTGTTTTCCCCAACAATAATAAACATATTTATATGTTTTAATGTTGAAACTCTAGACTTAAAAAAGGACTGAAGAACGGCCAACAAAAAAAACTCAAACAAAATAGTATAAAAAGTGCATAAAAATCGAACAAAAACTTTAGAACATTTGAAACAGCTTCAAACGGTTGAATTAAAGCCCAAAAGTGGATGATGTTAAGGTTATAGGTTTCTGAACAAGTTTCGATTTGATATATTGTGGGCTCTATAACTCATTCATAGCTAAAAGTTATCGTCTTTTAAAGTTGACTGGCACGAAAAATCTTGTATCTTTATTAAAAAAATCGTAAAGCCCGCTCTTCTACTTTGTGGCTGTATCAAATAATCTTTTGGTTTTCTTTGAAAAAGAAAAAAAAATTGCTAGAATGTCTTAGTGTGCTGTCTGGCCAATTTCATTGAAAAATATACATAATAAAGTCTCAACAAAATATTATGTCTGATATTTAAAAACATAGAAGCAGTCTGCCATGCAAAACAAAACATACATATAAATAGCTAATCCCACAATTGAAATTTAAGACCAAAAAAAACTAAACATTTACTACAAGAATGCCATTATCATCAGGTGATATTCACATTCGAAGAAAAACTAAGTAATTCAATGGCTATTTCTTAATACAAAACACTTAAGGACATTAATTATTGCCATAAATTATATTCTTATGAAGTGTTCCCAATTTTCTCTTTATAGTTTGATTCAGTCAAGAGTATTCTCGGATGTACTTTTGCCTCCAACAAGACAGAATTTTCATTCTTTTGCACATCTGCCAAGACTAAATTTCCTGGCGCGAGACTGAATTTTCATTATTTTAGTTTATTATCTACAACTGATTTCTGAAAACGGAGTGAGATAGCCAAGAGAGATTTCCAATTCTTTGAAAGATGGTGGCAATGGTGGCCACATAAAAGCTGGCCTTTCATTAGGCACTGGAGGTGGTAAAACTTCCTTCTTCAAAACCTGCAAAACAGTTTTCATTTTAGGCCTTTTGTTTGGATTTGGATGACAACAAGCCAAACCCAGAATTAAAACCCATTCCATTTCTTCTATTTCAAAATCTCCTTCCAATCTTGAATCTGCAGCATCAACAATTCTTTCTTTTTGATGAAGCTCCCATACCCAGTTCACTATATTGCAACTATAATCATTTTGATTGTTTTGGCTTCCTGGTTTTCTCCCACAAGCGACTTCTAAAGTTAGAACACCAAACGCATAAACATCTGTTTCGACAGTGAATCTTCCTGTCAGAATACTCTCTGGCGCCATATAACCTGGGGTTCCGGCTAGTTCTTTTGTTGAATGATGAGTTTGATCGCTCAACTTGATTGTTCGAGCAAGTCCGAAATCTCCCAGTTTCGGGTTGAATTCAGAATCCAGCATTATGTTGCTTGATTTAATGTCTCTGTGAAGTACTTTCTCTTCACAACCATTGTGTAAATAGTCCAATGCCTGTGCCACCCCTGTTATTATACTCAGTCTTGTTCCCCAGCTTAATGTAGATGATTCCGCTGAGGAGTCGCCGGAATTTTTATCGGTGAAAATGAATTTTTCCAAGCTACCATTTGGTAAGTACTCGTAGACGAGAAGGTATTCTCGCCTTTCGTAGCACCAACCGATTAATTTGACAAGATTTCTGTGACGAAGATTGCCAATTGTTGTGACTTCTGCAATGAACTCCGTTTTGCCTTGTGTTGATTTCTTGGAAACTTTCTTGACAGCCACTTCTCTGTTTCTGATTGCCCCTTTGTAAACTGTTCCAAATCCACCTTTCCCAAGTTTATTCTTGGGACTGAAATTGCCTGTTGCTTTTCTCAATTCTTTCAATTTGAACTTTCTTGGAGCAGTAGAAGAGCCTTGAATTGCTTCTTCAATACTTGGATAAGCATCTTCTTGATTTTCTCTGTCTAATTTTCTTTTCCTGTGCACAAAAAAACCAATACCAAACAACAATACTACTCCAACAACTGGAACCGCAATCCAAACCCAGAAAGGCTCACCACCATCATCTTGCTCAGTCCCATTGAATGTCCATGATCTTACACAGTTCAACTGAGTATAATTGCTCGTTGAACCTGAAAATCCCATGTAAATTTTCTCTGGAAGATAGGATGAGAGATCAAGAATCTGAGAAAATACAGGAATTTTCATGTTCTTGACGAAAACTGTTAATTTTTTGGGGTCACCATCATATTGAACCATAACTGTTATATCCGTGCCATTGGCAGTGGCAAGATTAACACCAAGTGGAGTTAATGAGAATTGAGAAACAGAGTAAACAGAGTTCACATCCAAGCCAACATGGTTACCATCAAGATCCTCTGGGTAGCTTTTTCTGGTGTCAAACTCTATAGCCACTGTTTTGGCTAAAGAGGAACCATTCATTTGAGGATTTATGATACCAAGCCACTGTCCTGTACCATTAATATTATCAACAGCAGACGAAGCTGTCAATATAAAAGCCAAGCCTTCTCCTCCTGGATTTGTCTGGTTTGTGATCCTGATTGTAAAAGTGGTATTAAAAGATGCTGTGAAGCCTTTTTTGTCCCAGAGTTTAAATGGGTCTCTGTAGAGAGTCCATCCTGATTTATATTCCATACTTTCTCCATTAACATCTGGTGTAACTTGAATTGCACCAAGATACACTTTGGAATTATCACTCAGAAAGAATTGGTCTTCATCTGAAGGTTGGAATTGAGAGAAATTAAAATTCAAGCATTCAATTGGAGTAATAATAAGAGCAACCCACAAAAGGGTTGTTAGGATTAAGAACTTGAATGCAAAAGAAAATTGCATATCTTGCAAAATAAGGACAGAAGAATCACAAATGGGTTTTGGTAGGATTTGATAGCTAGCTTGTGCAAGTGCTCAAGCTAAAGGGGAGAAGGTGGTGAGAGTTAAAAGTTGTCAGAAGACTGAAATTTAAAGGCCTAAATCCTAATGCACAAACTTACCCCCAATTTTTTGGAGAGAAAAAAAAAAAAAAGCCCAAATTTAGAATGTGCTAAGGTCAAGTTAATAATTTATCATGCAAGAGAGAGTGAGTTTCCTTGCATTTTCTCTTAGTTTTGATTTTTTTTTTTGCTTAAATTCTTTCATGAAACCTTAGAATTCCAGCTGCGACTTTGTGACAATATCCCATATTGGGTCTACAAAAATTATCAAATGAATGAAACGATTCTGGTTGACCGTTATGGTGGTTTTTTTTTTCTCCTTTTTTGAGAAACGTTATGGTGGATAGATATTATAGCTAAGATTAATCTATACAAAGGTATCTTAATTAAAAGCAATCCTAAACATATATTTAATGGCCTAATAATTTATATGCATTAATTAATTAATTAGTTGTTTAATCTCATATCCAAGTCTCCTTAATTCCAAGGGGAACAAAATCTATTGGATCAATCCCTAAACTATTGCATTTTGACATATTGAGCCATTGAAATATTATTCTCCTAAGCAATTAATTTTAACTTAATTAGATAAGTAAATAATCAAGTTAAATTAAATTTTATAAATTAGCAATTATGTGATCATATTAGTAATAGTCAAGGTAGTCAAAGTTAGCTCTTTTTTTTTTTTTTTTTTTTTTTTTAAAAAAAAACCTTAGCTAAAATTTTAATATATTTAGTTTAGGGAATATAGTTAAGATGAATGTTTAAGTGAACATTAAATCATAATGGAGTCTTCTATTTTATAGATATACTTTTGTACATGTCATTGCAATTTGCAAGTATAAATTTCATAATTGCTAATCTATTTTATATATATATATATATATATATATATATATAAAATAAAGCAGGCTTAGAATATCTTAGATTTTGTCATATGATATATGTTTGCCATGTGTTTACATTCTGTCAGTCCAAATGTTATTTATTTCACTTGATTTTGGTCTATATGACATATATACTATTTAGTTTTAATATTTTGATTGTCATAATACAATAAATATTATTTTTATGATTACGGTTACAAATGTTTAAATGTGATCATATTTTTATTTTAATTCTTATAAGAGATACAATTTTTAAACCTAATAAATATATAAATAAATAATGAGATCTTCATTTAAAAGTAGTAAATGTATAAATCAAAATTTAAAATGTTTACATTTTATTAGTCCACATGTTATTTATTTCTCTTCATTTTGATATTTTAATATTATAGTTTTGATATTAGATTATAGTAATATATAATAAGATTTTCATTTAAAATTAATAAATTTATAAATAAATTTTAATTTTAATTCAAATATCTAGTAAGCAAATATAAGATGGAATATGTAACAAAACAAGTTAGCCGTTTTAGTTCATGCGGCATATAGACTATTAACTTAGTTAATGCTGCATTTAGATTATAGTTTTAATATTATAGATTATCATAATCACAATAAATATTATTTTTGTGATTGTGATTATAATTTTTTTAAATGCCTTTGAGTTTAGTCCTTATTTAATGTTTGTATTCTTTTGGCCCACATATTATTTATTTTTCTTGATTTTGATATTTTAATATTATAGTTTTGATATTAGGTTATAGTAATAAATAATAAGATTTTTGCTCAAAAATAATAAATGTCCAAACAAATTTTCATTTTAATTCAAATTTTATGTCTTATAAAATTAGTATTAACATATTCTCAACTATATATATATATATATATATATATATATATATATATATATATATATATATATATATATATATATAAAAGAACTTTTTACATCTTGCCACGTGACATAATTTAAAAGCTTGGCTTGCTTATATGGCATACAAATGGCACAAATAACCTATTATACTAAGATTATACGTAATTAATTATAAGATAATTATTTTACATATATTTCTAAATGAATTTTTTCAAGATATCATTTAATGCTAATGAAAATAAAAAATAAATAGTTGATATTAATTCAATTAATATATCATAATACAATTTAATTAAAATATCTTAATATAATAAAATTGTGGTTACAATTGATTGGAATTATGAAATTTTTGGACCATTTGTTCTCTCCCATTTTACTATTTTATGTGCATTTAAGTCACTAACTATAAGATCATTTAACTTATTTTATTAACTTAGTAAAAACTCTTACTATCATTATTTGTTTGTAACTAAAATAAGTCTTATAATAAAAGTCTAGAAAATTTTAAATATGTAATTGAAATTTCTTAATTCTTACAAGCTCCTGAATGTGTTTTTTCCCCTTTCTTCTTTTGTATAGAAATGTTGATTTGCTATTGTAAAATTATTGTTGCTAAATGCTGTTACATTAACTATTTATAAGTTACAGTATTTATCAATGACTATGAATAATTAATTCTTATAAAATAATAAGTGATTAATGAATGATTTTAGCAAAATAAAAAGTTAATTCTCATAAGTACTACAATAATTACAATTTAATATATGATTGTTATATATATATATATATATATATATATATATATATATATATATATATAATGTTATATATTTATATTTCATTATCTCAATGTTTTCTTATTTGTTTCTTAGTTGTACATTTTCTGACTTTAATTGCCATTTTTAATTCTTTGATATCTTACTTATTTCAATTTATTTATAAAGTACACCATTGGGCTATATAATTCAAATCTGTCTTCCTCTTTTTCATTTTTTACTTTCATTTGGTGAACATTCATTTTTTTTTTTATCATCTTCTTCTTTAAAATTTTTTTGATAAAACTATTTTCTAATTTAAATATTTATATCATTGGATCCAAATATATAGTTGGTATTTTAGATTTAAATTTCTGTTTTTTTTGCAAGACTTATAAGAATCTATATTTATAAGATACCACATGTTTTGAACAATGTATTTTAGGTTTTCTTTTTTAGTTATATTTTGATATTTTGATTTATAATCTTGTGAAATGTTTATGGATTTATAAGTGGACAGATGTTAGAACTCATTTTGCATAAAACCAATTGGCTTGTGCTAAGTTCAACACCTACTTACTTATAAACCCTTTATATATTTTGTATTTTTCCAATGTGGGATTTATTCCCCACATTAACTTTTTCATTTTATTTCTTTCTTTGATTTAACACCTCCTCCTCAAGGGGCAACTGGGTAATTTATTTATCGGATTCGGCTTTGTTGACACTTGACAGCATACGGTAATCTCATCTCGAGCCAATTGGGAATATCGCCCACATGCCAGGGATCGGTACTATTCTGATACCATGTGAAAGTTTATGGATTAATAAGTGGACAGATTTGGAACTCATTTTGCATAAAACCAATTGGCTTGTGCTAAGTCAAACACCCACTTACTTATAAACCCTTTATATATTTTGTATTTTTCCAATGTGAGATTTCTTTCCCACATTAACTTTTTCATTTCATTTCTTTCTTTGATTTAACAGAAATATATATATACACATACGCACAAAATTGAGTTGTACTATTTTTTTAATTTTTTAATTTTATAATGTTATACTCCTTCCGTGCTTAAAAGATTATCTAGTTTGCTTTTTCAAAAATATTAAAAAAATTAGTTAATTTAGTTAAAGTAGTAAATTTTATTTAGGTTTTGCTTAATATACCCCTATTTAATGTGAATATAAATATAATTAATATTTTTTGAAAATGATCATTTTTTATCCTTAATCAATCCACTTAGCATTTCATAATTGACTAACTAAATATAATTGGTCTTCTATTTATTGATCAAAGGCTGTCCAAGTCATATTCTTAAATTTCTTGTTCAAAAATTCTTAAATAACATGCTACTTATAATTTATGTTTATTGATAATAATAAATATTAAATAAGGGTATATTAGAAAATTAATAAATTGACCATGTTTTTAAATAGAAAATTGGACTATAATTAGGGATAACCAAAAAAAAGAAATGTGGACTATCTTTTAGAGACAGAGAGAGTGTTAATAAAATTGTAAAATCTATATGTATATATATGAAATTCATAGATATTTACATTGATCATGTGTAATTTTTGCATATAATATAGTCTATATATTTCATATTTGTCTATTAATTTTTCTTTTCTAGCTAATTTTATTTTTGCATATCGCATACATATTTCATTTTTATTAACTATTATTTTCTATATAATTTTTATCATATTTTTGCAATATATATTTTGTTTTAATTAATCTTTATCATAGACATGCATCATAGAAAATAGTTAAAACAATGTTAATAATCAATTTATTTGCTTATCAAATCAATTCCTAAATTCTATATTCTTTGTTTCTTTTTTTAAGTCCTCTTTTCTTTTCTCTTCTTTCTTTTTTTTTTTTTTAAATCACCTATTGATTTTTTTAGTCATTAAATAATTTTGATCATCATTCAATTAAGTAAATAAATTGTGAAATTGAGGGCCACATATTTCATTATATTAATTCTTTAATTTTAATATTTTATATTTAAAATTTCAAAAATAATAAAGAAGATCTATCAAAAAATATAGTATTCAATATTGTAGATTAGCTAATATTATTGACATATTCATCTTACTTTTCATATTTAATTTCATGTTTCAATAAGAATATTATTTTCTTTTGTGTGGAATAATCAAAATATTATTAAATATACCATTTTATTGATTTCGTTAAATGGGACTGTTGATTATTTTAGTTATATTTATAATTTTTTAATTATAAAATTGAGATATTTGAAATTAAAATTTGTAATTCATTTAACAAAATAATATATTAATAAAAATCTTAAATAGTCCCATGTAAAGCACGGGCATTATTCTAGTTCATCATGATTATATACTTAATTATTTTATTTTCCCTAAGAAAAGATTATACTTAATTATTTAATAAAAAATAGACACGAGAACTCAACTTATCAAAACAAAAATCAAGAGATTTATGATATTTTTATTAAAAATTTAGGGATTTTAATTTGGATTTTTTTTATTTTTATTACTTAGATCCTCTTGCTGTTGCAGTATATACTCTACCATGAAGAATAATCTAACATATTCCCATAGTTGATTAGTCAAAAACCAACTTGACAAATAGGAAAATTGAGTTCATATGTTCCTTATTTTCCTTAATTCTGGACTTTTTTTCTTGTCAATGAAATATAATTTATTTGTATTTACACAAGAAAGGAAAGTAAAGCAAAGCTTGAGTTCGGTCGTTCTATGTGTTGTTTAGACTTTAGTGCATATGTCCAAAGTCTTTCCCTCCCTTTATTTCTCGGAAAGTATTTTCTTAAATTTTTTTTTTATATTTTTTGGTATTTGAAATTCTATGAAAAATTAGTCAATAGTAAATATTTTTCTGATTAATAAAAAATTAATCTAATTTTAAGGAAAATAATTTTCTCTTTTCAAAATATATATATATATATATATATATATATATATATATATATATATATATATATATATATATATATATATATATATATATAATGTTATATATTTATATTTCATTATCTCAATGTTTTCTTATTTGTTTCTTAGTTGTACATTTTCTGACTTTAATTGCCATTTTTAATTCTTTAATATCTTACTTATTTCAATTTATTTATAAAGTACACCATTGGACTATATAATTCAAATCTGTCTTCCTCTTTTTCATTTTTTACTTTCATTTGGTGAACTTTCATTTTTTTTTTTTTTTATCTTCTTCTTTAAATTTTTTTTTGATAAAACTATTTTCTAATTTAAATATTTATATCATTGGATCCAAATATATAGTTGGTATTTTAGATTTAAATTTATGTTTTTTTTGCAAGACTTATAAGAACCTATATTTATAAGATACCACATGCTTTGTAGGCAGAAGTTTTGAACAATGTATTTTAGGTTTTCTTTTTTAGTTATATTTTGATATTTTGATTTATAATCTTGTGAAATTGTGAAAGTTTATGAATTTATAAGTGGGCAGATGTTGGAACTCATTTTGCATAAAACCAATTGGCTTGTGTTAAGTCCAACACCCACTTACTTATAAACCCTTTATATATTTTGTATTTTTCTAATGTGGGATTTCTTCCCCACATTAACCTTTTTATTTTATTTTTTTCTTTGATTTAACACCCCCTCCTCAGGTGGCAATTGGGTAATTTGTTTATCGGATTCGGCTTAGTTGACACTTGACAGCATACGGTAGTCTCATCTCGAGCCACCTGGGAATATCGCCCACATGCCAGGGATCGGTACTATTCTAATACCATGTGAAAGTTTATGGATTTATAAGTGGACAGATTTGGAACTCATTTTGCATAAAACCAATTGGTTTGTGATAAGTCAAACACCCACTTACTTATAAACCCTTTATATATTTTGTATTTTTCCAATGTGAGATTTCTTTCCCACATTAACTTTTTCATTTCATTTCTTTCTTTGATTTAATAGAAATATATATATACACATACGCACAATATTGAGTTGTACTATTTTTTTAATTTTATAATTTTATAATGTTATACTCATTCCGTCCTTAAAAGATTATCTAGTTTGCATTTTCAAAAATATTAAAAAAATTAGTTAATTTAGTTAAAGTAGTAAATTTTATTTAGGTTTTGCTTAATATACCCCTATTTAATGTGAATATAAATATAATTAATATTTTTTGAAAATGATCATTTTTTATCCTTAATCAATGCACTTAGCATTTCATAATTGACTAACTAAATATAATTGGTCTTCTATTTATTGATCAAAGGCTGTCCAAGTCATATTCTTAAATTTCTTGTTCAAAAATTCTTAAATAACATGCTCCTTATAATTTATGTTTATTGATAATAATAAATATTAAATAAGGGTATATTAGAAAATTAATAAATTAACCATATTTTTAAATAGAAAATTGGACTATAATTAGGGACAACCAAAAAAAAGAAATGTGGACTATCTTTTAGAGACAGAGAGAGTGTTAATAAAATTGTAAAATCTATATGTATATATATGAAATTCATAGATATTTACATTGATCATGTGTAATTTTTGCATATAATATAGTCTATATATTTCATATTTGTCTATTAATTTTTCTTTTCTAGCTAATTTTATTTTTGCATATCGCATACATATTTCATTTTTATTAACTATTATTTTCTATATAATTTTTATCATATTTTTGGAATATATATTTTGTTTTAATTAATCTTTATCATAGACATGCATCATAGAAAATAGTTAAAACAATGTTAATAATCAATTTATTTGCTTATCAAATCAATTCCTAAATTCTATATTCTTTGTTTCTTTTTTTAAGTCCTCTTTTCTTTTCTCTTCTTTCTTTTTTTTTTTTTTAAATCACCTATTGATTTTTTTAGTCATTAAATAATTTTGATCATCATTCAATTAAGTAAATAAATTGTGAAATTGAGGGCCACATATTTCATTATATTAATTCTTTAATTTTAATATTTTATATTTAAAATTTCAAAAATAATAAAGAAGATCTATCAAAAAATATAGTATTCAATATTGTAGATTAGCTAATATTATTGACATATTCATCTTACTTTTCATATTTAATTTCATGTTTCAATAAGAATATTATTTTCTTTTGTGTGGAATAATCAAAATATTATTAAATATACCATTTTATTGATTTCGTTAAATGGGACTGTTGATTATTTTAGTTATATTTATAATTTTTTAATTATAAAATTGAGATATTTGAAATTAAAATTTGTAATTCATTTAACAAAATAATATATTAATAAAAATCTTAAATAGTCCCATGTAAAGCACGGGCATTATTCTAGTTCATCATGATTATATACTTAATTATTTTATTTTCCCTAAGAAAAGATTATACTTAATTATTTAATAAAAAATAGACACGAGAACTCAACTTATCAAAACAAAAATCAAGAGATTTATGATATTTTTATTAAAAATTTAGGGATTTTAATTTGGATTTTTTTTATTTTTATTACTTAGATCCTCTTGCTGTTGCAGTATATACTCTACCATGAAGAATAATCTAACATATTCCCATAGTTGATTAGTCAAAAACCAACTTGACAAATAGGAAAATTGAGTTCATATGTTCCTTATTTTCCTTAATTCTGGACTTTTTTTCTTGTCAATGAAATATAATTTATTTGTATTTACACAAGAAAGGAAAGTAAAGCAAAGCTTGAGTTCGGTCGTTCTATGTGTTGTTTAGACTTTAGTGCATATGTCCAAAGTCTTTCCCCCCCTTTATTTCTCGGAAAGTATTTTCTTAAATTTTTTTTTTATATTTTTTGGTATTTGAAATTCTATGAAAAATTAGTCAATAGTAAATATTTTTCTGATTAATAAAAAATTAATCTATTTTTAAGGAAAATAATTTTCTCTTTTCAAATTGAAAAGTTATTTTTTAGATTTTAACAAACTCATAATAATGAAAGAAAAATATATAAATATAAATTAATTACTGCGCCAGTCAATAAGACTTACTATCTATGACCACTTATAACCATTGCCAGATGCCAGCGATCACTAACAACCACTATTGATCATCGACGACCACCAAAATTTACCATTTATGTTTTTTCTCATATTTAATAATAAAATTTTAAAAATATAAAAAGTCTCATAAATTTAAATATGTTTATAGTTTTTCAAATTACATTTTTAATATTTTTAGCTAATTTTTAATATTGTAATCAAACAATAAAAAATTAGTTCTTTAGAAAATATTTTTTCAAAAAATAATTAAAAATTGGCTTTCAAAAACAAGTCATTTTTTGCGAAAGAAACAAATGCTTCATCCAATATTTTATCAATGATACCTGTTTTTCATACCATATTAAAAGGTTACTATTAAAAATCTTAAAAATTAGTTTGATTGATAAGAAAGTTTATTTCACTTCTTATTGACTTGATTTCGATCTTCATGGTCATAACAAAAAAGAAAAAATTAATACAATTTATGAAAACTGACTCAGTTTAACACCTTATTGCTCGATAAAAAAATATCATATTAAACCAGATGCATTAAGATGCGTTTGGTAACTACTCTTAAAAGTTGTTATATTAAAATTATTTATTGGATGCCATTAAAATTTATTTATAAATTAAATAATATTCTCAAATTGTTTTTATTTTAATATATAAAATTAAATCTCAATGCAAAACATATTAAATTGCATTAATATGCGTACTTGCATGACGTATCTTAAGACCCCAGACAAAAAGATCACTGCATGGTCAAGTCTAATATAACTATAAATGAAGTTTTAGTTTTCAAAGTCTGGTATGGGACTTTTATTTTCTGTCCGTACAATCTAATAACTATTGAGGAAATATATATTGCGTTGAACTCCTCTTTTAAGTGTTATTCTGTATAGAAATAATCTCTATATATTCATTAAAAATTTCAGTCAAATATAAATAAAAGTACACTTTATATTATCATATGTTATAAATTTTTTGAGTATGGTCTTAAGAAAAGATCCCTCTATGTAGTAATATTTGTATATAAAATATATATTATGTCATATTAAAGGTATATTGCGATAATGCTATGCTGTAAAGAAATTGAAGTGTAGAAAGAACTGAAGTAAAAGATAACAACTAAAAGAAAAATAATATTACTCAATCAAAATAATAGAAAACAGAACAATTGGAAAGTGCTTTTGACAAAGACTTGATACAATGATAATGAAAAGCAGTTTCGTATTTAAACTAAAATTTCCAACTAATTTACTATAAGGAAGCTATCGTGCTTCTTGATTTATTCCATAAAATAAAAACAGATTCCTAAAAAATAGTGAACCAGATAATTAACTTGGACTCATTCAACTTGGCAGTAAGTTGCACTAATTTGTAACACTCCCCCTTAGTGCAAACTTGTTGTCAACAATACCAAGGGCTCTGCGAAACATTTCAAACTTAGCCTTGGCAAGTGCTTTGGTGAAAATATCAGCAACTTGGTCTTCACTCCTCACTTTCAGTAGCTCAATATCTTGAGTCAACACCTTCTTTCTAACAAAGTGATAATGAGTTTCAATATGTTTTGAACGTGCATGAAACACAGGATTTCCAGCAAGCTTTATTGCACTTTCATTATCACAATAAATTGGAATTGAGTTGTTGAAGACATCAATCATCTCTTGAATAAGTCTCTTAAGCCAAAGACATTCTTGAGTGGCCATAGTAGCTGCTATATACTCTGCTTCACAGCTCGAAAGAGCCACAGTAGCTTGGTTTTTACTACACCATGAGATTGCAGCTGAACCAGTAGTGAAACAAAACCCAGTGGTGGAACGTCTGTCATTCACATCACCTGTCCAATCAGCATCTACAAAACCACACAAAGAAAAGGATCTGATATGTTTGTACAACAACCCGTAGTTTATAGTGCCTTTGATATACCGAAGAATCCTTTTTGCTGCAGATAAATGACCTTCACAAGGACTTTCCATAAACTGAGATATCACTCCAACTGAGAAAACAATGTCAGGTCTTGTGATAGTTAAATAGAATAAACTACCAACAATTTGCCGAAAAAATTTTACATCTCCTAGTGGCTTTCCCTCATTTTTTGACAGTTTCAAAGAACTTTCCATAGGAGTAGTCATTATTTTTTACTCCTCCATATGAAATCGTTTAAGTAAACTTGCTGCATATCTCTGTTGAGAAACAAAATAGCCATCAGATTTTTTAATTTCCAAGCCAAGAAAACAACTAGCTTCACCCAAGCTCTTCATTTCAAACCAAATTGATAAAGCTTCTATAAGACAATTAATTTCAGCACTATTATCCCCTGTGATAATAATATCGTCGACATAAAGAAGAAGCACAGTGCACATAGTGGGTGTTTTCTTAATAAATAAACTCTGGTCAGCATGTGAAGACTTAAAGCCACAGAAATCAAGGTATTGTGCAATTTTACCATACCAAGCACGTGGTGCTTGCTTGAGACCGTACAGTGCTTTCTTGAGCCGACATACATGATGAGGGAATTTTGTAGAGATAAAACCATGTGGTTGTTCCATGAAAATGTCACGATCCAGCTCACCATACAAGAATGCATTTTTTACATCCAGTTGCCACAGATTCCAACACTTGTGAGCGGCGAAGGAAATAATTGTGCGAACAGTCACCATTTTAGCCACCAGACTAAAAGTTTCATCGTAATCTCGGCCATATTACTGAGAAAAACCACGAGCAACAAGGCGGGCTTTATACTTATCAATGGAGCCATTAGCTTTTGTCTTCAATTTATAAACCCATTTGCAGGTCACCAATTCAACATCTGTTGGTTTCGGTACAAGCTCCCACGTATCATTCTTTTGTAATGTAGAAATTTCCTCTTGCATAACCCTTTCCCATTCAGGTTTTCCTATGGCTTCATTGTAAGATGTAGGCTCATCTCCACACAAATCTCCTGTAAAGAAACAAGACAAAGTGGAAAAATGATTTAATTCAACTTCATAATCAGCAATATGATTAGGTTGTTTCCTTTGTCTTGTTGATCTACGTGTGATGGCTTCAGTAACCTCATTAGATTTTGTGCTTTCTACCAACAAAGGGATATTATTTTTCACACAATTTGATGCTGAATCATCAAAGAAAAGTGGAAGACCAGTAGTATCCTTGCCTTCATTTATGTCATCCTTGTATGACGACACTTCATCAAACACCACATCACGTGAGATAATAATTTTATTTGTTGTTGGGTCCATGCATCTCCATCCCTTCCTGTGAGTATCATAACCAACAAAGATACATCTCTTGGCCCTAGGGTCAAGTTTAGTTCGAGTGTGCTTAACAACATAAACATAACAAATCGATCCAAACACTCAAAAATAACTCACATTGGGTTTTCGATGATAAAAAGGAGATGATGAATTTCCTGACCATAGAGGTAGGCAATTAATAACATGACAGGCAGTATGAAAAGTCGCAGCCCATAACTCTCTTGGAAGGCCTTTTGCATGTAGCTAGGACAAGCATACAGATGTTAGATGAGCTATCTTGCATTCTACCACCCCATTTTGCTGTGGAGTGTGAGGACAAGTCATTTGACGTTGAATCCTATGATCTCTACAATATCTCAAGAATTGTTCAGACATACATTCTCCTCCATTATCAGTGCACAAGCCTTTTATTTTTTTTTTCAAGCTCTTTTTCTACATCATTCTTGAATTGCATAAATTTGGATAAAGCCTTTCTTTTGTGTTCCAAGAAATAAGTCCAAGTGAAACGGGAAAAATCATCCACTATAACCAGTACATAGCGAAAACCAGTGTAACTTGGAGTTGTTGTTGGCCCCAGCAAATCAGAATGAACCAACTGCAGCACAGTAGAAGCTCTACTCTCTGAAACAGGGAAGGGAGACGATGAGATTTGCCAGACTGACAGCCAGCACAAACCTCGCCATAATGAATATTCTTTAAAACAGGAATGCCATCAAGAAGTCTCTGTGTAGAAATTTTATGCAGCATTTGAAAACCAATGTGACCCAAGCGAGCATGCCAAATAGTTGAACTTTCATTCTGACCTGCCTTTACAACATATGCATCACTTGCAGATAACACATATAATGATTCTTTCTTTTTTCCAACAAACAAAACATCAGCTTCAATATATTTCACATTTGAAAGAACTTGTACATCATTTGGACCAAAGAGAACATACCTTCCTGAATCAGTTATTTGAGAAACTGAAGCAAGATTCTTCTTCAAACCTGGAACATGATAAACATTTTCTAAGATAGTATCTCCCTTAGAGTTATCTTCTTTAAAATGGCCTTCTTCCATTACTGGATGCAAAGAATTAGCAGCTGTTACAATGACTTTATTCCCACAATGTGGATGAACATCACATAATATAGCGGCATTTCTTGTTGCATGATGAGAACAACCAGAATCAACAATCCATTCATTTTTATAGTCAATAGAAATATTGGCATCTAGAAGTGCGTCGGTCTAGTGCAGAGCAAAAATCACATTTACTGGCTGATCAATAACATGAATGGCAAAACACTTCTCCCAATTTGGTTGTTCAGATTCACTGCATTCTTGTACAACATTAGCTTCTGTCTCCAATTTGACACAACAATTTGATTCAACATGACCAGGCTTCCCACATCGATCACATTTCACTCTCACCCGACAATCACGTTTTATGTGTCTCGGCTTTCCGCATCGATAACAAGTTCTGGAGTTTCCCACACGTTGCTCCTTAATTTTGGGCTAATTTCTTCCTGCAAAATAATTTGATGAACTCTCTTTCCTTTGTTCTTTAGCGAAAAGAACATCCTGCGATTGAGGAGTAAGCTTGTTGATTGCTTGCTTCATTAAAGCTTCCTGGTTTGATAGCAAATTCTCTAGTTCAACAATGGAAGGTTGAGTAGCCCACCCTTGTATCGAAGATACAAAAGGCATAAATTCTTTCCGCAGACCCTAAATAAGATAATGACGCAAACGTGCATCACTAACTCACTCTTCTGTATCTAGCTCTAAAATTTCAGAACACAAATTTTTAACTTTTAAAAAATACTCTTCAACTGAAAGATCACCTTAAATTGTTGCAGATAGCTCATTTTCAAGGTATTGCAATCGAGCTATGTTTTTCTTTGTAAATAGCTTTTCAAGTGTCTCCCATACTTCTTTTGGTGTCTTCTTATCACAAACATGCTCGATGTATTCTTTGCTTATTGACGTTTGTAAAGCAAATAGAGCTTTACCACACTTGATTTTCCACTTCCGTCGCAACTCAACATTTTGAGGAGTGTCTGCAGGAATTGTCGTGTCATCTCCATAAACTAAATCCCACAAATCTTGTCCCTGCAAGTAAGCTTCCATACATAGCTTCCAGTAATTATAATTATTACCAACAAGCTTGTCCACAGAAACTTGAGAAAGAGCACTACCACCATTCATATTTTGATTAAATAATAATATCAGGAGCAACTAGAAGCCAGAAGCTCTGATACCATGTAAAGAAATTGAAGTGTAGAAAGAACTGAAGTAAAGGATAGCAACTGAAAGAAAAATGATATTACTCAATCAAAATAATAGAAAACAGAACAATTGGAAAGTGTTTTTGACAAAGACTTGATACAATGATAATGAAAAGCAGTTTCGTATTTAAACTAAAATTTCCAACTAATTTACTATAAGGAAGCTATCGTGCTCCTTGATTTATTCCATAAAATAAAAACGGATTTCTAAAAAATAGTGAACCAGATAATTAACTTGGACTCATTCAACTTGGCAGTAAGTTGCACTAATTTGTGACATATGCTATATGTTTTTTTATTTCAATGGGCAGCATTAATATAATTAATTTATACAAACATTTAAAAAAGAAATAAATATAATTATAAAAGTCTACTATTACATTTAATTACAATATTAGAAATATACAAGTTCTACAAATATATTCGAAAGACTTTTACATTTATTTATAATATTGGGAAGATATAATTCTATTTGGTCTCTTCAATTTTATTTGTGCAATATAAAAACCTATTCATTTTTTTATTAATTTTTGTGTCTTAAATATTATTTGTACAATATGACAAGATATTAACGCATTTTCTCTCTAGTTGCTATCATTAATTTCACTAATAAAATTAAATATTAAATTAAAAGAAAAATTTTTATATTCAAATATTCATTAAGTTATAACATTCTCATAGTCATAAATCTTATTTGGTCCAAAGTCTACAACTGCCTAGAAAAAACTAAAGAAGGTAAAAGTGTTGGATTGTTTGTGTCACAAATTCACAATTCACAAACTAATTAACTTGGGAACGTATTAGCAGCAGAGATGAGCTTAGACTTCAAAGAGATAAATTCTGAAATTAATGTAACATTGTTGAATTGGAATTGGAATGTAATTTTTGAAATAAATTTTTATTCTTTATTCATAAAGAATTTAATTTCTTATATATATATATATATATATATATATATATATATATATATATATATATATATATATATATATATATATATATATATATATATATATATATATATATATAACTTAGATTACACTGAAATAATATTTAATTTTATACGTATTTTTTTAAAATTTTTTTAACATTAATTTTTTCAGTAAAATTTGAGTTTAACGTTTGCTCCTAAAGTATTTTTTGAATTTAAATATCCACATCTTTTAAAAATTTTCAATTCTAAAATTTTAGTTAATATTCAGAAGGTACAACCGTATAAGTATTATCACTTAGCTTAGCTATCTCCGATAGGCACTTTTTTTTTTTTTTTTCCTTTTTTCTTTTCTAACACAAATCCAAATTTCGTTCGATATAAAACATTTTTCACAATTACTTTTGTTAACAAAATAATCTTTCCATTTAAAATTATTAAAATTTTCCATTAAATGAATGAAAAAATATCAAAATACTCTTGTATATATTGTGGTCATAAAACCTAGTACACTGTAGTCTTTCATTTTTTTTTTCTTTGAATACAAACTTAAATTAAATATTAATTTTTCAAATTTTTACGTAATTTTTATAAAAAAATCAAAACTATACTATATATTTTAAATAATAAAAAATATATTTTTATTATATTTAAAAATTCTACACTAACAAAAAATATATAACCTTTTATTTTAATTACTTTGAAATACAAATATAATTTTTTTACTTAAAATATAATTTTTATATTATTAGAATATCTAAATATTTTTACAAATTTTTAAAAGAAAAATTAAGTTCCATTTAACTAAAAACTAAAAAAAATTAGAAAAATTAAGTTCCATTTAACTAAAAACTAAAAAAAATTATCTTAATTATATACCAAAATTAATTTTAGATTTAATTAGACAAATTGAAACAAAAAAAAATACTAATCAATTTGAATTTTCCCCCTTATATAATCAAGGGTATTTTAGTATTTTTCTTATTAAATTTGTCATTGACTGCTATTTTTTTTGAATAACATCAAAGGATTATTTTGTTTATAAAACAAATGGGATTGATTATTTAATTAGTTTTCTAAAAAGAAGAGACAAACTTGTTAATTAGTTTAAATATGAGAGAGTAAATAGTAATATATTATTTATATTTTAATTTATATTAGATACTATTAGGAGAGAGAAAAAAATTCAAAGTAGTAGTAATTTTGACTAAGATAGTGTGAACTCTTAATTTTACACCTCATCATTTGGCCGCAATTTGACACTTGCTAAAATTAGTGTGTTATGTATAGCCAACACAACGGTTTCATTAGCCGGTTAGCGGGCAGGGATCAAGGGAGCAATGCCCCTAGAGCTAAAAATGGACTTTCAGTCGCATTAGTATGAGCATGCTTAATTTTCAAACACTGACACTTTTTCTACTATGACCGGACCTTCTGCATCAAACAATATTTTTTCAAAATTGATCAGATCTTTTCTCAAACTGATTGTTCAATTACTCTAAAATTAATTTTAAATTTATCGAAATGGACTGATTAATTTACAAAGCTCTGAAACTCCTAAAAATTGACCCAGAATTTTCAAAATCTAACCTAGCGCAAAACAAAAATCTAGATGGCGTCCTCACCCAGGTCTGGGACGGCACTTGCACCCCTCTAGGTGGCATGCCAACCGACTTGCCGGTGGGGCTAGCCCCACTTCCATTTTTGTTGTCCCTAAAATACCCCCAATATGATTTTTCAGCATTTTTTCAACCCTACCCTTTTTGTCATGCCCTGAACTCGAGGGCACGTGACCGACACTAGGACACGGAAAATGCACAAGGCTACCAGTGCCCGTAGTAAGCCTAACCAAAACATACAACATAAAGTCCAAAATTGAAAGGGCTATGAACCCAAATAAGTTAAGCAGATCCAAAAAAATCTCAACATAAAATAAAATCTCGTTGGGCCAACAACTCGTTTATTGCACTTATCTCATAAATGTAATAAATTATTAAGGATTCTGCTTAATAACAGATTTCAACTCTTTAAATACATAACTGACTATTAATAATGTACAAGTACAAAGTATAATATTGCGGAGTTCTAGAGCTATATTTACAATTATACATATATGACATATAATTCTTAATACTCAATATTACAAACTACTGCCGAAGGAAAATTGGTAGCTTACTCAATTACAACTCCTTTACAGGCTCATTCCCTGACCTAAAAACAGCAAAATGAACAGGAATGAGCGTTCGACTCAGTCAATGATACCAGCTAATATATTAAACTGATATCCTACAAATAGATTCTAATGCACATGTTATGCACTATGTTATAGAGACAGACAATTCATATCATAAAGTAAGGATGAGATACGGTTTACAGTACCACTTTAATCTCAATATGGGGAGCCGATCCCCCTATCTTGGCTCTCTGAATTCAATAATCTGTCTCTTATGTCCAATGGATCTGGCCGTCACTGGTCTGTACCACACAGCCTTGACTCGATTGATAGCGGCCTTGGCGATGAGTAGGCCCAGCCAGCATCTACCAGTCATAGCTCATTTTCTCAAACTCATCATAATCTCATCATAATCATATCATATCCAAAGTCCTAGGTGGTACTGCATCCTCCCGACCTCCATCCGTCAATCACAATCACAATACAACATAGAATATAGAATATTGATTCATCGTTCATAATCAAATGTTACATGCTTATATGCAATAGTAATGCATAATATACATATATATATACACACAAAAATGCAGATGTATATGGAAACAGGATAATACATTAGAGAGTATCACTCGCCTAACTTGACGACGCTTTTGACTGGCTTTCCTCAGAAGTGTAGCCTTTGGACCCAAGAAGACGCCAGACGCCGACACCTCGCAACAACAGACATTATCAGGATAAGAATAACTTACTTAACTAGACACAATTTAAAGACTATTGAGATTCTGATCGAGGTCTTGACAGAACCACACTGAACTGAACTCAACAACAGACTCGACAACTCAACAATAATTACTCTAAAGAGTACTAAACATAATATAACTTATTTAACAACTAAAATATAAGAATTTCGGGTTAACCTTAATGAATTTCGATCATACGGATACCGAGAATTGCGCTAGAATGATGAAACGAAACTGCTGGACTGCCCTACGTACCGCCGCTAGCTGGCCACACGCCGTTGCTGCCGATGGTGGATCCAGGTGATCTCCACACCAGCAAGTTCACCTCGACTCCAGGATCACGAAAATGGTCACCACTCGCCCGCAAGTCGCCGAAAAATGTTTTCAAAGGTTCGAGTTGCATTTTTCAATCTCCTCCTCCAACGATCCTCAGGGGGCAAGGTAAATACCAAAAGGAAGCCCTTGACACCAGGAATCGAATGGGACCAGCCATGCTCGATTTGGACGCCGGAATCGGCTGAAAACTGCCATAGAAGTCTTGGTGCCGGCGGAACTTCTCTCCCCGTGTACGCCGCCGTCCGCCGCCTGATCGGAGCACCGTTGCCTTCCTTGAGGTCGCCGGACGGTGGGCTAGCCACTGGTGGTGGTGGTGGAGCCCACCGCCAGACGGGTGGTGGCTCACCACCACTCCCAGCACCTTCTCTCTCTCTCCGCTCCTGCTGCCTCTCTCTCCCCGTCTCTTTCCTTCCTCTTCAGCTAATCACAATTCTCCTTTCTTTTCTTTTTTCTTTTTCTTAACACCAATATATATGTATACTGATATATATATATATATATATATATATATATATATATATATATATATATATATATATATATATATATATATATATATATATATATATATATATATATATATATATATATATATATATAATAATAATAATAATAATAATAATAATAATAATAATGTCAATAATAATAATACTAATAATAATGATAATTTACAACATAAACTCATATATATATAACAATAATACTATTAATGATAATAATAGTTCAATTAATAAAATTTATTCATAATAATAGTAATTATAACGGAAATCCAAATTTTCGATAAAAATATTATAATTAAACTTATAATATTAATCAATACCTTTATTATACTCAAATATCAAAATACAATTTCTCCAAAAACTCACATTAACATTTTCATAATAATAATACATATTACTTTCTTCAATTGTATATACATATGTAATACTTAAATAAAATTACCATTAATGATGCATATTCAAATAGTATGAATATTTATAATTTAGTAAAATATAGCTCCAATTCTTACTTTAATAAGGAAAATAATAAAATAATACGTTTCCGTACCAAAAAATAGGATTTTATAAAATAAATGAAAATTCAGGGTATTTCACTTTTAGTCTTTTTACTTTTCTATTTCCCAAACTACCCTCACCCTCATTTTCCTATAAATACCTCATCACTTCCTTCATTTCAAGACACTCCTTAAATTTGAGTATATTGCTATATTCAAATTCCCCTCTTATTATCCTTCCAATCACTCTCTAATTAATTAATTAATCTTTTTAATTAATTAATTAATTATCTTGCCCTAATTAAGTTAATTAATCTTTTTAATTAACTAAAACTCTTTTTTTAAATTAAAATTAATCACTTAATTAATTAATTAATTAATCACTTTTCCAAAATCAAATTAATCCTTTTTAAATCCATCCTTCATCCAAATTAATTAATTAATCATTTTAATTAACTAATCCATCTATCCATTTCATCACATTAATTAGTTAATTAATCATTTTAATTAATTAATTAATCTCCCAATCAAATCTAATCATCCGGTTCCAAAAAAATAGAATTTCGGTCTGGTAAAACCCTTTGTCTACTAAAAGCTAAGGTATTAACATTTTCCTCTCAAACCCAAATCAAAGCAATCAATCCAATCAACTTCTAAACCCCTCAACTTAATCGTGGAATAAACTACGTGGGTTTTGATCCCTATGCAATGGGGTACGTAGACACGTTTAGAATCTAAATCCAAACCTTAAATCCAAATCCCAATCAATCTCTTTTCCCCTTTTTAATTAATGTAATTTGTGAATATTTACTTTAATTATTTTACTAATCCTTCATACACCATGCATTCATGTTATGCCATATTAGTGCATTTTCTTTAATATTATTTTATAAATGTCATTCACGAAATCAATTTTTTTAAAGTCAAACTAAATTTAAAAGTCAAATTTATATTATTTAAAACTAAAAATCTAATCTCCTAACTCAATCTATCAACTTCTAAACCCCTCCACTTAATCGTGGAATAAACTACGTGGGTTTTGATCCCTATGCAATGGGATACGTAGACACGTTTGGAATCTAAATCCAAACCTTAAATCCAAATCCCAATCAATCTCTTTTCCCCTTTTTAATTAATGTAATTTGTGAATATTTACTTTAATTGTTTTACTAATCCTCCATACACCATGCATTCATGTTATGCCATATTCGTGCATTTTCTTTAATATTATTTTATAAATGTCATTCATGAAATTAATTTTTTTAAAGTCAAACTAAATTTAAAAGTCAAATTTAGATTATTTAAAACTAAAAATCTAGTCTCCTAACTCAATCTAGTTCGAGACTAGTGATTTTATCCTTGGATAATTAATTGAAAATTAATGAATTGGAGTTAATTGGATTTTTCCTTAATTTTTCCATTTAAAAATGAATTAGGATGGCAACTCTTAAAATCATTTTCAAAAATTAACCAATCCAAATCCGGAAGGTTTCATTGTGAGTTTAAACCCGAATGAGTATTCCGATTCCCTGTAGCAGATTGGGTTGGTGTTTGGGTGAGACCTCACAAATAGATACAATTGTGAATAGTTTTATAAGTTTAGATTATATAATAGTCAATTCTCAAATGAAGTGATGAAATTATAAAAAGTTGAAAAATTTAAAATATTTCAAGTTAACAGGCGTATACCCATCAATGGTCTGATTTATATCAATATTTTAAAATTTAATTTGATTTTACTTATTGAGTAAAAATTGACAAGAAATCTTGAGTTAAAGAAAAAAATTGGCAAGAAATCTTGAGTTAAAGATTTGATTGGAGTTAAAATAAAATTCATTTAAATAAATATTAAGTACTATATAAGAATAAATCCAATAATACAAGTGAACTAAATAAATACATTCAAATTGACAAAATTTTACTAAAATTGATAAGTTAATTATTCTAAACAAACTTATATATTTAGATGTATATATGCTAATTTCGCTTATTTTAAGTGTGAGAAGTGAAATGGTTTTGGGTTTGAATCTCTCAGTTTATATAAATTTTCACCTTTTTTGTTGAGTAGCCTAAAGTGTTATTTTGCTTATTGAACTTTCTGTGGAAAGAAAAAAATAGTGCAACAAATGTTCTTTCAACCAATAAAAAAAATAAATTGAAAATAGAAATATAAATATGTAAAAAAGCGATAAATATTACCAAAACTAATATTATTATAATTAAAGCAATTGACTTTTTTAATTAATAAATTGAAATATTTGTCATTCTATTAACTTTAAAAGTAATTACATGTTTTTTAAAATATTATTATGAAATATATTATTGTATTTTCCTTTTCCCAACTATTTTTCATGTATAAAATATTATTACCTTTAAAAGAAAAATAAAATTCTGTTGTCCTTAAAAAAATTATCATAAGCATAAATATATTGTAATTTTTATTAGGGGGCCGTCCACAAAGAAAGTTATCACCTAGCATGCAAATGTTGGTGAAAACTTTGGTTTATTTTATTTTATTTTATTTTTTTCTCTTTGTCCTTATTTTTCTTTCCTCTTAATTTTTTAACTTAAAATATTATTTTTTAATATTATGAAAAATTAATCATGTAACTTTTAAGTATTATTATTTTTTTTTTTAGCATTGGATGGAGAAATTTAACATTGATGATATTTAAACCCAAGCCTAACCTTCATTTTTGTTGTTGATTATTTTTTAGAAATTAAGAAAATAATAATTAAAAAAAAAAAGGAAAAGCAAAAAAATAATAAAAAAAAAGGCATTTTTAAACAAATGGCCTAAAAACATAAAAATTACTTTTTTTACTATCTCAATTTTTTTTTCTTTTTTGCAAAACTAGCCAATAAACCTAAAAAATGATAGTTACAGCTTTCAATTCATGTACTTCATTTATGTCCCATCTTTTTTCTTTAATTATTTATTCAGATATGATTTATTTATGGCAATTCTTATCCGAATAATTATGAAATCAGAATTACCAATTTTTTTAATATTATTTATTTATATTTGTATAAATTTAGTTGAAAATATGTTATTTATAAATAATTATTTATTTTATAAAAATTTAAAATTAATTATTAATAGAATTAATTTATATCATATAAAATTGATTCTTTAAATTTCAAGTAGTATTTATATGTTTATAAGTATATATTATTTGTTATCTCAATTTGTTATTTATTCTATTTTTAATTAATAGTTTTAATCATAATTATATGCTTCTCCTCAATTAAGCAATTTTGTTAGTCTAATCTAAATAAAAAAATAATTTTTTTCTCTTATTTGTTGATAGGATTGACACAAAAAGTGTATGATGGTATATCTATCATAAAATTTGTGTTAATTCTGCTTCACATCTCATTAATTTGTACATTTAATTTTCTTTTTTTTTTTTTTTCAAATTATCTACATTTTGATTTTTTCTTTAAACAAAAACTATATAATATCAATTTTAGAATTTAAAAATTAATATAAAATTAAAAACACTAATTTCTTGTTAAAGTATATAATATCAATTTAATTTTCTTTATTTTTTTTTCAAATTATCTACATTTTGATTTCTTTATTTTTTTTTTCAAATTATCTAGATTTTGATTTTTTTCTTTAAACAAAAAGTATATAATATCAATTTTAGAATTTAAAAATTAATATAAAATTAAAAACACTAATCTCTTATTAAAAAAGAGAATAAACCACAATAAATAGTATGCATTATCATAAAATTTAATATTCTTTTAGTACCATCAGCAAAATAATATATGTTACCATAAAATTTAGCCTTTTTTTAATATACAATTCGCATCTAAAACAAAAATTCAATATACTTTTAGAATGTAATTAGTATCTATTATTATTTATACAAGTTATAAATTTCAAACAAAATAAAAAGTCACACCAATAATATACATTAAACAAAAAATAGTATACTTATAGCAAATAATTAGTATATAATACTGTTTAACATTTAATTTGTGAAACACATTAAATAAAATTCAGTATACTTTCTCAATAAAATTAGTATCTATTACTGTTTATATAAACCATGAATTTTGAATTAGATAAAAAGTTACAGCAAATAATACATTAAATAAAAAATAGTATATTTTTAGCAAATAATTAGTATCCAATACTATTTAACACTTAATTTATGAAATTTATTAAATAAAATTCAATATACTTGCACAATGAAATTAGTATAAATTGTTGTTTATACAACTTATGGATTTTAAACCAAATAAAAAGTCACAGCAAATTGTATATATTAAATAAAAAATAATATATTTTTAGCAAATAATTAGTATCTAATATTGTTTAACATTTAAATTTATATTTCAAGAAAACTAAAAAAAAATAAATGTTAATATGATATAATTTTCTAAAAAAATTATAAAATATTTATTGGATTGATTCAAAACCATTATAAATTCTATTAAATTAATGATTCTTTACAAAATAAACCCAAAACTCTTTATGACTAAGGTACTAGTAGTTCAAAATTCAAATACTATCAAAAACTCCATTCATTTAGCTTCGGCTCATTAAATGATAGGGAAAATTTCAAAAATAACTAAAAAAAGGCAAAAAATATCATTTTCACTATACTCATGAAAAAATTTCAAAAAGACTGTCTAAATTTCAAAAAATAACATTTTTACCTAGTTATATGTTTGGCAAATTTTTTGAATTTGTTCACAAAAAAAAAAAAAACACTTAGAAAATGATAAAAAATAAAAAGATATTAATTTATATTACATTAATGTATACCAACAACTTTATATACAAATTACAAATTTGTAAAAGATAAAAAGATATAATAATAGTAAATGGTATACGTATACCAAAATTCGGTATACATTAAGTAGATATTTGATATTTGCAACTACTTTATATATATATATATATATATATATATATATATATATATATATATATATATATATATATATATATATATATATATATATATATATATATATATATATATATATATATATATATATATATATGCAAATTTGAAAAAAATTAAAAAGATAAACTCAGTAAATGGTATATGTATACCAAAATTTGATATATTAAGTATATATTTAGTATTTGCAGCTACTTTATTACATACATATTGCAAATTTCAAAAATTAAAAAGATAAACTAACAATAAATGGTATATGTATACCAAATTTTAGTATACTTTAAGTATACTAAAATTTGGTATATGTATACCATAAATTGGTATACATTTAGTATATGTTTGGTATCTGCAACTACTTTATATATACACAAATTACAAATTTGCAAAAGTAAAAAGATAAACTAATAGTAAATAATATATGTATACCAAAATTTGGTATATGTTTGCTATTTGCAACTACTTTAAATATATACATATTGCAAATTTAAAGACTTAAAAAGATAAACTAATAGTAAATGGTATATATATACTAGAATTTGGAAAGTATCTGCAAACTTTAATGTATACATATTGCAATTTTGAAAAAATTAAAAAGATAAACTAATAGTAAATGGTATACGTATAGCAAAATTTAATATATGTTAAGTACATGTTTGGTATCTGTAACTACTTTATATATATACATATTGCAAATTAGGAAAGTCAAAAAGATAAACTAACATTAAATGGTATATGTAATTTTGAATGATATTCATCTATTATAAATGTAAAATACATTTGACATATACTAAATATATTGAATAATTTTCTCTAAATTAGAGGAATATTGACCAAATAACTATTGCTTTTGGCTTTCTTTTGGTTCAGTAATTACAATTAATTATTAACATCTAATTAATGATGTATAATTAAAGAGTGAAACACAAATTATTAAAAATTTCAACTCTCAAGTTTTCAATTTTAGTTTTGAATAATTAACTATTAAATTTTGAAACGTTATTTTAAAATTAATGTTCTCAAATACCATATATTAATAGTTGGAAATTCAATCATTTTAAGGTTGATTCATCCAAATTGATCCATTATCATCACTAGTGAATCAAACATTTAATATATGATAGAATATTTATCTTATAATTCATCAATTAGATTAATAATTCAAATTCTTGATAGGGAGACAAGGTAATTATTGTTATTAATTCAAATACTAAAGTTTTAAATAAAGCACAATAAGCTAATTGGGACTTGTAAAAAGATAAAATAAAAGCAAAAAGTATATGTATAATTTGATATATGTTAAATATGTATTTAGTATCCGCAACTATTTTTAACATATACTGATTACAAATTTGAAAAAATAAAAGCATAAAATAACATTAAATTATACACATATAAGTATATGTTTGGTATTTTTTTTAGTAAATGGTATGTATTTGGTATATTTTTTTAGTTTGTTCACAAAAAGAATAGACCCAGGGAATGGTATATTTTTGGTATATATATGGTATACGTTACATATGTAATTGAAATGTCTAGTATATATTTAATATTTAGTATATATATGCTACAATTGTTATAGCATTGATATATTATTTCATATATATTTAGAATATTAAACTCAAAATAAATGAATTTATCTATTTATTTAATCTCAAATAAATTTCAAATAAATTTCTTTAATCTCAAAATTAACAGTCAATTCTTGAACATATTTATTAATTCTCAAATTGATACTCAAATAAACTTAAACTTAAATAGTTTAAATTCAAATTTGAATTAATAGATTACTACTTAAATTATATATATTTTTAAAAATATATTTAAAATTATAATGTGTTTTGTTACTAGTTTCATTGTAACTTAATGTTTATTTCATAACTTATCCATAAGTCCATGTCTTTCTAGTACAAAAGAATATAGAAAAAATATATTTAGGGGTACTAGGTTTGGGGCAGAGAAAAAATATAGAAAATAGGGTAATGGGGCATCAAAAAAAGAATATGGCACAAAAGAAAATGGAAAAAAAAAAAAAAAAAAAAAGGTATACAAAAGAAATTAAAACAAAGTGAAAGTGAATAAAAATAAAAAGCACGGTACAGAAGACATGTTTGAGGAAATTAGAGGGTATGCTGTAATTTCCTCTAAATGATATAAAGTAGAAGTTCAAAGCTCAAAACTCAATTCATTTAACTTTCCCAAAACTTATGAATATGCAACCTCTCTAAGATCTTTGGGCCCAAAAAAAAAAAAAAAAAAAAAAAAAAGTCTGTAAGATTACATATTTACAGTTTAACCATTTTATCTTATTTACTTTATTTTTTTTCCTTTCTAATTTATAAATACTTTTGCTGGTAGTCAAAAACTATAATATAAAAAGAATTAACAATTAATATTAAAATTCAAATTAAATTATATATCATTTTTTGAAAGAAAAAAAAAGATTTAGGTACATCTCAAAATTCTAATTAATTATATATTTAACAGTAACACTCTTCTATTTATTTATTTATTTTTTCATTGTTTTCAAACTAAGTATAATCAACTTCATTTTCAAAATAATGATCCTTGACTATTAAGTTGAGTATACCCTTGATTATTATACTTAAGAAAAAAAATAACAAGATATATAAAAATAAAAAAAATTCATTAAAGAATATAGAGTGCAATTAAGGGTTCAAATTTAACTATATGACATTTTTATTTGACTAATAATATTTCAACTATTTATAGAGAAATTTAAGAATAATTTCATAATTATTTTCAATAATAAAACAGATATGAAATAAATATAGTAAAAATATAAAATAATTACTTACTCTTTTTTTTTTTTTTTTGCCAACATAAAAATAATTACTTACTCGTATAAGTTAAACATTCTCATGTTAATTTGCACAACGATTGAAAAGCCATCAAAATGGACGTTGGAATAATTTTGGCAAGCCCACTCCATTAATGGTTAACCTTAAAATAATAATGGCAAAAAAAGAAAAATCCCTTTAATCTTATTTTATAATTCATGATTTGTAGTAGTACCATAATTATTATTTTATGATTTCTTTTGAATAAGAGAAAGAATTTTTATTTTTATAAGAAAAATTAACAATAAATTATGAAATAAATATACTATTAATTCAATAAATTTAATATTAAATACGTGTTTTCATTTATTGAGGTTGGAGCGAAGCAGCGCCCACGTTAATGCCATAGACGGACAGAACTCCTCAAAACCGCTCGCAAAAGTAGCATTTTGAGTTAAGGACTATTTCAATTAAATTCAAGAACTTTAATTATGTTTGATAAAGAAGGGGCTAATGGAATATTATGGGTGTCAATTAGACTTATTTACCGGTTGGATTTGAGCTTAAAAAATATTAAATTAAAAATTTATAATTTTTTTCAATGATTGAAATCTAAACCTAATCTATCAACAGAAATAATGTCTCGTTGCTTTTATAAAAGTGGCTATGGATTAATGGGGTTGGTTGGATTAAAAGCATTATGTATTACAAAGGTTCAGACTTCATAGAATAGAGAAAAGAAACGAGAAATAGATATCAATTAATATTACAGTTTGATTTCATTGAAAATTAACAAATTGTTTCATTATTCTTGAACAGAATCTGATAAGAAAAAAAAAAAAAAAAACAGAGAGGGCATGGACTCTACTAACTAATAATTTCTCCTAATGATTAATAGTCAATTAATAAATGATAATTGGATGACAAATTAATTATATTTTGATTTTAAAAAATGTTTTTTCTATTATTGTTTGTTCAAATGACAGGTAAGATTAATTAATAAATCATATTAATTACTTAAAGACTCAAAAGTCTTTGATTTGTTAGGAGTAGGGTACCACAAGGATATATACATACATATTATCTCTCCGTTATAAAAAAATTATCATTAAAAATATTAATTTTATTTATTAATAAATTACCATTTAATAATCTAATAAAAAAAATAATAAAATAGCTAATTATCCTTCCATTTTTTAAGTATGAGAAATATTTCTTTAATTTATACTGCAATTAATAGGGATCTTTTTGACAATTTATGATAAAGTTATTACTACTTTAAAAATAGTGATTTTTTTTAATAGCTATTTTTTTTTAAATGGAGGGAGTATATATATATTTTGAATATCTAGAAGAGGGAAATCAATTTTGAGTCAATTACTTAAAAAAATATATATTTATTATTAAATTATATTTTAATATACTACTATTAAGATATTTTAGAAGGACTCTATTGAATGATTTTTTTTTTTTTTCCAAAGCACCTATGTAATAAATTCTCATAATAAATGTTATGTATGATATATGAAAGAGTCATAAGTATCAAAAACATAGAGACAATTTCCCAAAAAAAAAAAAAAAAAAAAAAACATAACTAGAGACAATGGCCAATGTAAACAAGACATATTATATTTGATAATCTCACAACTGAAATTAAAAAAAGAAAATTACTCCAAGAATGCCATTATTAGGTGACATTCACATTCACATATTAAAAAAAAAAAGAATCAAGTAATTCTAGACTACCTAACTCTAATACTATTTCTTGATACAATTAAAGACAATAATTTAAGGACATTAATTATTTTCCTAAAAAAAAAAAAAAGGAAAGGACATTAATTATTGCACATATCCTTACAAATATCCTAAAACTTTCCTTTTTTGTTCAATTCTATCATAAATGAGGAATATTATGAGGTGTCAACTTACACATCTGTTGAGATTCGAAACTCTTAATTAAGACTGAATTTCCATTATTTTAGCTTATTATCTACCATTGATTTCTGAAAATGGAGTGAGATAGCCAAGGGAGATATCCAATTCTTTGAAAGATGGCGGCAATGGTGGCCACATAAAAGCGGGTCTTTCATTAGGCACCGGCGGTGGTAAAATTTGCTTTTTCAAAACCTGCAAAACAGTTTTCATGTTAGGCCTTGTATTTGGATTTGGATGACAACAAGCCAAACCCAGAATTAAAACCCATTCCATTTCTTCTATCTCAAAATCTCCTTTCAATCTTGAGTCTGCAGCATCAACAATTCTGCCTTTTTGATGAAGCTCCCATACCCAGTTCACTATGTTGCAACTATAATCATTTTGATTGCTTTGGCCTCCTGGTCTTCTTCCACAAGCAACTTCTAAAATTAGAATACCAAACGCATAAACATCCGTTTCCACTGTGAATCTCCAGGTCAGAATACTCTCCGGCGCCATATAACCTGGAGTTCCGGCGACTTCTTTTGTTGAATGGTGAGTTTGATCGCTCAACTTGATTGTTCGGGCAAGTCCGAAATCTCCCAGTTTTGGGTTGAATTCGGAATCTAGCATTATGTTGCTTGATTTGATGTCTCTGTGAAGCACTTTCTCTTCACAACCATTGTGCAAATAGTCTAATGCTTGCGCCGCCCCTGTTATTATACTCAGTCTTGTTCCCCAGCTTAATGTAGATGATTCGCTGGATTTTTCATCGGAGAAAATGTATTTTTCCAAGCTACCTTTTGGTAAGTACTCGTAGACGAGAAGGTATTCTCGTTTTTCGTAGCACCAACCGATTAATTTGACAAGATTTTTGTGATGAAGATTGCCAATTGTTGTGACTTCTGCAATGAACTCCGTTTTGCCTTGTGTTGATTTCTTGGAAACTTTCTTGACAGCCACTTCTCTGTCTCTGATCACCCCTCTGTAAACTGTTCCAAATCCGCCTTTCCCAAGTTTGTTCTTCGGACTGAAATTGCCTGTTGCTTTTCTCAGTTCTTTTAACTTGAACTTTCTTGGAGCTGTAGAGCAGCCTTGAATGGCTTCTTCAATACTGGGATAAGCATCTTCCAGTTTTTCTCTGTCTAATTTTCTTTTCCAGTACAAGGAAAAAGCAATACCAAACAACAAGACAACTCCAACAAGTGGAACTACAACCCAAACCCACACCAAGCGTTTATCATCTATGTCAATAGCATTAAATTCCCATGTTTTCACGCAGTTTAGTTGAGTAAAATTGCTGGTAGAGGCCGAAAATCCAACAAAGACCTTTGGTGGAAGAAGCTTTGAGAGATCAAGAATCTCCCAAAAAACAGGATTATTCATGTCATTGACAAAAAGGGAAAGATTTTTGGCTTCGCCTTTATACTCAACACGTACATGGATATCTTTACCAGCAGATATATTAACTCCAAGAGAAGTTAATGAGACTTGTCTACGAGAGTAGATGCTATTGACATCCAAGCCAACATGGTTATCATCAAGATCTTCTTGGTAGCTTTTTCTGGTATCAAATTCTATAGCTACAGTTTTGGCTTGAGAAGAACCATTCATTGATGGACTTACGATGCCAAGCCATTGTCCATCACTATTATCTGGAACGGAGGTATTATCTGTTAAAATAAAGGCTAAGCCTTCACCACTTTGTTTTGTCTGGTTTAGGATATTGAGAACAAAGGAAGTGTTAAAAGATGAAATAATGGTGCCATTATTTCTCCAAAGTTTGAAAGGAGTATGGTACAAAGTTCTTCCAGATAAATCAGTGATAGGAGCTCCACGAGCATCCAGAGTAACTTGGATAGCACCTTTCGCTATGTATGATTTGTTTAATTTAAGTAAAGGTCTATCAGCTGGGTCATTGAATCCTGAAAAATTGAAGTGGAGGCTTTGCACTTGAGGGAAAGAAACCCACAAGAAGGTTGCTAGGATCAAGAACTTGACTGCAAAAGAAATTTGCATATCTTGCAAAAACAAAATTAGAAAACTCAGAAATCAGAATATGGGTTTGATAGGATTTGAAATTTGATTGCTTTGTTTGTGGAATATATAATATAATTAGCTAAAGAGGAGAAGGTGGTGGTGAGGGTTAGGAGTTGGCCAAGAATGAAATTTAAAATAAGTTAAAGTCAATTTAATGACTTACTGTTCAAGAGAGGAGAAGTAAGTTTCCTTGTATTTTCTCCTTTTTGTATTTGTTTTCTTTTTTCCTTTTTGTATTTGCTTTTTTTTTTTTTTCCTTCTTTTATATTCTCCTTGAAACCTCAGAAAAGCATTTGTGAGGAAATGCTATATGGCCTTAGAAATGAATGAACATATGGTTGACCATTACGGTGGATAAGCAAAATATATATTGCACCGAAAGACAAAAACTTCAATAAAATTGCTAATTATACTAAACATGATACCTCTGATATTTTGTCCTTTTAAAAGAAATAAAAAGACTAATCAGATCACATTTAATTGATCACTATCTATTATTTTATAAAAAAATTATACTATAATAAATGAATAATTTTAATTAATAACTTTAAAATAATTTTATTTAACTGTAAGCAATATTATTATAATTAATGAATAAAAATTTTCTTTTTTTTTTTTTTTCAACGTTAACTAACTTATGAATTATTTCCTTTAATTTAATAATAGTATACAGCAGAGTCTTAAACGCAATCTTAATCATAAATTCAAAGGAACTGCGCTGTGTCTGTTGGCACGTGACGATAGGGGCTTATGTCGGATGGCACGTGACGATAAGGGTTTATCTGGTTCTAATAGAAGTTTTAACTATGGAGTGGCCAGAAAAAAAGAATTTGCATGAATTATTATTATTATTTTTATTATTTAGAGGACAGTATAAATGTCGTATAATGTAAAAAATTTAAGCATTGCTTTTTAATAATATAGTTATTGTTTAAGGATAAATTAATATTATGTCTTAATATTATAGGATTTTGCATTCTTAAAACAAACATATGTATTATAAAATTTTTGGAAAACAAGCATAATTCAAACTAATGTCGAGTTATATATGTACCTATTATTTGTTACGAGTATCTTACATCTATTAAATATAAAAATATTAAGTGATTAATATAAAAATAGACTTTTTGACCTTAATAAACTAGCTTTTAAGGTTAGTTTTTTTAAATTTATATTAAAAATTTAACATAATATCATAGTAAGTTAATCTTATTTATTTAATTATTTTACTTGTTAGTTCAGTTTATTTGATTATTTAATTATCTTATTAGTTGATCTAATTTATTTGATTGTTTAAATACAAAAATTAATATAAAAATAAATTCTCTAATCTTAACAGACTCAATTTTAAGATTAGTTATCTTAAATTTATATTAAAAATTTAATTAACTGTCATAAACACGTAGGAGATTAAATAGTTGGGGAAAGAGTTTTTGCAATTTTTATTGTTGAAGTTGTTGGCAAAACATATTTAACTAAAATAAACAATAACAAGCTTTAATATTTTCTAGAAAATTTAAATAAACTTGAATAAGTTCATTTATCAACTGCGGTAATCAAGGCTATTTCATGAGTTTTTCTATTTCATTAATGGATCCCACAATAACGTAAAAATCAAACAAGTCTAGGCATTGGGCGTATGATGTTTTTCCATATTAATTATTCAAAAATCAACTTGACAAATAATAAGGATGTTTGTTACAGATTCTTATTTAATTAAATGTATAGTCAATGAAAATGATTTATATTGGGATTCATGAGTTTATTATTTTGGTTTTGATTATCTCTTTGTAATTTTCTTCTTGACAGTGTCAACAAAGGAAACTTCATTACTGACATAATTAGACTAATCAACAATTTCAGGAAAGACAAAATTAGGGTACTGTATATATATGTATACATACATAAATAAAAAATTGATTTTATTCTAAAAAATCCATAATTAATCTTATCTTTAAATGTCAAATTTTCTCATGAATTTGAATGAATCAAAGTCTTCCTGAACATATATATATATATATATATATATATAAAGAAAGAAAGAAAGAATTGAAAAATGGGGTTTGGGGGAGGAATTAAGGATATTTCTTGCTGGGTGGCAGAGATAGTGAGATCTACACATAATAAGGAAAATATGTTATATTTGTTGCTGTTAACGTCGTTTAATCAGTGAATAAATGTTCAAAGTTCCACATTCAATCTTTTTGTCAATGATTCTTTTTATCGACAAAAAAATGTAACTATCGACCTTTTAATGTAGCTAGGTGTGCGTTGTGTCATACCAATTGGTGGATCTCTTGAGCGGGAGTGACCATGGTTATAAAATCTAGACCGGACAGGCGGATTGATTCGATGATCCTAATATTAAATCGGTCCAAATTTATTATTACACCAGATTTATAGTTGCTTAACAAAAAATTATGTGACTCGACAGTTAAATTGGTGACCCGGCCAGTAATCCGATAGCCTGACAATTTCAATTTTTTTTTTCACTATAATTCACTTTTATTTGAATAAATTATTATGATATTAACTTTAATTTTAATTTCTGAAGATTTATTTAATTATTTTGTATTTTTATTCTATAAAATAAAAGTTATAAAATTTTCATTTCATTTTAATCTTTAATATTAAATTAATTTTAATCCCTGAAATTTAATAATTTAATTATATTTAATTTTTAAATTGATATATAATGAAATATTTGAACTTATTTATACATTTTGATAAAAATATAAGGATTAAAATTATTAAATCTCAATTTCTCTTTTTTTTTTTAGTTCATAGTGTGATTTATGGATATAAAAGTTTAAAAATATATGAAATATCTAATGGACTTATTTATGTATTTTTTTTTATGTTTATAAATTAAAATATCTAGTTAGTTAATTTTTATTTTTTAGTAAAAGTTTATATATTCCTAAATTTTTTAATATTTTATATTTTTTTATTATATAAAATTATAAATTATATATATTTAATTAATTATATCAACCCACCGGTTCAACTATTGACTCGTTGACCAAATTTATAAATCGCGTTGATGTCTGATTTGAATTTAATAATGATGGAAGTGACAGTCACCTCTTTAAAATTTTTTTAAAAACTCTTACATTATATTGCTAAGCAATTTAAATATTTAAAAAATAATGTCCATCCGCATAATGTCGTTATTTTTTAATATTTTATTGATATTTGCTAAGATATATTAGCTCTTATTAATTTTTTGCAGGATATAAACATAATTAATTTATTATATTTTTATATCTTTTAAATTATAGTTTGTAATTACGCTTTTAATTTTTTTTTAATAACTAAACTATTAAATTGTAATTTTAAATATTATAAATTAACAATTACTTATTTTGAAAATTTAATTCATATTTCTATAATTTTTAATTTACTTTTTAATCGAATAAATTAAAAATTATTTTCCATGCCTATATTCTTGCAAGTTGTGTAATAATGTGTAATGGATAGTCAAGTCTAAATTCTAATTATTATAAATGAACTTTCAAAGTCTAGTAATATGCTTTTATTCACTTTCCGTACGGCGAACAGAAATATTGGGTTTTTCTGGGAAATTTTGCATCCAGCTAGACTAAAGAAGATTCTTATAGATGTCCATTTAAAAATAATTTTTCATTATATATAAATTTTTATTTTCAAGGAAAAATCAATTGTACCCTTTTATTTAAAAATTTTATATATATAATCGATCAACATACAAATATGGCTATTTAGAATGCATTTGATAAATCGTAATAATGTAATCAAATGTATTTTTAATGTAAATTTACATTAAAAATATATTTAATTATACTATATTACATATCATTACGGTCTATCCAACAATACCTTAGGTCTTAAGAGTCGTGTATATATATATATATATATATATATATATATATATATATATATATATATATATATATATATATATATATATATATACACGCTATCATCTTGTAAGCTTATTAATATTGATTTGAATATTTTTTTTTTATCATGTATTGTTTGATTTGAGTATGATTTTAATTGCTTAAAATCAATTACTGACATGATTGGTTTTGATATGAGACATGGATTACAAATTAACTAATAGTAGCATACCCAAAAAATTTTCAGTGGGATAAAAAATATACATGCAATTAAAAAAATTAAACGATCAATTTTGTGTAATTTTTTAATAATAAATTTTCTTGTTTTTCAAAAAATCATTCTTTTTAATTTTGTCTTTAAATAAGTGTTTAATGATTTTAATTAGCAAAATTAGGCTTTATGAAAATCAATTTTTATTAATTTTTTATTAATAAAATGTCAATTTTAATCTTTTGTATTATAAATGAATTTTAACTATTTCTTTTCAAACATAATAATTACTATGAAAAATGTAACTTTCATCTTGTAAGTTTTATTTATTTCTATTGATAATTTTTAAAAAAAATGAAAATCAGTTGTAAAAATGAAATATATCTTTTCATAATAATTCAGAGCAGGAACACAAGCTCGAAGGCCACAACATCTGGGCAGAAAAACCTGTTAGTTAAGTACAAAAATAAGGTGTTTTCAAACAGCAAAAGTCATCAAACTTCTCGGTTTTTACTTAGACGTCAAGAGAATAGTCATTTCTACCTGTTAGTTAACTTGGAAAAAGAAAAAATAAATGCCAACTAACGCGGAGCAATTTCTCTCGCACTAGAAAAATTTAATGATTTTAGGTCAATTTTTTTTTTCACGTGTTAAATAAAATATTTTAAAAATAAATTGAGCAAAAAATATATTATATCAAAGGTAGTAATTATTACATAATTCTTTTTAAATCACTATTGTAATTATTGATATTTTTTCTTTCATTTAATAGTACTTGAGTATTTTTAGAATTGTAATCTTGAATTTAAATTCTAATTAAAGCCTATATATATATATATATATATATATATATATATATATGTGTGTGTGTGTGTGTGTATTATTAGGCTAAAAACCCAATTTCACCCACATACTTTGCTCTGAATCTCAATTTCACCATCTTATTATAAAACAACTCAATTATCCTCCTTTATTTATAAAACTGAGCCAATTAAACCTAATTAGTGGTGACATAACGCAAGAAAACAACCCACCTAATTTATCTTTTTTTATTTTTTTTTATTTTTTATTTTTTTGGCTCGAGGAAAACTTACTTTCATTCAATTACAAGGCATGAAGCCTAAATATTACAATAATACAATAAACAAATAAAAGGACACCAATTAAGGTTCAAAGAGATTATACGCTAAGGTGGGTTTAGAACACTGAGCTTGAAGCCCCAAAGAAACACTAGAACCCAAATATGGTAAACTAAAGGCTCCGAGGTCTACAAACATGTTGAAATTACAATTTGATCCTTTAGAGGAGTCCTCATGGACAGAAGCCTTTGTTGTTTCTCCTTTCATCATAGGCACCAATTGTGACCACCAGAGAAGAGGGAGATTTGGCTTTATAGATCTTGGAGAACTCATAGCTGAAACCTCTCAAAGAAACTTGGTATATTGTAAAAAGAGCCTCACCCACTATAGATATGAAAATCCTTGAGTGGTACAAAAGCTACTAAGAAACTAATATCTTTGTCAACATATATAAATTTGACCAGCAAGAGGAAGTTTCCTTGCAAAAGGCAAACGAACCTAAATCAAAACCAAACATACCAGTCACCGATGAGAACAGACGTGTCTCCCTCTCTCCAATCTCTGTTTCTAATTTGAAGCTCTAAGAAACGAAACTTGTGAGAGAGTTAGACAAAGCCCGATCCTTTCACGGCAAGGAAACTGCCGATTAACTAGATATCAATATGTAAATACCAAGACCAGTAGATAAAAAGACCTATAAAAGGCGGTGGTTATTGAAAATATACTAAAAACTATGCAAAAAACCAAAAGAAAATGAAGGAAAGGATATCTCGTCTGGTGGCTTACCCATAGAAAACCCTAAAACTAAGGGACAAAAAGATATAGAGAAAAGGGAGAGAAAAAATTTTTTAGAGAGAGAAAAAGGGGGTTATAACCCAACTAATTTAACAACGCCATATTAATACCTATCATAAATGGATTCTGCTTTCTCTTGCTCTCTGAAAATAACCCGTTACTTTGTCTACATTTACTGAAGATTGGTAGCCATTAATTCTCAGTTCCTTGCATCATATAAGACCTGAAGCGCAATGATAAAAAGTATTTTGTTGAAGAGATTGCATTTGAGCCAGGTGTGTCAATATCATTCATTAATTATTAGTTATTTCCCAGCATTAGATCGTAATACCTCAACTAATCATTGGCGATCCTGGAGCTCAGAGTCTTTGGCCTTTACTTCAACCTCCAAGTCAGCAATTTGAATGGTAAAATTGGTGGTGACATGCTCCAACTCCTCAGACTTCTTAGTCAAAAGCCCCTGAGAACGGTCTCTCTTGGCCGCCAATCTCTTTACCTCTCCTCACAGCCCCTCTAGCTCCCCAGGTCTACTTGTTTCCTTTTCTCCTCAGCCAGGGCAGCTCGTAGCTTGGAAATCTCCCTGCTTAGGTCCTCTGAGACCATTTGAGAAGACGACTGGAGGTCAAGGAGGGTTGTTCGCTGGCGCATCATCACCTCATGATTATTGAAGATTGTCCAACGCACTACCGCTTGGTATTGAGCCAACTCATTCAGTTTCTCCCCCAAGGCCTTGTTCATTTGTGACAACTGAAAAATAAAAACAGAAATTAGACACCAGAAGATACATGTAAAGAAAAAGAAAGAAGGAAAGAGCATGCCATACCTCGCCTAAAGTAGCATCTGTATCTAGTGACAACTGCTTAGGAAAAATGGGCTCCAAAGTTAAAGGGGAGTCAGAACCCAATGGCTCAGGCCAAATTGAGAGCTCGTCCCAAATAGTCTCATCTTGTCAAGCAGTAAAGGTTTCAGCAATAGAAGAATGACTTTCAGGCACCACCCCACTTGGGGCCACGGCTTCACCCGCCTTATCCAGATGAACCAGGGTGGTTGTGTCAATGACCTCAACGGGCGAATCAACACCATGATCCTTGTCTTCCTTGAGCAACCCCTCTCTGACCTCAACATTTTTAGCAGGAGGAGACTCTGCGTTTGCATCTTTGGCTAACAAAAGATCAGGGTCAGAAATGGGAATAGCTGAAGCTGGGATAAAAGCATCAACTTGCCCCATTTGCTCTAGTAGGTCATTTAAAGATATTGGCTGCATTGACAACTTGCCAGAAGTAGAAAGAGCCATAGCAACTAAGGATGAAGAAAATAGAAAAGGAATAAGGAAAACAATATCATAAACAAATATGATAGGTAACAAAATAGGAAAAAGACAAGTATAGATTGGCCACCTTACATGGTTCCGGTTTGGCGAAAGGTCCAGCAGATGTAGAAGGACCCCTCTTCAATAGAGAATGGATGGCTTCATTGGCCATCTCCTTAACAGGTGCAAGATCTCGCCCGAGCACTGGTCCATGTATGACAATGGGGTGGGGAATCCCTATTCTCCATGGAGATTTGCCCCAAATGGGGCGGCGATTCTCCGATTTTTACTCCCATGGGGACGGAGATGGGGCATATTTCTTTCCTGTTAGTGGGGATGGGGCGGGGATGGGGAGTGTATTCCCCACCCCATAGGGATCCTTGTCCTCACCCCGTGGGGACCCGATATTATATTTACACAATTATTCTTAATATTAAAATATATATTACTTCATTAGCTTTATACATATATATTAGAGTTTCTAATTTTTTCATTCATTATTTATAATTCTTTTACATTATGATAATTTTGAAGAATTTTAGATTGAATTAATTCATCTCTTCATACTTTGTATGTCTGAATTTATTAATATTTTTTAATTAATTTATTCTTATTTTCAGCTATTATTTATGAATTTTATAAATATAAAATATATATATATATATATATATATATATATATATATATATATATATATATATATATATATATATATATATATATATATATATATATATATATATAAGTTTTAATTTAAATAAATTGGAATTAGTTTAAGCATAATTAAAATCTAAATTTTAAATTTCTATACATTATATTCCACTATCTAAAAGTATATAAAATTAAAAGGAGATAAAATAAAATAAAATTTTTGGAGATGGGGATTAAATAGTCCCCACATATGAGACGAGAATGGGGATGGGGATTCCCTGCTGAGATGGGGATGGGGATTCGTTTGAACTCACGATGGAATTCTCGGATTCAGATTGGTTAATTTTTGAAAAAGAGTCACCACCTTAATTTTATTTGGGAAAAGATTAAGGAAAAACTCAAATTGACTCCAATTAATATTTCAAAGGAAAAAGATTATTAGCCTCGAAACCAAAAAGAATTCGGGGACTAGATTTTTGGTTTATTTAGAAAAATGATTAGTTTGGCAAATTTAATACAAGATGAATTAAAATGAATTTCATGAATAATATACAAAATGCATGAACAATTATATAATGCATGAATAAACAAATAAATAAATATTCATCCAAAGCGATAAAGCAATAAAGTAAAAGAATTAACTTTACAGTTTAAAACTAAAATATGGGATACTTCCTCTAGCCCTTATGGGTTATAGGGAAGTCATACATTCTCCAAAATAAATTCAAAGTAATTACTAAAGAAAAATATTGCAAAAGAAAGATAAAGTCAATATTATAATAAAGAAAATAAACTAGAAGTAAATATCACAAAAAAAAGAACTAATTCATAAAGTAGTATACAAGAGAATGATTGTATTTTATTTAAATTGGATTTGATGCGTTAAACAAGCAAGTCTACGTATCTCTTTGAATGGGAATCAAAATTCACGTAATTCGCCTTTCTTGAGAAGGGGTTAGTTTAGTCTAACTATTTTATCATGTTTCAGTTCATTGATTGAAAAGTGGGTTAATTGATTGAATCAGATTGATGGATTACCAAGTTGTTAACTAGGTCAAGTTTTAATTAACAAGTCGATGCATTAATTCAAATTGCTTACCAAGTTGACTAAATCATATTCTAATCAACATGCCTCAAAATAATGAAAGAAAACGATAAAACATGCCAAGCAAAAAAATAATAAACGAAAAGAATAAACTAAGCAATCCTAAGAAAACAAAACAAAACAAAATAAACAGAGCAATATAAAGCAAAAGAAATACTAAAACAAAACAAAATAAGAAAACAAGAAAATAATTACCTTATGAGGATAAGACTTGGGGACGTAGGGTGGATGAAGTAGACGACTATATCACAATTCCACCTTCTGGGCTCGGTGAAACAACAACCTTCGAACGGCGACTCGGACGGCGTATTTGGGACCTCCTCAGACTGATTTGAGGAGAGCTACCTTAAAATGACCACCCAAATAAAAAATTAAACTAAAAGTTTGTTCTTTTCGGACCAAACTTACGGAGATGGTTCGCTTAATGCAAAAGCTAATCAAGCAAACCCATAAGTTAAAAGGTTATTGCTTTGAAATCAATTAATTTGATTAAGTAATTCTGAGTGTCGAAATGAGGGGGGGGGGGGGGGGGGGGGGGTGGTCTTCCTTTTATAAAGAGAGAGTTGGGAGCAAAAATGATGAATTTTCAATGTGGGATTCGCTTCCTAAGACATAAAGTTGCATTGGACGCTTCGAGAACCGCACACAGAGGCTTACAGTGTAACCGCATAGGACTTGTGCGGTTTCGCATAGACCCTATGCGGTTTTGCACAACCTCTGTGCGATTTCGCATAGGGTTTGTGCGGTCACGAAGAGCCCTATACGGCCCCTATGCCTTCGTACGCCCTTTTTTACCTCGTTCTCACCCATTTCAGATTCGATTTAAGCCCTGTTTGATTCTAGGTTCATAATCGAGTGCCAGTTGTTTGGAGGTGTAAATTTGAGGGTTCACAGCAGGCACCCCCCCGCGAACCTGCTCGGCTATCATATCAAAAAATGCATTATTAATAAGAAAATTTCTCGAGGAGTTAGAGTGGGTTCGCTCAGAGGAGGAGGAAGAAGAATCACCTATGGTCTGGCGAATAAGACTAGTAACCATCAGGTCATCTTCACCTTTGCTAAACTCAAGCAAATTGATTAAGGGACCTTCTGGATGTATGGCGACTGAGGTTGGCTTGATGCTCATATCCTCTACAGTTATCTTAGACTTCCTCAGCACAAGATCAACATCCTTTGCGGTATCTTTTGTAGTTGTCTTGGATTTGGATTTGGACCCTTCAGCAACTATTGTTGGCTTAAGGGTCCTTTTCTTTTTTTATGGTTTCTCTTTCTCGGGTGATGCTTTCCTTTTCTCCCTAACTGAAGGCTCCACCCCCCAGTCTGCAGCAATGGTAACTTTGAGCTGAGCAGTTCACTCATCGAGCAGGGGTAAGAAGGCAGCCTCATTATAAGGGAGAGGCTCCAGCTTCCCTTTTAAGTCTTGGATCTTTTTGTAGGTGTTATCCTTGTTTGGGATATACACTGTGAAGTAAAAAACATGTGTAAAAAAATAAAAAAATGAGTATAAACAAATTAAAATAGCAAAAAGGAAGAAAGGAAAGCTAGGAGGTGAAAAACTCACCCCTAATTTCATCAATAACAAGGCGCATAGTCTTACCTCGAGCATCTTTTATCTATGAAGCATAATCCAGCTTCGCCATGTCGTAAGAATAGTTGTCCTAGATTAAGGTCAACATTCCCACAATTTCTTCAGGAAGGAGGTTTGTCAGAATGTCAGGTAGACCATATACTGCTAATACTTGGAGAGATCCCTTAAAGCTGAAGCCCATGCCACCGTGGTATCTCTCCTTCATCACAATGGTAGTGAACTTGGCATGCCAGTTCGCTACTTTATTAGGCTTGTTGTTAAAAAGACACCTTGGCTTCACACTAGTGCACCACACCCGCCGATTGTGAGTGAACCTGAAAAAGCATTGGAGCATACGTGGTGTTGGTCGCATGCCCAGAGCTTTGCAGACCAGCTCAAATTGATGAAAATCTTGGATGGAGTTGGGGCAGAGCATCATAAGATTGATGCATAAATAGTTGAAGCACTCCACAAGAAAGGAGGATGCAGGGAATCGCAGATCGGCCTCGATCTGGTGATAGAAAAGATGATGTGGTCATCATCCTTCAGTAATTCTTGTGTATTAGTATCCTTGGGACTCTAAAAAATCCTGTCATGGGATTTTAGGAGTTTGAGGGCAAATTTTTCTTAGCTCTCCAAGTTATCAGCAAAAGGACTGAAGTCAGACGCCTTTAGGGAAGAAGCAACTTCACCCCAAGACTTCTCCAAATCAGCTTTAATACCTTGATAAGAGATCACTTCTTTCATGGGGGCCATTTTTTCAGGAAAATTGAAGGAAATGGATAAAAAAATATGCAAGGGAATGGGTAACCTTTTAGAGAGAAGGAATGTTGAGAATTTCTGAATAGTGAAATTAGGAAGATGAAGGGAAAAAGGGTCTCTTGGGATTTAAACTTAAACCTTAAAACCACGCGCCAATTAATCATTTTAAATTTAAAAAAATAGCATAACGTACACCTGTACAACAGAGATAAGGCCACGTGGCGCTTTTTTAGCAAGGAGGAGCTGCCTTTTGTGTAAAGTACTGTGGACGTGTTGAGCATGTGAATGGCAAACATTGACCCTCAAACTTCACTCAACAATTGGTACACTGACGACCTAAAACATATATATAGGCACTTCAGCAAAACCGACCCAGTTGAACAAAGAAGGAAGAACCACCTAAAAATAAATTGGGAAATCCGCTGCAAAATTTGTTTCAAGTGAAGAGTACAAACTACTGACTTCGCTGAAACAGGGGGGCCACTAATGAGGGATTAAATAAGTCAAGACTGGGCCTAAGCCCAACAGGTACTACATAACTAGTAAAGCCCACCTTGAAAAGGGAAGTCATCCATTTCCTATTCGCATTAAGCATCTTAGACGAATTAGAACAAGTAAAGCCAAACTCGCATCCTGTTTGGATTAGACTCCCTTATTTATTGTCTAAATAAAATTAAAATTTGTTATCTATAAATACCCCAATTGTAAAGCCTCAAAGGCATAGTCAACTATCTTGTAGTTCGACTACTTTTAATAAAATCTCTAAGTCAATTGCTTCATTCAAAGTTTGCCTTATTCACTTATAATTCATTTAATCCTTCTTCTAACTAACTCATATTCACATTATTTGTTTGGTCGAATCCACCTCGATCACTATTGTTAATTAGGTAGTAGAAATAGATATAATGAGGATAGTTAATGGAAATACATTCCTTTGTATCACAATTCGGAACTAGGTTTGAAATTAGATGAGTTGCGGACTTTAAGAATTAGGGACTAATTTTGTGCTGTGAATAATTAAGGATTTCAAATTTGTTTCCTTCTCAATTACTATTTTGCAACAGTACTATAGTGGGTCCCTTTTTAATATAAATTGGGGCCCATATTAATTTCTAATTTCGATTTTGAACGGCCCGTTATATCACATGACATATGTGATATCAATTGGGTTTAATCGGTCAGTTTTACAAGTGAAGAGAGAAATTGAACCCTTTTGTAATAAAGAGGGGGGGAGGTTGTTGTGGGTGGGGGCGGTGGTGATGGAATTGAAATTCAAATCGACGTATAGGGTGGGATTGGGCTTTTGGGCATATTGTTATTGCAAATGTGACCGTGGTAATGAGATCACATTACATATGTCATTTTGATATATTATGATGGTGAAAGCTTTGATATATATATATATATATATATATCCTATTAGCCGTAGACAATAAATTTAATTAAGCATGTAACAATCAATCCTCTCACATCAAACTTTTCAAAGGATGAAAATTTCACTTTTTAAAGAAAAAAAAAATGATGATTACCATAGCTTTATTTGTTAAATTTACATCAATTTCAACGGTGCTTTTTAATTATTGGGTTTGGATATACATGAAATTACATGGAGGGGGAAGTTAGTTGCTTGGAAGGAGAAAATTTATAGATAGAAAATGATAGCTTGAATAGACATGAATGTATATGGACAGCTATAATATTTTTTTTGTTCATTTCCTTAAAAGATTCCATTCTATCCAGGACTTGACTTTTGTTTAATTTTAATTTTTAAAAATATCTTATTTTTATGATTTGTACCCTTAAATATGTTAATGTATGATAATATATATTATATATGTGAATATGTTATATAGAATGTCTTAACTTTTGCTAGATGGCATACATTCGTCATGTATTTACATTCTATTGATCTATATATTATTTATTTTCTTTAATTTTGATCTATATAATTTGGTCTTATATTATTTATTTCCTTTGATCTTGGTCTAGTGACATATATTCTATTTAGTTTTAATATTTAGATAGTTATAATGACAATTAATATTATCTTTATAATTGTGGTTACAAATATTTAAAAGTGATCTTTTTTTATTTTAATTCTTATAAAAAATATAATATTTAAGCCTGATTATTAAGTCCGGCCTACATGTTGAATCTTTTTTTTATTTATTTATTAGAGGTTTAAACAGAGATAGCCTTTTCTTTTAATATTTCTCATAAAATTAGTGATAACTTTCTTATAAATTGAAAGATTGGAATTTGAAACCTCTAACTTTTCATCAAGAGAATAAAAAGACTAATCAAATTATGCCTGGTGAATTCTTCCTTTTTACTACTTAGGCAATTATAAAAATCCAATTCAAAATGTATAGACATGAATTACTTTTTTAAGAATTAATTTAGCATGTAATTTCTTGTGAGCCTTTCTATAATAGCAATAAAGCATCAATAAATTGCATGCAATTGAGTTAAATTTTTTAAGATTAAAGTGCAATCCAATTTAAAATATTAAAGAATTTTAAAAAAATTCATAATTTTATAATTAAAAAAATAAAGTGTTAAATTATTAAAAAATTAAACAGTTGTTATATCATGCACTCTGATCTATATTACATTGTAAATATGGGGTCCAACCTTTAATTATTATATATTTAGTGAAGTAATTAAAAATATACGCATGTATAGTTGGTTTACACATTAATTTTGCATTTTTAAGGTTGTGGGTTTGAATCCTAACCAGAACTTTCTTTGTTTTTTTTAGTTATTCTTTATTTTTTTCTTTTTTTTTTTTTCAGTTATTCTTTTTTCTTTTTTTGCTTGTAATATTTGCAATCAAAATTATATTAATGATTAAATTTTTTATTTGTTTAATTGTTATAAATCTATATAATTTCTATAAGAAAAAAAATATATTAATGGTTGAATTTTTTATAAATATTTATTTATTTATATAAAATTATTAGTTTGATTCTTTATTTATATTGAATTTGATAAAACTAATAGAGTTATTAAATATTATTTTATACTTATTTAGGTAAATTATTTAATACATCAAATAAAATTTATTTTCTATAAATTTATATAAAATTAATAATATATATAATTATTTATTTAAATTAATTACAAAATAATATTTTGATTTTTTATGATATTAAAATTTTGTTGTAAGTTTTATGTTATTAAAATAATATGAAAAATTTTTTATGGTATAAACTAATATATCAAAGTTCATACATATATCATAGATGATAAGTTCATTAATTATAAAACATAAGTTTATAAGATATAGAGCATAAGTTTATTATTACATTCTAATTTGACTGATCGAATATTAACAAGTTAAAAAAATTCTAATTTGATTTTTATTGTATAAATTTATCGCAACTCAAACTTCTACATTGTACTACTGATGAATCTATAATTTTGTTTAATGAATCTACATCTTATTATATATGAATACGCATAACAGTGAATCACAATATTCATATAACTGACGAATATACATTTTATAAATAATTAACTTACACCATATATTTGATAAATCTATAAATAATACTTAATAAACCTATTGCTTATAAGTGATGAATATAATTATTATATAAAGTATATTTGACAGTGAATTTTCAATAAATATACACCATACCACTGATAATTTAATTTAGCATTTATAGATACAAAACATAAATTATAAATTAAAAAAGTAATATTGTGAAAATTAGTTATATAATCAAGTTAATAATTTTTTCAAGTGCTTAATAATAATAATAATAATAATAACAATTATTATTATTTAAAAAAAGATTTGATTTCAAAACAGTTGATTTAAAAAAAGAAAATTAAAAACCATTTAAAAAAATTACCCTTAAAATGTTAAAATTTATAAATAAAAATTACCTTAAAAAATCTTATGCAAAATAAAAATTTAATTCTTTATTTTCTTATTGATTTTCATGATATTAAAATTAATTACATTATAAGAATTAAATAAAAAAATTTAACCATTAATATAATTTTTTCCTTATAGAAATTAATATAAATTTAATTAGAACAATTGAACAAATAAAAAAAATCAACCACTAATGTAATTTTTTCTTAGAGAAATAAAATAAAATAAATATAATTTAATTGCAAATATTACAAATAAATAAAAAAGCAAAATAAAACATATAATAACTCAAAAGGGCAAAAAAAAATTTAAGCACAGTGAATCGAACCCTTAACCTTGAACATTTGACACTAAGTGACATCCACCAAAACCCGTCCGCCTTCTAGTAATTTCTGCTACATATATATTACTATAGGAGTATAATGCATCATAGTCTCGGATTCAAAGTATAATTTCTCTTGAAATATGGACCTAACTTGACTCGAGCTTAAACTGCAAATTTATTTTGGTAAAAAGAAATCACATATTTCGAATTCAAATAAAATTGTATTTTAAAAATTATTATCTTTAAGTAAATAAACAAATTAAGAAATATCTCAATTTTAAGTTAATTAAAGAAATTAGCTTTAATTTTGCATTTTTCTTTTCTCCTTAATTCCCATTTAATTTTTTCTAACAAAGTACTTCGGCATTACGATATAATATATAGATGATAACTTGCTGGACTAAATGTTCAAAAACTATCTTTTTGATAAGGATTTTTTTTTTAATTTTTTTTTATATGCCTTACAGAGGCTCTGTAAATAATCATTATATACTGAATTGGTATTTTAGTCTAAGTAATGAAGGGAATTATCTTAGAGGTAAGTGGAAGGATTCAAAAAATCGAGCTGAGTTGGAACAAATAAGAATATTAATATGTGATAAATTGAAAGGGATTAAATGATATAATAGGAAATTTGAAATGAGATAATTTTTTTAGCGGTTTAATTGAATGTAATCGAATTGTAATATGTTTTTTTTGACTTATCAGACTTTGCAATTAAGGTATTTATAAATAATAGATCCTAATTTTATTTGAACAAAAAATAGAGAAATATAATCTGAACTAAATATTAAATTGGCATTGCTTTTACTAATTCATTTATGACATATAATATAAGTGAGGAATTGATTACTTCCTTATGAGTCAGACTTTATTGATTATATATTATTTATTGGGTTTAGGCCTCAGTTTTGACTTATTCGGTCCCTCATCATTACCAATGTCAAAACTCTCACCCGACGCTAAAAGAAAAAATCATTACATATAGTTAGGGGCGAAGCTAGAAAATATAGGAGGAGGGTGAAAAAAAATTGAACTGAATTCATAACCACTTAAATCAATATCATTTATATATTCATTTTTTCATCAATCATTAATATATTAAGTGTTACGCCTTGAATCCAAAGGCACGTGATCGGCACTAGGGCACGAAAAAGGTACGTGGCTACCAGTGCCTGTAGTAAGCCTAATCCAAAACTTACAATAGAAGTCCAAAATTGAAAAGTACTATGAGCCCAAATAGGTTAAGCAGATCTAAAAGAATCACAATATAAAATAAAAATCTCATTGGGCCAACAACTCGTTTATTTCATATATCTCAAAAAGTAGTAAATTATAAAAAGGTTTTGCTTAACCACATATTACAACTCTTCAAAATACATAACTGAGTATTAGACAATATACAAATACAAAATATAACATTGCAGAGTTCTAGAGCTATACTTACAATTATACATATATTACATATAATCTTAATACTCAATACTATAAATTACTGCTGAAGAAAAATTGACAGTTTACTCAATTACATTTCCTTCATAGGCTCATTCCCCAACCTGAAAATAACAAAGTGAACAGGAATGAGCATTCGACTCAGTGAATGATACCAGCTAATATATTAAACTGGTATTCTACAAATGGACTTTAATGCACATATTGTGTACTATGTCACAGAAACAGACAAGTTATACAATCAAGCAAGGATGAGATATGTTCCACAGTACCACACTAATACTCAATAAAGGGAGCTGATCCCCTCATACTGTCTCTCTAAATCTAATAATCCATCTCTTATATCCAATGGGCCTGGCCAGCACTGGTCTGTAACAGGAGGTCCTGACCTGACTGATAGCGGTCTTGGCGATGAGTAGGCCTGGCCAGCATACATCAGTCATAGCTCATCTTCTCAATCCATCATAATCCCAATCATATCCATAATCATAACAAATCCATAATATCATATCAAAAGTTCCTAGGTGGTACTGCATCCTCCCAACCTCCATCCGTCAACCATAATCATAATACAATACAGAATATAGAACATTGAGTTATCATTCACAGTCAAATGTTACATGTTTATATATGCAGTAGTAGTGCATAATATACATATATATACACACAGAAATGCAGATGTAAATGAAAACAAGATAATATATTAGTGAGTATCACTCACCTAGCTGACAATGTTTTTGACTGGCTTCCCACAGAAGTGCAGCCTTGGAACCAGGAAGACGCCAGACGCCGACACCTCACAACAATGGATATCGTTAGGATAAGAACCACACTTAACTAGACAAAATTTAAAGATTACTGAGATTCTAATCGAGGTCTCGACAGAATCATACTGAATCCAACGACAGACTCAACAACCTAACAAGTACTCTAAAAACTACTAAACATAAAATAACTTATTTAATAACTGAAATACAAGGGTTTTGGGTTAACCTTCACCAATTCCGATCATATGGATGTCAAGGATCGCACTGGAACGTCAAAACAGAACTGCTGGACTGCTCCACCCGCCGCAGCCATGTGCCGTCGCTGCCGGTGGCAGATCTGGGGAAGCTCCACACTAACAGGTTCACCTCGATGCCAGGATCATGAAAATGGTCACCACTCGTTGTCACTAGCCCTCCAGCCGCCGAAAAATACCTCTAAAGGTGTAGTTTTGCCTTTTTTGATTTTCTCCTCCGGTGGTGCTCAGGGGGCAAGGTAAGTACCAAATTGAAGCTCTCATCCTTAGGAGTTGAATGACACCAAAATCATTGGATTCCGCCGCCGGAATCGGTCGAAAAATCAAGTTGAAGTCTCGATGGCCGGCGGTCCTTCTCTCCTTGCATACACCGCCGTGTGCCGTCCGATCAGGGTGCTGCCACCACCCTTGAGGTCGCCAGACCATCCTCTACCCAGCGGTGGTGGCAGTGCTCATCACAACCTGCCGTAACTCCACCCAGCAACTCTCTCTCTCTCTCTCGGTCTCTCCCTTTCTCTCTCCTCCTTCCTCTCTTCCTTCCCCGTTTCTGCTTCTTCCCCAAACGACCCCGTTTCCTTCACTGGCCAATCACCTCCTTCCCTTTTCTTCTTCTTTTAATTTTTACTTAAAACACTTAAAACATATACATATATATATATATATATATATATATATATATATATATATATATATATATATATATATATATATATATATATATATATATATATATATATATATATATATATAACCTTATAATTGTAATAATAATAATAATAATAATATTAACTCACAATTATATATATAATGATAATAGGAACAATTTATAATTTACATATTAATAATAATTTTCAACATAAACTCATATATATATAACAATAATACTATTAACGCTAATAATAATTTAATTAATAAAATTTATTTGTAATAATAGTAATTATAACGGAAATCCAAACATCCGATAAAAATATTATAATTAAACTTATAATATTAATTAATACCTTTATTAATACTCAAAAATACAATTCTCCAAAAATCCACATTAACATTTTCATAATAATATACATACTTAAATAACATTACCATTAATAATACATATTCAAATAGTATGAATATTTATAATTTAATAAAATATAACTCCAATTCTTACTTTAATAAGGAAAATAATAAAATAATATGTTTTTGTACAAAAATAGAATTTTATAAAATAAATGAAAATTCCGGGTATTTCATTAAGTATATATATATAATGCATAAATAGATACAAAAAGTTACTGTAAATAAATATATACGTTGTGTTTGAAATTGTTGTTTGAAGCTGAAAAAACGTTTTTAAAATTTTTTTGATTTAATTGATTAACTTTTATTATTTTTTATAAACTACTTTTGGTAGAAGCAAATCCCAAATGGGGCCTTAATATTTTCTAAGTAGTATATATACCACAATTAAAGGGCAGTTTCTTATTTCTAAGTAGTATTTTTCTTATTCTAATGGGAGTGTATATATCCAAGTCTCCTTCCTAATACTAAAATGGAAAATCAAAAGTATACTATGTCAAACTTCAATAATCTATATATTTTGAATTAAACTAAGAAAATCATATGTGAACTTTTTTTACTTGTTTTAAAAAAAAAATAATAATGTACTTTGAATTCCACTATTAAAATTAGACAAATGTAAGTGATAATGTTTTATAAATATTCTCAACTTCAAATCTTACGTAAGTGGAGCAGCTGCATTTGCCATGAAGTTCTTTAGACAACATTAATGTTGATCTTGAAAATTAATAATAACCCCTTTTCTCTGCCTGTATTTTTATATCACATCTCTGAATTTATCAAATATGTTAGGTATCTTATCTTTGTTGTCCATGTCCATCTCTGGAATAGTTAAGCTTCTTCTGCTAGTCATTCTCACAAGTAGCAGTGATGGTATTACTCAGGTCAAGAGCCTTGAATTTAGTTTTCCCAAATTTGATTCTGAATCCGGAAGAAATTTAACCTTAAGTGCATATTCAAAAATATTTACAGGCACCATCCAAGTGACCCCTAATGATCTTGATCTCCAAAACCACTCAGGGCGGGCAGTGTACAATCAACCATTCAAACTATGGGACAGAAAGAGAGGTATGAAAGCATCATTCAATTCAACCTTCGTGATTAACATCATTCCTCAAACGTCTCCAGGTGGCGAGGGATTGGCCTTCATATTAAGCAGGGATAGTTCTCTGCCTGACAACAGTGCAGGCCAATGGCTAGGTATCATGAACTATAGTACAGTTGGCCAATCTGGCAACATTGTTGCTATAGAATTTGACACCAGGAAGAGCTACCAGGATGACCTTGATGATAACCATTTTGGCATAGATTTAAATAGCATCTATTCCATCAAACAACAATCATTAGGAATAGGACCGTCAGGTATTAATCTTTCAATTGGCATCAATGTATTTGTGAATGTTCAGTACAATTCATCAATAGGTAGAATTAACATATTGATGATGCAAGGGAAAAATATGATGAAATTTTCACATGATATTGATTTGTCTGAACAACTTCCTGAGGATGTTTTTGTGGGATTTTCTGCATCTACTTGGGCAAACACACAGCTGAATTGTGTATTATCTTGGAATTTTACTAGTTTCGAGGTAATAACTCGAAACAATTTACTCTGGCTTTGGATTGTGATTCCAGCAATCGGAGTTACTACTTTATTGAGTGGGATTTCCTGTATGCTATATTGGAAATGGAAAATGAAAAAGGAGCAGGTGCAACGCGATACACTGATTGAGCAAGAAATTCAAAATTCGTCAACTGCTCCCCAAAAGTTCCAATTAAAGGACCTTAAATCTGCTACTTGGAATTTCAATCCTATTTACCAGCTTGGGAAAGGAGGATTCGGGACAGTGTATAAAGGAATCATTTGCAATAAGGAGGTAGCTGTGAAAAGAATTTCAAAGAATTCACACCATGGGAAGCAGGATTTTATAGCAGAGGTTACAACTATAGGCAATCTCCATCATAAAAACATTGTGAAATTAATTGGATGGTGCTATGAAAAAAATGAACTCCTTCTTGTATATGAGTTTATGCCAAATGGTAGTCTAGATAAGCTACTATTTTGCAGGGAAGGAATGGAGGATTCAATTCTTAGCTGGAAAAGGAGAAATGGTATCATTTGTGGAGTGGCTCAAGCATTAGACTATCTTCATTATGGTTGTGAGAAAAGGGTGCTTCACAGAGACATTAAATCAAGCAACATAATGCTGGATTCAGATTTTAATGCTCGAATTGGAGATTTCGGATTAGCACGAACCATTCAATTGAATGAGAATACTCATCATTCTACAAAGGAAATTGCAGGAACACCAGCTTATATGGCTCCAGAGAGTTTCCACACTGGCAGGGCAACTGTGGAAACAGATGTTTATGCATTTGGTGTTCTTTTACTAGAAATAGTCACTGGAAAAAAGCCTGGAAATCAAGGCGAAATCATTGGTTGGGTGTGGGACCATTACAGGATGGGAAGGATCATTGATGTGATTGATATTGGACTAAATGGGAACTTCGAGAAAGAACAAACAGAGTGTATGCTTATGTTGGGATTGGCCTGTTGCCAGCCGAACCCCTATGAAAGGCCCTGTATGAGAACAGCCTTGAAAGTTCTTACAGGTGAAGCACCTCCACCAAATGTTCCTATTGAGAAGCCTGCTTTTATGTGGCCTGTTATTGTTACTTCTTCTATCAGAGAGGAGTCAGTTGACACTCTAAGTGGAGGCCAAATTACTCCTACAATAGAGTTTAGTGGGAGATGAGATGAAATAATTCTTGTTGTTTATTAATCAAGATTGATACGATTGTACCTTCTCATTTATTTGTCCATTTTATTAAGTTGCAATATATCCTGATCTGTTTCTTGTTGCTAAGTTTGATAGATGAATAAATTAAGCATTAAAATACTAGTGAGACTTATACAGTTGAGTTCAATTTCATTTCTGCCACTCTCATACTTCTCTGTTTATTGCCTACTGTTGGAGTTGCTGAGATTTTTGTCTAATAATCTGATTAAAAGCAGGCATTTCAGTAGGTACTACAGGCACAGATGCTTCCCCTGTAAGAACCTGCAAGACAGTTTTCATGGAAGGCCTTTGTTCTGAGTTTGGATTGCAACAAGCAACACCCAAAATGAGCTCACTTCATTTCTTCCTCCCAAAAATCCTGTTCAATCTCTCATCCGCAGCATCAACAAGTCTTCCAACTCTATCAAGTTCCCATACCCAGCATACAATCGTACTATTATGATGAATTACTTATGATGCTTTCACTGTCTGAATGTCAAATTAAAATTTTCATTTAACAAATAATTTCCAACTTCTTAAATACTCTTAATTATAACTAATAAGCCTTTTGATCAGTAGTATTAGAATTATTTTCAAGATTGTGAATTATCAAGTTCAATCTCTAGTTTGAGGTAAATTTACTAAAAAAAAAAAAAAAAAAAAAGCATACACTTAATTGTAGCCAACTTGACTAAATTAGCAAATAATGTCCTTGATTATGGATAAAAAATTTTCTTTTAATTTAATGGTATTAGAATTATCCACAGCTTACTCTGACCATAGAATACAACGGGAGATGATGATTTCTGTTAATTAATTCCCTTTCTTCAGGCTTCTGTGCTTTTGTGTGAGCTTTTTGCAGTTTAACTTATGTGTCAAGTTCATGATTTGATCTACTTTCTATGAACTTTGTTGCTATAAATTAATGATTTGATCTATGCCCTTATGATTACATTACATGCTTACTCTGTTTCATAATAATAGTTGTTTTAAAAGGTTTTACAAGCATTAAGCAAGTTATTAAATAACTTCAATTTTTATTGAGATGAATAAATGTACTTTTATTTTATCATTCCAGGTAATAAATGTTGTACAGAAAATAGAAGCGAAAACAGTTTTGGAAATGAGGGTGAAATTGAAAAAAAGATAATAAATACTATATAAAACTTTTAAAATGACAATTAATTTGAAACAAAATCTTTTTTCCCAAAATGACTATTATTATAAAACGGATAGAGTATTAATTATGTGTCAAGTTATATTTAGTCTATAAAATTATTAAAGAATAAAAGCTCATGAATACACAATTTCAAATGGGTTAGTACTCAATTATAGGTTTTTCTCTTATATTTTCATTTATAAATTTATTTTGATTTGAAACATTTTTTGGGGCTAACTTATGATTAATCCTTAAGAATTCAACTTATATTTTATGTAATTATTTTATAAATTTCGACAAAAAAATAAAATTAAACTTTAATAAATTAAAAAAAAAAAAAAAAAAAAACAAAGTCATTTATCAACTATACTAATTAGTCAAGGTTTTTTCATTATCATATATGCTTTTCTAGTAAATCAAGTCATCATCAATTAATGGATATCCCAAAAATGCTAGAACGAACAAGTCTAGGCATTACGTGTGTATAATTTTCCCCGTTGATAATTCAAAAACCGACTTGACAAAATAAGGATGTTTGGTAGAACTCTCATTTAGTAATATTAGTCAATGAAAATGAAATTAAAATTGAATCCATGCATGCATTTATTAATTTTTTTTTTTGCCAAACTTATTTAATTTTCTATTTGTACTTTTCATGCTGACAGTATCAACAAGATCTACATCATTAGACAAATCAACAATTTTGGGAAAGACAAAATTAGGCTTACTTTATTATGTATGTGTAGTGAATTAGCTAGGAAGACTTTGATTGATTCAAATTACTGGGAAAAATCCGAAGTTTATATATATATATATATATATATATATATATATATATATATATAATTGTTATTTAACATATAATTAGTTATATTTTATATCTAATTATATTTAATTTAGATAAGGAAATAATGAATATAATTAGAATAAGAAAAAATAAAATAATTATTATTTTATATATAATTAATTATATTGCAAATTTATAATAATATAATTATTATAATTAAATAATTTAATTATCTAATTATATTAATTTAATTTAATTTAAGTAAAGACATAATCAATTCAATTAGAATAAAGAAAAAATAAAATAATTATTATTTAATATATAATTAATCATATTTAATTTAAAAAATAATTGAAATAATTAATTTTATTTTTTTATATTTTTTCAAATATTAAGAAGTTTTTTGAGCAAGTTTCTTAATATTTTAAAAAACATTAAGAAGCTTGCTCAAAGATTTCTTAATATTTGAAAAATATAAAAAATAATTTTTTAAAAGTTAGAGAAATTTTAATTTGATGTTGATTGATTGAATATTAACAAGTTAGAAAAAATCTAATTTGACTTTCATTGTACAAAATTTGTCGCGATTCGAATCCGATAGCACGTGACAGACACTAAGATATGAGTGATACACAAGTCTAGCAGAGTGTTCCCTCTAGTTCTTATGGATTCTAAAGGAATCACAAAATCTCTAGAATCGCTTCTTAATTCTGAAACAATCAAATCAACTGAATACACTAACTAATTAGAAAATAAAAGGGGAAAGGTGATTAATTGAGATTTGGATTTAAATTTCAAACTTGTCTATGTACTTTATTAAATGGGGATCAAAATTCACATAGTTCATTTCACAATAAAGTGGATGGGTTTATGTATTGATTGGATTGATTGATTTGATTTAGGTCTGTGGGTGAGAGGAAAATACTAATACCTTTGCTTTTGTAAGCGAAAGGTTTTACCGAACCAAAATTCTGTTTTAGTGGAACCGAGTGATTGGATTGATTGGGGATTAATTAATTAAATAAAATGATTAATTAACTAATTAATGTGATGAAATGGATGGATGAATTAATTAATTAAAAAGATTAATTAAATAATTTGGATAAAGGGTGGATTTGAAAAAAAATAATTAATTTGATTTTGAAAAAAGTGATTGATTAATTAATTAAAAAGATTAATTAATTAATTAATTGAGTAATAATTTTTAATTTAAAAAAAGAATTTTAGTTAATTAAAAAGATTAATTAGCTTAGTTAGGTTGAGATAATTAATTAATTAAAACGATTGATTGATTAATTAGAGAGTAGTTGGAGGGAGAAGAATAGAGAAATTTGGGGATAACAATCTACTCAAATTTAAGAGGTGAGGAAAAATAGAGGAATGGAGGGGATATTTGTAGAAAAATAGGGTGAGGATAATTTGAAAAGTAGAAAAGCAAAAAGACAAAAAGGATAACATTAAAAATGCTAAAAAAATTAGGCTGAAGGGCAAAAGGGGAACTAGTCACTCAAGAGGCCGGCGACGCCACTAGGCCTCTGTCACTGGAAAGACTAGTGGCGCTGCCCAAACAATCAGTAGCACCACTGGCTGTTTCAGAGGCAGCTGACCTAGCAGTTTTTTATTTTTTTTTATTTTTTTATTTTTTTTTTGGAGATTGATTGTTGGTTTGTATTAGAAAATTAGGTGTCCGGAAAGTAATATATTTGAAGGCTAAATTTTTCTTTCCCGCTAACTGGCTAGTAGGACCGCTATACCAACATTATGTAGCGCACTAAACTTAGTAGGTGCTGGGCTACAATCGGATGACGATGATGCAAAATTAAGGGTTCACACATATTGCCGAGGATATTACTATCATCGGTTGAAAGTGAGGGATATCTTTTTCATTTTAAAAGAAAACAGTTTCTTATGCATCTTAATTTTCAATGACTATTAATAAAGTATAAAAACAACAATATCTAATGTAGATGTGTATTTACTATAGATAATTATATGTTGCATTGTCAAGAGGTGTTTGAGCAACATATTAGTCAAAAGTAAAAAAATCAAATAAAAAAAAAACTTATACTAAGAATGTAGTTTATAAAAAAGTTTTATTATCTAAAAGGTACCATAATTTAAAAAATAATATCACATAATATTTATTTAAATTATTTACATGTTTGTTAGCGTTTATGCTAATATTTAAAATATAAATATTTACAAATTAAATTATATTTAAAATAAGTTTTAACAAGATTTAATGGAGATCAATAAACAAAGTACATCAGAAAAAAATTAGTATGTATATATATATATATAATCTACAAGTGGGCGTGTGGGAACTGTTATTAGTAGATGATATGATAACTTAAAAATATGATTATTTGGTAAATATTATTAGTTATTATTGTTGAAATATTAAATAACGATTAAAGATTTAATTTATTTTTACTATATTCATTCTAAGAAAAATTAGGATTAGTAACTATCAAAATTAGTCGTTAAATTAATATATTTAGTTGCTAAATTTATTTAGCGACTAGATTACGTAGTCACAATATATCTAGCGACTAGATTACGTAGTCACAATATATCTAGTTGCTAAATTCTTTTACCGAGTAAATAGTTGCCACTCATTGATGAGGTAGACTTAGTCTCTAATTGGTGACTATTGATTGTAGTCGCCAAAAATGAAATTGGGTCACAAAAATCACAAAAGTGCTAGAACCCCTATGACTGATAAAGCGATTACTTGGCAATTACATTACTAGTCACTAACATTCGCCATAAGGATATTTAGTAGCTAAATTTAATCGCTATTTTCATGAAAATTATTTTTTTAATAATTAAAAATTTAAAATTACTAGGCAGAAAATTTAAAATTAAAATTTTGAATATATTTGATAAATAAATTATGTATATATATATATACACACACACAATGTTAAAAGTTTATGGTTTGATGGGTGGATGACTGACGCAGCGTAAGCAAAAAAAATAAATCCAATTTTACAGTTTCAAAGTATATCTGAATTTTTTGCTTCATCAAACAGGCCAAAATAAGAGTCTAAATAGGGGGTCTGAAATTCTAAGTACAAAACTGCCATAAATGACGAGATTACAATATTACCATAAATAAAAATAGGAAATTAAACAAGATGGACGCCACAAATGACGCCTAAAATAAAGCTAAATATCAAAACTTATGATAGAAATATAAAGTTTTTATAAATGGAAAAATTGTCATTTTAGGGGTCTAAACAAAAGAATTTGGCCGAAAAATGATGTCGCTCAATGACTTTGAACCAGTAGCCCGTTTCCTTTTGAATCGCATATTTGTAAGACCAAAAATCGCAATTGATCCGGACTAGTATTATTTGTATTTAGGCTGCTGCTTGTCCCAACGGCTTATGAATATTTCTAAAATAGCCTCTACGTCAATGACACATCTTCTAAATTGTCTTCAGTTGCAGATGAGGGTTGACATGTAGATGCTCATTTGTGGGATCAGAAACATGCACAGTTAATGGAGAGCGTATATTATCAATAACTATTTCCTGGATCTGTTGCATTCCCGCGTTGAATAAAGATGAGAAGTTGGTGTACTACGACTAAAACTCTCTCTGAATCTCCTTTCGAATTATTTTCTAAATGCATTTCTTAATCAATAAGGGGATTGCATTGCGAGGAGAGGCTAGTATGATAATAAATGCATCAGCTTCTAATCTCGTAGATGGAGCATTGCCTCTTTTCTGCATTAGCCACAACTCACAAATACACAGCGTCCTCATTCACAATATGCACCTCCTTACCCTTCTATCTAGACTGGATATGTATAGTAGCCTACACCTCCTCTAGCAGTGCCTACTGCACAACATCTTACAACTAATAAATTAATATGTTAATTAATTTATAATTATAACATAATAACTAAAATAAAATATTGAATGTTTAGTGATATATAAGTATAATTATAACATGAGAAAAAACTTAGTGCTATTTGCTTTGACCTCTCATCTACCCATTGTTGCGTAGCTTTTAGGATGTGCAACTTCTGATGTAGTTTTACAAGGATAGGTTGCCTCCCCAATTCTTCATCCTGTATTGGAAATATATTAATTTAATTCATGCGATTATTGATAGATGCAAATTATGCCATTAATAAATAGAGTATTTATTGTTCATGTACCCATTATTTATTGTTTTATTTATTTTTGTTAACTTTTGTTTTTATAGTTTGTTTCGAGTTCTCTCATAATAATTATTTTTTATCTTTTCAATTATATATTTTGTAAGTACATTTTTAAATTTTTTATAATTAAAAACTATTAAATCATGATTTTAATATGTATTAAATTATTTATTTCAATATGACTTTTATATATGTTCATTAATTTTTTGTATTTATATATTTAATTTTTATTAAATTTTCATTCATATTTTAAAATACATATTTTATGTTCTTTTTTATAGCACCTAACTATTATTTTCCATTTGGATAAGATATAGACAAATAAATAAATAGATAACTATGCTTGCAAGCTGTAGAGTTGATATGGTCAAAATTCTAGATGAACTTTCGAAGTGTAGTTCGGGTTTTATTCATTTCCGTACAAAACTTTCACAATTATGGAACAGAAACAGTATTACAGCAAACAAAAATATTTGCTATTGCTGGGAAATTCTTGCATAAAGTACACGGTGGGTTTGCCATTTGCCAATATATATATATATATATATATATATAGTCAATATAGAAAATTTTGCATTTCTAGAAGATGTCTCTTTAAAAATAATTTTAATTATATATAAATTTTTATTTTCATTTCATTTTCAAAGAAAATCAAATAATTCCCTTTAAATTTAGTTTCCATTGTAAATTTTAAATTAAAAATTTTAAATAACCCATTAAGGTATAAGTATGACATTTTAGCTCCTAGGGTATATTAAGAGAGATTTCAATTCTTATAGCATTATTGAGATTGAATTAATCACTCTTCTATTTTGTTTTCGAAAATGCTCTCTTAAATTACATGACATAAGTTCACTAAATGAATTAAGTTCATCACATCAAATTATGAATTACCAATAATGATTTGACATGCTATTATAATTTAGATAATTACTTACCATATTTATCTTATGAGATAATTATTATTCAACATGATTATAATTATATAATCTATAATATGATATAATGGATTAGATTTACTTTAGATTTTTTTGATTTTATGGTTATTAAGCTAATAACTAACTTGCAATTAATTTTGCATCACATGTTTGTTTTCCATAATTTGCACAGGCTTTTTATTATTATTATTATTATTATTTTTAAGGAATTTTTACAGAAATATCTAGAAAACGGAAGAGTTTTATAAAGATACGATTCTTATAGATTTCTGAATTTTATGTGTTCACACGCTTACTTAGAATATATTAGGTATTTATTGTTCTAATTCATTAGTAAAGCGTAAGTTCAAAGCAATAGTAGTGGCACTTGAAATTCAGGGCTCTGATTCATTAGAAATTTCCGCCAACATCATAATAGTGGCATCTTTGCCTTTTATATGTGTGGGGCCCTGAGGTTAGAAATTTTAAGCAAAGTTTATTCTTATAATTTATATTTTGTTTATTTGATATATATTTTAATTTTTTTTTTGGATATTGTGCATTATATGATTACAAGTATATAAAAGGCGTACATGGAATTTACATTAGGTAAAAAAAATTATATTCTAAAAAAATAATAAATAATTTTCAAGATTCACATAAACAATATATTTTAAGTACATAACAAATATATTTTAGATATATTTTAAGTATATAATGAATATATTTTAGGTATATCTTAAATATATATTTAGGCATATCTTAAGTATATACCAGAAACAGATGGTTTTATTTTTTGTGGAGATTTAATTCTCTCAACCTTCTTCATTAAATAAGCATCATTAACCTTTTTTTTTTTTTTTTTTTATTGAGAATCATCATCAAAATTAAGATTAAAATATAAACAAATTCAATAAAATAATATTTAAATTAAAAAGTTTATTCCTATAATTTATTGGCTCTTTTCATCTACTATATATTTATTAGTGAAATAAACCGTTAAATTGATTTGATGACTGTGCACATTAATTATAGATTCTAATTAATAATTTTGGCCATTCATAATAGTCATTAACTAATTATAAAAATTATCTAGTTATACAAATTTGAATTCAGGAAACTAATAAGCATGACATAGAAACTATAATTGAATATAAAATAAAAAAGCTATAACTAATTGGATATAACCAATCTCCAAACCCTAGGAGCCCACAAAAGCAAAAAACAATAACAAGAACAAGAAGTTAACTAATTTTTAAAGAATCTGAAGATTAGATTTAAGTTGAGGAGATGAAGAAGAGTGAGTTTCAATCATAATTTTAAAGAAGAAAATGATTGCATGCATGCTAGAGATAAACATTGAAATTGAAGGAGAAGTGAAAAATGACAACAAATGTTTTAAATTTCAAGCAAAATTGGTACTGAAAATGATATATAAATCAAAAAATAAAGAGAGAGATAATAAAAATGGAGACTATAAGAATTTAAAAAAAAAAAAAAAAAAAAAGAAGCAAAAGACGGGAAAGAAAGTCTATAGAATGAGTTAGGTAAGAGAGAGGTAAAATAATAAAGGCAAAAGACCAAAAAGCGTTAACTGTTAAAACCAATTGGTAGATTTATAAGTTTGTAATGAGGGGCATATAAAAGTAAAAACTAAAGAAAAATGGGTAGCCACTGTAATTTCTTTTATTTAATTATAAATTAGAAATATATGTCTAGTTTTAATATTTAATATATCAATTAAACGTGCGATGCCAAGTTGGAAAGGCAGAGACATCTACCCACCAAATTGAATTCACATAAGGAAGATTAACGAGAAGCATAGGGCTATAATACATGTTTAATTTAGAGTGTTTAATATGAGTAGCTTCAGTAATTAAAAACCTTTGTATAGCTTCAGTAAATTGTAATTGAGTTAAAATTTTCAAATATTAAAGACAAAAATCTAATGAATAATTCATCATTAATTCTATAATTAAAAATTAAAAGTGTTAAATTTCAAATTAAAACTTTCATTTTTTTAATCACATTTAATTATAATAACTAATGAGTATTTGATTCACTAATACTAAAATAATTTATAGAATTAACATTCATATATAAATGATTGATTAGGCATGGGAACATTATAGGATGGAAAAGATCATTGACGTGATTGATATTAGACTAAATGGGACAGAATTTCAACAAAAAACAAAAGGGAATTTGTCGTTGTACTTAGAAGTTTTATAGTCAAATGCATGAATCTATCCTCTTTAAGATTGGATTTCAATTTCTGCTATTCATAGAGTTTTATCCTCAACTTAATCCTTACTTATGCACTTTTGCTTAATTGAATTGAAAATGATGTTTCAGTTAATGATTCTTATTGATTGTGCTTTTTTCTTTTTTACATTTAGTAGCTAGATTTCTTAAGTAGATTAACTGACTGCCTATGATTTTATTGTTAGGATTGTGACTACTATTACAGTGTCAAGATGTAGTGGTAATTTATTTAACTTTTCTTCTTTAATTAGCTACATCATATTGTTAAGAATTTACTTTAATAACATAAAAAAAAAGACGCTGTCGCAATTTTTTTTAATATAAATCTCTCGAAAATTATCAGAAGGTGCAAATGGACATCCTACCTAAGTTAACTCCTAAAAACATACTGAAAGGCCAACAAGTAAGAAAAAAAAATAATAAAAGTGTGATATTTCAAGAATATAACACACTTAATTTTTTTTTTATAGACGTACTTAATTAGATAATAATAATAATAATAATAATAATAATCTTAGTTTATTTATAGGCACAAATTTTAAGCAGACTTCTGCAAACCAAAATTATCTCCAAGATTTGGATTCTCATTCCATTCTCAAAAACTTTCCTTCTCAAACCTCATTTTAAAAAAAGTAGCCGTTGGAAAATCTAACAGCTAATTTCCTTTCAATATATATAATGCTGTCCACTGTATTAACATGCTAATCTCTTTTGTTAAAGATACTGAAAATCTGCATTGGATTTTTTTTATTTTTTATTTTTCCTTTCTCAAGAACAGAAACAAAGATTGAGAGAATCTTTTTTTTGTTGAGATTTTGATTGTATTTTTGTTTGGATTTTAATTATTAAAAAATGAGTTATGGTCGTTGTGCTGCATGCAAATATTTGAGAAGAAGATGCCCTTTAGATTGCATTTTTGCTCCCTATTTTCCTTCCAATAATCCTCAAAGATTTGCTTGTGTTCACAAAATCTATGGTGCCAGCAATGTTGGAAAACTTCTCCAGGTAAAATCATAAATGATAAATCATTTCTATCACTAAATTTTAATTAATATATTGCTAATAATTGGTACTAAGTAATTAATTTATTCTAGCATTCAAATGAGGATTCATATAAGAAATAGTTAGTGAATTTAGTTTTTACCTTATTTTTTTTAGCATAAGAGGGGAATCGAATATAGGTATATTGTCCAAATCATACATACGAAATATGAAGGTTTGTCTATGTTACGATTGAAAAAAAAAAATCCTAAAACTTATTTGATTCAAATTTTGATAATACATATATATATATATATATATATATATATATATATATATATATATATATAATCAAAATTTGAATCAAATAAGTTTTAGGATTTTTTTTTTCAGTCGTAACATAGACATATGTATATATAATTTTGGAAATTTTCTTATATTTTTTTTTATCCCTTTTTGTTCATTAAGCAACTTCCGGATCATCTACGAGCTTCAGCAGCAGATTCCTTGTGTTATGAAGCACAATGCAGAATTGAAGACCCTGTCTATGGCTGTGTTGGAATAATCTCTCAACTACATCAACAAATACACACTGCACAAAATCAACTAGCTAAAACCAAAGCAGAAATTACAGTCCTTCAAAATTTAACAAAATGAAATGAGGCACAAACCTGACCTGCAGCTTCTACAATTTCTTCCACGAGCATAGGAAATTAATCTTAGCCATTCTGACTCTTCCACTCTTGCTTCTTCTACATTTATTTACAATTGTTGCAAATGAATAATACAAGTCAATTATGACTTCTTTTTCCATTTTTCTGTTTTTTCCCTCAGATGTAAAGATTTTTAATTTCCCCATTCATGGAGTAAAATTCTTGCATATTTTTTTGGACATTGGAAATTCCAGAGGGAAAAGGGGTTTTCACTTGTCAGGATTTGAACCGTTTACCTAATGCACAACAAGAGAGGTACTTGACCATTTTGCTGTAATGCATATCAATAAAAATTCATTCAAATTTATGGAAAATCCAATTCTTAGAACCAGAAAATTGTAACTAACATTCAATCAAGACAGTAATTAAAGAAAAGATGCAAGTATAATGGAGTAATTAACAGCTTTCACCAATCTTGGTTGAACAGTTTGCTATCTCCCAGTAATTTCTGAAAATGGAGTAAGTTGACTTCCAATGAGAGAGCAATCAGACTCTTTTACAGGCTGAGGCATGGAAGGCCACACAAAAGCAGGCATTTCAGTAGGCACAACAGGTACAGGTGCTTCCCCTGTAAGGACTTTTAACAAATTTCTCACGGAAGGCCTTTGTTCTGAGTTTGGATTGCAACAAGCAAGCCCCAAAATGAGCACACACTTCATTTCTTCCTCCAAAAACTCCCCATTCAATCTCTTATCTGCTGCATCAACAAGTCTTCCTATTCTATAAAGTTCCCATGCCCAACAAACAATCCCACTATTATAATCACTCTGCTCATTCTGGTTTCCTGGTTTTTTTCCACAAACAACTTCCAAAACAAGTACACCAAAAGCATAAACATCTGTTTCAGCAGTGGCCCTTCTAGTGAAAAAGCATTCTGGAGCCATATAACCAATTGTTCCGGCTAGCTCTTTTGTTGAATGATGTGTTTGTTCTACTATTCGAGCGAGACCAAAGTCTCCAAGCTTGGCATTGAACTCTGAATCCAACATTATATTGCTGGTTTTTATGTCTCTGTGAAGTACCCTTTTCTCACATCCATTATGCAAATAATCCAATGCTTGAGCTACTCCTGATATTATACTTAGTCTTTTTCCCCAGTTCAATGTTGGTTCTTGTTCTTGCAATTCTGCTCTATCTTCAGTAAAAATGAACTTGTCTAGGCTACCATTTGGCATGTACTCATACACAAGAAGGAATTCGCTTCTTTCATAGCACCATCCAATTAGTTTAACAAGATTCTTGTGATGGAAATTGCCAATTGTTGTGACTTCTGCTATGAATTCTTGTTTTCCTTGACTTGACTCTCTGGAGATTCTTTTAACAGCTACTTCTTTATTTTTCAAGATTCCTTTATAGACTTTTCCAAATCCTCCTTTTCCAAGTATGTTTTGTGAATTGAATCTGCTTGTTGCGTTTTCAAGTTCTTTAAATGTGAACTTCTTTGGAGCCATTGATGATTCTTTTATCTCTTCTTCTATGCTTGGATAAGCATCCTCTATTCCATCCTTTTTCAACTTTGATTTTGATTTCCATTTCCAACCCAAGTAAAAGGCAATTGCAATACCAATCAACAAAGCTGCCCCTATTGGAACAAAAATTCGAACCCACAACAGACTTTTATCATCATTTATATCTGAACTATAGAATTGCCAGGATTTTACACAGTTCAGCTCTGTGTAATTGCTAGTTGAAGCTGAAAATCCGACAAAAACATTTTCTGGAAGATAAGTAGACAGATCAATATGCTCAGAAAATACCATATACTTATATGTGTAATTTCCAACAAAAAGAGTCAAATTTTCACCATCATATTGAATCTGTACATATACATCAATTTCTGCAGAAAGATTAATACCATAGACATCTAATGAGACTTGTTTAATTGAGTGTATACCATTGACATCCAAGCCTACATGGTTACTGTCTAAATCTTCTGGATAGCTTTTCCTTGTGTCAAATTCTGCTGCAAATATGTTGGCTTGAGAATTCCCATTTGTATTTGCATTTACAATACCAAGCCATTGACCTTGACTATTTTCTGGTAGATTGGAATCTGCAGTTAGGATAAAAGCTAGACCTTCTCCGCCTGGATTTGTTCGAGGACTAATATTAAGTACAAAGGTAGAATTAAAAGATGCTCTGTTCTTGCCTCTGTTTTTGCTTTTACTCCATAGCTTGAATGGCTTCTTGTATAAGGCTCTTCCAGACTGATTTGTGATAGAACCTCCACTAACATCAGGTGTGACTTGAATTGCATTAAGAACTATATAGGAATTGTGTTTAATGAGATCTGTCTCATTTTCAGTTTCGAATTTTGGGTATTGAAAACTGAGGCATTCTACTTCAATGAGATTAGAATCAAGAAGAGCTACTAACAGTAAGCACTTAATTATCTGAGAAAAATGCATCAGGGAAAAAAAAACAATGGAAAGACTGATACCATGTAAAGATGAATTCTGCCAAGGTTAATTGCAGAATAAGAGGAAAATGAAGATGAAATTTTGACTTTCTTTGAAGACAAATTTTCTAATTTTGACTTTCTTTGAAGACAAATTTTCTTGGAAAAATACTATGAGACTTGTAAGGTCTAATAGAATAAAGAATAAATTTGTGTGTGAGAAAACTCTCTATTTTAATGTCTTTGGTGCAGACGTAATAGCAAACAAGTTACATTGGTTTATTTGAAGAGTATAAAATTAAGCCGGCAATTGGATAGTTGCTTGCTAGTATATTTTACTATGCAAATAATGTTGATGCATATCCATTGCAGCCAATCTGTTTATACTCTTCAAGATGTAAAGTAAGTATATATATATATATATATTACTATAGTTCTATACTTAACACGTAATTTCGAAATAAATATGCCAAAAATGAAAGTTTGTGCCCTTATCTTTTCAGCTGTTATTTTGTTCTTTATTTTTTTTATTATTTATAAAGTATTGAAGCAGTGTGTCAGCCTAACTGAGATGTCATAGTAGCTATTCAAAGTGATCTGATTCTTTGATTTACGGCCCTAGAGGATAAACATTTTGCCTCTGTTAAAAAATTACTTTGCAATTCTCTTTGTAGCTTAGCTGCCAAATCATTAAAAATTCTCATATGGAATAAAATTTTAAGTGCTTTTGTTAGTTTTTTTTTCCCCTGGATTCCACAGAGAATAATTGCAAGCTGTGTATGCTTTTAATTTTTGCAGTTAATAGTATTTAACAATCAAGTTGTAGAAGTTTAGTTGTAGATTTGGACATATCTAAAATTTTAAGTTGTTGGTTACGACGTCTGGCATAATTTGTTTACTATGTAAATCATTTATTTATTCCAATTTGATTATAATAGTCTTGATGAAATCGACTAGCAAACTGTATTGATATTGACTAGTTCATCTAACGAGCTTTCTCTTCCTGATAAAAAGAAAACAAAGAAAAGAAAAAGTATATATTTTCTAACTTTTCAAATCAAGAACAATGTGTTATGTGCATGTGGCAGTTGAAATGGGAAGTGTACTTCTGCCCTACTCATATAAGGATTCGGTGTTGTTAATTTGTCCTACTTATGTATAATTAAATTTATAATTTATATTTTCAAATGTTTTAATCGATAATGCAAGCCATATATAGTCATATTTTATGTTCATTCATCACACATGCTTATGGGAAAATGTTATAAGAGATTACCTAACAGCAGTGGTGGTGGATATCTTAAGGTGGCATCTTACAAACATCTGTTTTAAAATTTTTATACCACCTCTTCAAATAGAAAGTATCATGCATCTATAATTAAAAACTTTTATTAGGTTAATGAAATATAAAATTGAGTATCTTTATAGACTATTTAAAAATAATGCACATTGACTAAAATTTTTGGATGAATCACTTGTGTAGTATGACTATGATAAAAAATAAGGTTTACTATTTAAATGACACGATAATTAGTTGTCTGCCACGTAAATTTTCAATAGCCACATACTCATAAAATAATCAAAAATTAATAAGTGACTTACGGATTGTTATATCATGTATCGTGGTCCATGTTACATTATGAATTCGGATTCCAAACTTTAAATATAATATATGTAATAAAAGAATTAAAAACACTAGCTGGTGTAGTTAATTAACACAATAATCTCACCTCCTTGAGGTTCTAGGTCCGAATTCCAGCAGAAACTCTTTGTTTTTTTTTTCCTTTCCTTTTTCAATTATTCTTTTTTTTTTATAATATTTGCAATTTAATTTATATTAACGGTTGAAATTTTTTATTTGTTTAATTGTTCTAATTAAATTTATATTAATTTCTATAATTAAAAAAATTACATTAATTGTTGAATTTTTTTTGTAAATATTTATTTATTTATTTCTATGAAATTATCAATTTGATTCTTTATTTATATTGAATTTGAAAAAATTATTAGAGTTATTAAATATTATTTTATATTTATTTAGGTAAATTATTTAATGCATCAAGTAAAATTCACTTTCTATAAATTTATATAAAATTAATAATATAAATAAATAAATATATATATATATATATATATATATATATATATATATATATATATATATATATATATATATTATCTATTTAAATTAACTATAAAATAATATTTTTTATGATATTAAAATTTTGTTATAATATATAAATTATTAAAATAATATCTAAAATTTTTATGGATAGAAACTAATCTATCAAAGTTTATAAATTATAAAGTATAAATTGATCAGTTATAAAGTATAAATTCATAAGTTATAAAGTATAAATTCATCACTTTTAAATAATATATTTTATTATTTTACTAGTATAACTGATGGATTTGTAGTTTACAAATAATGAATCTATACTATATATTTGATGAATTTATAAGTAATACCTAATAAATATGTTGCTTATAAGTAGTAAACATAATTATTATATAAATTATATTTGACAGTTAATTTTCAATGAACCTACACTCTACTACTGATGAATTTACAGTTTATAAATAATGTATTTACATCATATATTTGATGAATTTATATGTAGAAAATTTTTTATAATTAGAAACTAATTTATCAAAGTTCATAAATAATAAAAGATAAATTTATCAATTATAAAATATAAGTTCATAAGATATAAAGTATAAATTTATTACTTGTAAATAATATATTTTATTCCCTTATTATTATAATTGATGGATCTATAATTTATAAATAATGAACTTAGGCCATATATTTGATGAATCTATAAATACTACCTAATGAACCTATTGCTTATAAGTGGTGAATATGATTATTATATAAACTATATTTAATGGTTAATTTTCAATGAATCTATACTCTACTATCGATGAATTTACAGTTTATAAATGATGAATCTATACCATATATTTGATGAATCTATAAGTAATACTTAATAAATTTATTGTTTATAAATAGTGAACATGATTATTATATAAATTATATTTAATGGTGAATTTTCAATGAATTTACAGTATACTACGGATAATTTAATTAAACATTTATAGATACAAAATCATAAATTATAAACTAAAAATAATATTATTGAAAATTAATTATATAATCAATTTAATAATTTTTTCAAGGGTTTAATAATAATAATAATAATAATAATAATAATAATAATAATAATAATAATAATAATAATAATAATAATAATTATTATTATTATTATTATTATTATTATTATTATTATTATTATCATCATCATCTAAAAAAAGATTTGATTTTTGAAAATTCATCATCATAAAAAAAAAAATATAATATTTTATAAAAGTGTAAAATTATCCGTAAAAACCTTTTAAAAAAAATTACAATGTTAAAATTTATAAATAAAGATTATGTTGAAAAATTAATGATACTAAAATTAATTATCATTATAAGAATCAAATAAAAAAAATTCAGCAATTAATGTAATTTTTTTTAATAAAAATTGATACAAATTTAATTAGAACAATTAAACAAATAAAAAAAATTCAACTATTAATATAAATTTTTCTTAGAGAAATAAAATAAAATAAATATAATTTTAATTGCAAATATCACAAACAAATAAAAAAGCAAAAAAAATAAAAAAAAGAAAAATAAAAAACAAAGAATAAATAAAAAAAAAAAGAGAGAGAGTTTTTAGTTTTTGGCTGTACCAATTTGTCATTTCAATTTTTTTTACTGCATGTATAATATTTAACATATATTCCAAGACTATGATACTACATAGTCTCGGATCCATGTTATAATTTGTTGTGACTTACTGTTGATGCAAAATTAAAATTTAGTTATCAAATTGATACAAATTGAAGATCAGTACTCAGTTTGTAATATAGTACAAAGTTTGGGTACCAAACAGGCATTTAATCCACATAACAGTAAAGTGTATTCCTGAGGGCACGTAACTAGCATTATAAAACAAGTGATACACGTGACTACCGGTGCTCATAATAAGTCTAATAACTTATTAAACTACAAACCATTACGTCAATTATTAATTCCATTTCAAAATACAACCCTAAACCTATAGATTAAGTAAACTCATTCAATGTCATTATAATTTAATATACATATATATCATTCTTTTTAAATATATTATAACAAATAACTTCTACTTAACCAAGCGTTCATAATCCAAAAGAAATTACAAAGATGATTAAATTAAATGACAATTAACTAGAAAATCAATGCAGAGTTCTAAATAGAAATACAATTTAATAATCTATCTAATACATAACTTAATTAATAAAATACGTATTACTGCTAAAGAAGTAAAACAGATTTACTCTATTAAGAAATTCTTCCTGAGCTCATTTAATAATCTGGAAAAATAAGTTAAACAAGAATGAGCATTTGACTCAATGAATGATACTAACTAATATATTAACCTGGTGTCCAATAAATATATATCTAATGTTCATGCCAGTAAATCATGTTACAAAAATAAACAAATCATATAAACAAATATGGATGGAATACAGTCCACAGTACCACACTAAACCTCAATATGAGCAGCCGATTGCCCCTATCTTGGATCTCTTATTCCAAAGTTGTCTTTTACAACCAATGCATAGGGTCTCAGCCATCAATGGCTAATGCCGCGCAGCGCCGACATGACTGGCAGCAGTGCTGGGTAATGAGCAAACTCCCAAGCCGTCATACACCAGTTATAACTCATCTATCATAATCATATTCCTAAGTGGCACTGTGTTATCCCAATCCTATTTGACAACCACAACCAATATGCAACACAAATATTAATTCATCAATCACAATGAAATAATAACATGCATCTATGCAATAATATATATATATATACACACACACACACACACACACAATAAATGCGAATGCATGAAAGACACAAAAATATATTAGAGAGTTGCACTTCATGATAGGCATATACATTCACCATTATCAAAGAGAATTTCTAATCAAAGGATTTATATCCATGCATGCTCATCCACCTATAGGCACACTAACCAATTTTGTCTCTACTAATGGAGTCCACAAAAGTCAAAAAGATCAAAAGGTCTTTATTAAGGTTGTAGTGGGGTTTAAAGGGTAATGGGCTAATCAAGAAACAAGTTAACATGAACAAAAATTTTCTTTGAAAATGATGCTAAACAAAACACAAATGAACCTCAATAGTAACCACTCCTCTCTTTTAAGAAAAACAACAGAGCAATAAGCACTCTCTAAGAGAGAAATATTTTATTTTATTATTATTATTATTAATTATTTATTTATTTTTAAGTTTCCCCCACACTTATGTTTGTGCAAGAGTTCTATTAATTTTCCATCACTCCACTCAATTGTAAATAATCTTGAAGAGGTTATTATCTTCACTAACTTTGCATCATTACTCAAAGAAAACGCAAGGGTAGTGACAATGTGGTTAAATTAAACAAAGAAACTCAAGTTTAAAATATGCATGTTAATCCATTTATTTGGTTCAAAGGGCTAACTAGGGGTAAATACTTAAAACAAGTAGGTATAAGTATTTGGTTAAAACAAAGAAGTGCCTTAATTGTTTCTTCCTTCACTAAGTGGACTTAAAATTTCGCTTTGACTAATTAGCTAACATGTTCTAAAGTGGGCGAAACTACTCAGTGATAACATGTTGCATAAGCCCTCTTTAAGTGCAGCATACAAAAACCTCTTAAGATAATCCAAGCAAATCAAAAATATCAACTCAATTTCAAAGCAATGATTAAGGATAAAAAGAATTTAATATCCATAGCAATTGAATGTAATCTAATTCAAACACAATCTTATTATATCACTGGCCACACTTAATTTTAATTCCAAAATCAACATCTTGAGCCAAACCAAGAGAATAGTCAAATAAGCTCAACAAAAAAGGACAAAACAAAGGACCAAACTCATAGTATGCACAACATTAAACAAAATAGTACACAAATTAACAATGAAACAAAGAAATTACTCCCCCTACACTACAACTCCACATTGCCCTCAATGTGGAAATGTATGCAAATATTCACATTTTAAAACTAAAAACTAGAAGCTAAAAATTACAAATTAACAACTAAGAGAGAAAGGTTACCTTATTCATCCACTTCCGAAGGCGAAGGAGGGGGTGATTCCAACATAATGCCAGACTGCTGACAAAATTGTGCAAACTTGTGCCTGTGAGATTTTTGCTCTTTCTCCACCTTGTCAAACCTTTCGTTTATTTCAGCCATCTAGGCCTGGTTTTGCTCTTCCATCAAATCAAGTTTGCTCAAAACTAGTCACCACCCTTCCACCTCACCAGTTAGCTCTCGAGAAGAAGGAACTATCTCAAGAACATGCTTACTTTCAGGATTACTCGATGAGGGCCCCTATAAATCAAATATGCTGGTGGGTTCTTGAGTCGGTGATTCCTCTAACATTTTTGAGTTTCTGGCCCCCTTCAATAGCATTCCGCAGTAATCACCTCGGACTGAATCCATAAATCTATTGTGAAATTCCATGTTGGTAGTGATTGCAATTCTTCAGAGTTTGAATCAAGAAGATCATAGGAAAGCACTATTATAGAAACAATGTGGCCCATGTTCAAATTATATCATTTGTGAGTGATCATATCCATCATTGTTTAACGTAACAAAGAGGTCGTGTCAATCTTTTTCACATGTGCCAAGCACCATAAAACACACAATTCCTTATGTGAAACTTTACTTCTCTTTAATTTCCAAACATAGCATGGCATATGAACTTGTGCAAAATGAGAGTAGCATGATCTTTAATAAACCCATTAGGAGACTTGTTCGAATCAAAATTTTTAAGCTCAGTCAATTGTTCCCAAAATTCATGCATATTAAACTTACTCTCCATACAATCATAACCCTCTGTAGGAAATCCAAAAACCTAATAGAATTTTTCATGCCCAAGTCTATACTCCTTATCATGGATTCTAAAATAAATTTGATTTTCATCATCACCTATTGGACAATATGAGGTAAAAAATTTAAGTGCAATCTTAGGGTACACAGCATAATCAATCTTTATAAATTCCTCTCAACCCAAAATTGCACTCAATCTTTCAATCTTAACATCCAAACACAACTTTTTCAAATCATCAAAATCAAGGTACCAGCACGGTTTAAAAGAACGAGTAGTTTAAGTAAGTGCCTAATACCTTTCTCCTTTTGCTTTTGTGAGAATTCAAAATGGAGCTCCATAATCATTTCTCAAATCGTCCACATCCTTCTTGCCTTTGCCTTTAATCTTAGAACTTTTTTTTCCCATGCTCTTGACTCTCTTAGACATGACTTGTATGACTGATAGGTCTTGTGAAAAGGAGATTTAGGGTTCAAAGGGAGAGGTTTTGGGCCAGTAATGTGTAGGAGAATGAGTAGATTTTTGTGAGCTGTAGGATTAAATTTAAGTGTTGGTGGCCAAAATCCCAAAATTGTCCTTTATAAAATGCTATTGAGTTGTATGTGCCGTGGCTCCTACTGCTAGCGAGAGCAGTTGCTGCGGACGCTAGCAGCTCGTTGTGAGGTGCTGCTGAGCATGTCTACTAGTAGCTGCTACTACTACTGGGTGCACTAAGAATCGCTGCGAGGCACTATCGTAGTGCCCTTATGGCCTGCTATTGGTCAGTGGCTGTGGCACGTGCCAAAGACTCCTGCGAGGTGCTGCTGGGAGTGCCCTAATGGCCAGCTTCTACTGCGAGCGCAAGGATCACTATGAGGCACTACTGGGAGTGTGTTGAAGGCCAGTATGCTCTTGTATGCTCCATGGTTGCTCGTGCGCACGCCATACCAATTATTGCTCATTGACATCCCTTTTTGCACCAACTAAATTTTCATAAATCTTAAACCTTTGCTGCACAACTCCTAACACCTGATTACCATAAAAATCACAACCAAACCAGTGCATAAACCTAAACTAAAAGTGACTAAAAATAATCAAAAAACAAATACTAAAAAGAACAAAACAAAAACTTTTAAATTGTGGTCGAATGATAAGGTGTAAAATTAAAGGTTCACAGTTGCCCCCTCATTAGAATTGGCTTTGACCAAAAGGTGATTCTGGTGATAGTGAATATTGGAAAGAGGTGCCATGTCAGGCTCTGGACTTGTGTGTCCTTGTCGGGTCCTTTGGCAGGAGGCCCTCTAGGATAAATGAGATTTTATCAATGGCTATATATTCGGTCTTGACGTTGGATGTAAGAATGGTCTTGATGAATTTCAATTAAGGCTATCTATTTAGCGCTAATGTTAGAAGATAAAGAAGGTTTGGTGAGTTTTAATTAAGGCTATCTGTCCGGCCTTAATGTTGGAGATAAAGAAGGTTTGGTAAATTTCAATCAAGACTATATATTTGGCCTTAATGTTGGAGATAAAGAAAGTTTGGTAAATTTCAATCAAGGCTTTCTATTCGGCCTTAATATTGGAGATAAAGAAGGTTTGGTGAATTTCAATCAAGGCTATCTATTCGACCTTAATGTTGGACATAAAGATGATTTAAGGTAAATCTCAATCAAGACTATCTATCCGGCCTTAATGTTAGAGGTAAATAAGATCTGGGTAAATATCAATTAAAGCTATTTGTCCAACCTGAATGTAGATAAAGAAGATTTGGGTAAATCTCAATTAAGGTTATCTGTTAAGCCTTAATATTAGAGATAAAGAAGATTTTGGTAAATCTTAATCAAGGCTATCTGTTTGGCCTTAATGCTAAAGGTAAAAATGATTTGGATAAATCTCAATCAATACTATCTATCTGGCCTTAATGTTGGAGGTAAAGATAATTTTGGATAAGATAATTTAGTGAAAAGAAAGCCTCGACCTATGGTGAGTCGGCTTGCAAGATTCTGACAAGATCCTCCTCCTGGGACTCTAACTTAATCAACAACACAACCATATCCAATTATCAATCTATAATCAATTTTAATCCTAATAACGTCTATTAACTTATTTCATGAATTAAACTTCAAGTTCATCATTTCAATTAAATCATTCCACTTATTTTTCATAAAGTTCACATAAGATTAATTTTTACTATATTAAATCCATTTTTAATCTAAATTCATAAAATTATTAATTAACTAATTAAATTTAATGAACATAAACATAAATCAATCTATAATTTAATAACAAATGAAATTCAAGAGTTTCGAATTTACCCATGTAAAATTCAGTTGAACGAATGTCAAAAATTGCATCGAAATGGCAAGATGAAACTAATACAATCGGGCCCACACATTGCCACCGAAGCATTGCGGGCTAACCACACGCCATCACTGCTAGTGGCGAACTAGGAAGAAATTCATGCCATCTTGTTCGTCTTGACGTCAGAAGCTAAAAAACAGCCACTACTCATTGTCATTGCGTTGGAGTAGGCCTCAAAAATTTTGGTCTTCAATTTTTCGATCTCTACTTCTGACAACTTTGCAGAGGGCATGTCAAGTACCAAATTGAAGCTCTCGCCACTAGAAGTCGAACGAGACCAATTTCATCAGATTTCGCCGCCAAAATAGGTCAAAATCTTGATCTAAAGTTTCAGCTACCGGAAATCTTCTCCCTGCAAGTACGCCACCAAAGCTCGTTGATTTTGATGGCAGTCACCTCCCCCAAACTTGTTGGATATCAGTCTTCATGGTGGTTGTGGTGGTGCTCGTCACCTCCTGTCGGAATTCGTCCAGTCGCCCTCTCCCTCTCACGGCCTCTCTATCTACCTCTGTACCTTCTGTCTCTCTTTTGCTTGCTTCAATCCATTTCCAATCCAGCTGGCTGATTGGTCCTCTTGGGACTAATCAGCAACTTTTTTTTTTAATAATAATAATAATAATAATTTTAATAATTATAAATAAAGTTTCAATACTTCCAATTAATTTTCTTGAGTAAAATTTTCTATAAATTTTATTGATCAATTAAAATAATTATTTTCATATTAAAAGAATTTCAAATTAACTACTCGGAATTCAATTAATTGTTTTCACGAATAAATCAAGTAATTAAAATGTTTTCTTTAATTTCATATATTATAAATATCCGAATAAAATTTATAGTTAACAATATATATTTTCAATTTCATATATATATATATATATATATATATATATATATATATATATATATATGAAAATAAATTTTAAATAAAATTTAACAATTTAATAAAATAATGTTATTTTGGTATAAAATAAGAATTTATAAAATAAATAAAAATTTAGATTATTACTTCAACTACTGGGTAATAAACATAAATTCGATTATGTTCACCCACTGGACAATAAATCTAAATTCGATTCCCTTTTCAATACTAAAAAATTTATTTAAAAAAAATTATTTTTTAAAACAAACTCTGTTACTTGTTTCTAAAAAACCACAAGTGTAGTATTAATTCTACGCAAGAATTTTCCTTCTTACTACTATCTCATTTTAATTTGTGACGAGCTGTTTTATTTTTAAAAATTAATAAATAACAATATAATTATATTTTACTAATATAAATTTCCTTGATAATTAATTAGATAGTAGAAATTAAAAACAATATTGATGGGAAATTTGTTAGTGCACCAGTTAGCTTATATATTCGATTAATATGACTAGATACAGAAAATCTGGTCAATCAAAAAGGTCCTTTGCAGCAGACTTCGAAAATACAATAATAAGACAAATAGCAAATACGAGTATAAGTGTTTTTTTATTAGAAAAAATTAATATTAGTTAATGATTAAAATTAAAAAGATATAGCAGCAAGCTTTATTGTTAATTAATCCTAGTGCATATGTACCAGTACAAAGACAATATTAAAATAGATAAAGAAAAATTAATGTCATATGGCGTGCCCCAAGAACTTTTTTTCCCAATAATAATTAATATTCATTAATGAGAACTCAAGCTCATACCAATACAAGAATTAATTATAAATGACTTGCTTAAAGATAATTAACTATTCAAAATGGATTTTTGACAGTAAGCGTTTTGTCGAAAAACACTGCCCAACGGGCTATAGAAATTAGAAAATTATTAAAATAACTAAGACCATCACCTCCTTTCCAATGTCTTCATCACTCACAATCCGGCATGAAGGAGCAACATGCTGAAGATCAAGATCAAAGTAAACCATGCACTAGAATAAACAATTTGCCATCGGGCAAAATAGGCTTAGATCTAGAAGTTCTAATCAGAGTTGACCACTAAATTTGGGTCCGCCAAAAACCACATTCTCCCTCTAGCTACCATCTAAGTCAAGGTCTTTATATTGATGGTGGTCAGAAGAAAGCTGAAATACAAAAGCCATTGAGAGGACCACAAAATCAACAATAAACCACAACAACATTAGAATAAAACCCAGTTGAAATGGGAGAAATAAAAGACCAGGCCTTAAAGAAACATGTTTTATTGCAAAGAAAAATGTAAGATCTAGTATATATAATAATAATAAAAAGGAAAACTTGAACTTATCACCAGATTTTGGAAAAAGAAAGGGAGAGGCAGAGAGAGGAGCCTTAGAGAAGAGAGAGAGAGAGAGAGAGAGGTCGCTTTTAACCAGTGTGCCCCAAGAACTTGCATTGATAATTACAGTTGTATTAATTTGGTGATATTTGTAAGAACCAGAGCTAATTCTTGAGTGAGATTGTCAGCTTCAAGAATGGTATTATTCAGTAAACAGAAGCAAACATCATAGTTTGAACAATTCAAATATAAAAATTAGAATATTTTTTAGATTACATTACAATAACCGTAATGATTAAATACGAGCTGCTTCTTGATATGAATGCTACAGTGATGTTTAAAAAAGACGGCCCCAGCGCGCCGGCGCCACCTTAATACCCTTAATATTAATTTTGACAATAATACAAATTCTGACGATGATGATTCGACAAGCGGGCTCATTAATGGAGGAGAACAGTGCTTATTACGATATTCATCATATTTCTTGCGATGGACTATAAATTTGCAGCCAGAAACTGTGCATTCAAGAGCTAAATCATCACAAGGCCCACCACAGCGATGGCAAAGAGGACGCTTTCTGCTGCTACTCTTTTGGACAAGAGCGAGGGGATGATGAGGGTGAAAATCATATGAAAAAGTACCTCCAAGCTTCACAAATGGGTTTCTGTTGACGCAATCAGGAGGAGCTGCAAAATCGCATTGTTTACAATAATAAACCCAAAACTTCGGGTCTCTTCCCATCTCACAAATATCGCAGTAATATTCATCAGAACCATCATCAATAGGATCGTATGTGAGGAACAGAGGATGATTGTCCAACCTGTGTCTCTGTTTGTATGGTAGGGTTACACATTTGATGTCCAAGATGAAGCTGCAACTAGAACAAGTTAAGAATTCTCTACACTCACTATCACAAGCACTACAATGATAATTGTCCTTTCTCGGAGCATAGAAAAGTGAGTGCTCATGACCTTCGTGTTCGATGCGGTTAAACACCGATTTCACACATCGGACGTCCGATTGGACTGGATTTATAGGATCATCATCCAAATTATAGAGAAACCCATTACAATATTTTTCACAAAAGCAACACTGGAAAATGCCGTCAACAGAAGCAGTAGACTTGGAGAGGAGAGTCCAACGGACTTTCCGAGAATAATGAAGCAATGTTTGTCGTTTAGGTAATTTAATGCAAATTTCATCTAGAAAGAAATTACACTCTGTGCAACCATAAAAGGGCAGATTGATTGGCAACATACATCCGTCACAGATTAAGTGGTCGTGGTCTGAATTTCTATCCTGTATGAGGATTAAGTTATGTTGATGGCTAAAATGTTTGATCTCTGCAGCAACCACTTTATCTTCATCTTCAAGTTGGATTTCCCGAACAATAATAGCGGTTGGTTCGGCATTTGTTATTAGCTTCTCTAATTCTTCTTTATCTTCATATTTAGTTTCAAACGCGTTTACACAATCCACATGAAAAATAAAACTGCAATCTGGACAATTGTAACACCCATACTCTGTTTTGACTTCAGTTTGGCAAATTCTGCAGTATCGAATCCAAAATTTATTTTGTTTGAGCAAATAAGTATGGGTAATAGGGTGGGGATGGAATGGACTAATAAGGATGCGCTGCAGTGAGATACGACGTTTGTGGACTAGGATTCCACACATGTGACATAGATACGGGTCCTCATCGCCATCAGTGCCACAAGCGTTGCAGGTGAAAGCAGATGATTTCAGCAATATGGGCTTCCCTAATAGGATAAACTGATGATGTTGAGCTTGAGGTTCAAAAATACAAGGTGGAAGAGCACATTTGATATCCAGATTGAAGTCGCAACGAGAACAACGGTATACAGAACTCTTGCAAATTTTATTGCAGAAGTTACAAACACATGGGTCTGCAGAGAGCCGTAAAGGGTGTTGAGGGCGTAAGTGATTATTAATCTTTCTGGGTAGCTCTCCATATTTTTTATACAAGTGGAAGTTGCATTTATCACAATTGTAGCATGTATCTACAACTGCTTCTTCACACCCAGAGCAAACCATAACTTGTTCATCGCCATTATTATTATTTTCTTGCTTTTCCTTCAAGATGAACGGATGTGAATGGCTAAAATGTTCAAGTTCCATCTATGGTGTTTATCTTTCTCCCGCAAAAGACTAGTGGGATTAATGATAATGTTATGGTTTAGGCAGAGGGCAAATTGAAGATAATTAAAAAAGCCAAGGAAAAATAATCAATCATAGAGACGTGTATTGCCTAAAATTAAGTCATTGGGTGATACGAATGTAAAATTGATAATAACGATGAGATATTTCATAAAATATAATTTTTTTTATATTTTTTATTTAATAAAAAAATATTAATATTTTATTTTATATTATATATCCTTATCTTATTATATTTGTTGGTATATCCCATAGCAAAGTCATTGGGAGTGAATGAAATGTTTTTCTATATGTTCACAACTGTATTACAATAACTTTCTCACGTTCACAGCTACATATACAGCCACGTCAGCGTAACCCTTTCACTTTTTCATAAATTATTTTTCAAATATAACTTTACAGTGGATATAATATCTTATTATTGGCAAAATTATATATATATAATATCTTATTTGAATAAAAAGATTCCAATTCCACTATCCTTCTCCATTAATTACCCAAAAATATATATAATTATTTTCACATTTTAATTTGTTTGTACTGATATTATTTTAATACTGATATAGTTATTCATTGCACTATGCTCTTTTTTTCTTATCAAAATAAATATTACCTGCATCATGTGCGTAAAGCAACTTAATAAGACAGAAAAATATAAAGTAAAATAAAAATATTAGTGATCAGACTTGATCAATATGAAAGGGCTGGATCTTCTCTTTTGGGTTTGGAGCCTAATACCTGCGAAGGAGAGAAAAAGGATCAAGGAGCAGCCAGGCCTTTTGCTTGGTTAAGACCCTCCGACGATCAAGTCGGTGCCCAATTCAGAGTATTTTTAGTGAGAGAAAGGGGATGAGAGAATGTACAATTCCAACTACCTGTTTTTAAGCTTTTCTTTCCCTTTTGTATGGTTTCGGATTAGGTAGGTCTGACACCTCTTTTTGAGAAGGGATGTCCCCTGTCATTTGGCCATGCTAGTTGGTGAAAGTTGGCGGCAGACGCATGTCCTCTGTCCTATCCTCAGATATGTTTAGTGAGAGGGGTGTCAGGACATGGTGTGGACTGCCTAAGGACTTGTCCTTCTGCTAGATGATTGGACACGTCCTCAGAGGGCTTCGGCCATTGCTTGTTCAGCAAGTCATTTGCCAGCAAAAAGGGGTAGCAGCTTGTCTGGAAGCCTTTGGACTTGAGTCATTTGAGAGCCTGGCCAGTGGGCTTTGTTCTCTTTCCCATAGTCTCTGGAGGCCTCATAATGAGCCTTGGATACAGGAGGGTCCAATAGTAACTTAAGAGTCACATTTATCCCTCGTTAGGGGCCCCCCTGTTTTATTAAGGAGGAGGCGAGGAGTCAAGCCTTAGTAAAACAGTTTCGCGTCCTTGTAGCATTATCTCTCAGGAGTCTTCTGGCCAAGGAGAACTACCTCCGTATTAGATAGCGAAGGGGTCCTTTCATTTCTTTAGTTGCGGTGAGTAGCTCTTAGGAGAGGCTTTCGCTTCGCCGGGGGACTTCGCCCAATTCGAACATTTAATTCGCCTTTCCAAAGGATAGCTTTCGTCTGAACGAAGCGATTTGAGGGGCTAGGGACCATCCGAATTCTAGGCAGCCTTCATAGGATAGATGGAAGGTCACGCAGTCATTCAATGCATGCACAGCTGACAAGAATAAGCATTGAATGCGAGAACACGCATTGAATGCAGTCTCCTCGTTCTCCCCATTCTTCCACGTGTCTCAACAGACGGTTAAGTTTTCCATGGATTTTGAATTTTGAATGTCCATTTAATGCCCCTACTTATTGCTGTGACGGTTATCGAGGGTTTATTCCGACAACCCTAAAGCTTCTTGTCCTAAAGACAACTGCCATGATGTTGTTTTCTAGCACCAGCTGGAGGCTGGTCTTCTTTTTCCTCCTACGAAGTTCAAAGTTGAGTGCTTCAACTACTTCGGAGTGAATCCAATGATGCTTACCCCGAACTCCATAAGGGATATGCACCTCTTCGAGGTTCTAAGCTTCGCGTATGGTATTCGTCCCTCTGCTCGCCTATTTCAATGCTTTTACAAGATCCAGAGTGCGCAGAGGTCACCGGGGGTTTATATGACTTCTGCCAGGCCACACCGAAGTCTCTTCTTTGGGAAAGAGAACAAGGTGAAGGACTGGAGGGGTAAGTTCGGGTTGATAGAGGTCACTGATGGCCTCAGCGACAAGTCTCCGGGATTTGGTTTCCCTGGCCATTTCCTGCGTCCTACCGAGGGCCTAACTGAGTGGCCCAAAAGGCTATCTTCTGAGGAGAAGGCGAGCCTCAGGACTTTGGTCCATCAGGGTTTTGTCTATAACTCTGAAAAGATGATGGCCTCCTTCTATGCGGAGGACGAGCATGGCCTTCCTACTCCCAAACTCTTCCTGAAAGATATAAGAGGTAATTCTCCTTCTTATTCGCTATAGCTTTAATTGATGGTAGGGTATTAACCCCTTTGGTGTTGTTTTTTCTATTTTGATTGCAGTGGAGGCCAAGGATCCTGGGCATTACCAGGATATAATGAAGGAGACAGAAGGGGTTTCTCCAAGACCCTTCAATGAGGAGGCTGAGCTTCCCATCCTCGACCTCCAAACGGGGAGGCTTCGTTCGCGCACCTCCTCTGACCTCCAGTCCTCGTCGGTGAAGCCTCGCAAGGATAAGCCAACGAAGCCCGTTCCTGCCGGGTCTGGTCTAGCTGTTAGATCAGAAGGGGCCTAGGTGAGTGTGGCCAGTACGAAGTCCATTCGAATTGTTCAAAGATGACTTGTTAAGGCTTCTGATCGCTCTGTTCCTATTGTGCAGAGAGGTACTCCTCCGCTTCGAGTTGCACCAGTTGCTGCGAGGCCTACTACTTCTCCTTCGCTTTGGGCTACACTAGTTGCTACGAGGCCTACTCTTCAGAGGGGTATCTCAATCCCTGGGCTCACTGGGGCTTCTGTTTCTCCACCTCCACCTCCTCCCATTGGTGATAAGGGGAAGGGAGTGTTCGCACCTCGTCCACCTAAGCTGAAAGTGAAAGGGCCTCCAATCCTAAATGTCCTTGATGTAATTGCTCACTCTCCTCAAGGGGCGGAGTAGCTAGCGGACCTGGAGAAGGCTTTGACAGACGTTCCTGATGCTGAGTTTGAGGCGCATCTGAAGAAGCTGGTGGATGACTTGAGTGCCCCTGAGACTGAAGCTGGAGTAGGTAACTTTCCTTCTCCCCCATCACCTTTATCCTATAAGGACCCTCGTGTCATCCGAGGGACAAATATGAGATTGTCCAAGGAGGTTGTACCTGGGAGATCTCCTAATGTCGAGGAGGTCGAGGCCTGGGAGAAGTACATTGAGGAGCAAAGGATTTCATATCCTGACCTGGTGGCCCTCAAGAAGCTTTATCCCTCCCCTGTTAAGACTACAGCCGAAGAGAAGGCCTTCGTCTCTAGAGACAGAGGCAACTTCTTGCCTTTTTGTTATTATTTACTTCTTCCTGTGCCTTTATTTGTTGATTTAAGTTTGCGAATGTTTTTGCTTTTTATCTTGTAGTTCTTGCGGGCGAAGCGGACGCCATTATTCAGGAGCCTTCTCTTGAGGCTTCTTTGGCGGTTAGCATGGGTCCCTCTGGAGCTAACGAAGCATTTCCTTCTGCTGCTGCTTCGTTGGAGGCTGAGCAGAGGGCTGCTGTTGCTATGACTGATGAAGCATTTCCTTCAGCTGTTGCTTCGTCTGGGGTCATGTCAGGGGCTATTGTTGTTGCCGAAGATGTCTCTTCCCTTCGTCCTCCTAAGAAAAAACTGACAGTGGGGGAGTTTCTTTGCCGAAAGAGGCCCCTGGCGATAGCTTCAACCACCACCACTGTACCGGAGGTCTGCTCTACTTTAGGGACCCCTTCACTTGGGGCAGAGGTAGGAGTATCAGTCCTTTCGCAAGGGATAGCGATGGAGGCTCCTCCGCCAAGTAAGAGGCCACGAGTTGAAGGGCCAGCGGAGGTTGTAGTAGTGGACTCCCCTCCGCTTAGAGAAGTCAAGGCATCCGTCGGTCCTCCTTCTTCCTTTGCTTCACCTGCTGCTGTCTTGGCCCCTATGCCCTTTTTGTACCCAGCCCCTAGGCCTTTCTTCGGGTCTATGGAGAATACTCTTGCCAGGCAGGAGACTCTGCTGGAGAAGGTACATTCATTCCCACTTAGGCTATGACCATTTGCCACATTGTATAATTACTGTTGCTTGTTTGTTGTAGGCGATTCTAGATTCCAAAATTTTGAGGACTGATTTTGGTCTTCTGAGGGATCACTATGAAGACGCCTGGCGAGTTACGGAGGAAAGACTGGGACTGTACTCCCGATTGGAGGAAGAACTGGTCTCTGCGAAGGCGAAGACTGAGGAAGCCGTGGAGTAATCCAGGGCTCATGAAGAGGCTCGTTCGAAGGCCGAAGAAGAGGTTAGTGCCTTAACTGAGGTAATGGCAGCTAAGGATAAAGTCATTGCTGATCTTAGTGCGCAACTGGACAAGTTGAAAAGTGCTAACGAAGAGCTTGCCCGAGAGGCTGAAGAGGTTCCCAGTCTTTAAGATCTCCTGAAGAAGACTCAACAGGAACTTCGACTCTCAGAGTTTGGATACACACAAGCCACTACTCGGGCTTAAGTTGCGCTTAAGAAGGCTAACAAGACCGAAGAAGCTCGGCGAAGGGCTGTGAGGGACTTCATGCAGTCCAAGAACTTTGACGACATCATCACATACCACACTTACAAGGTAGCAGCCGAATATTACAACAATGCACTCCAGGACGCAGCGAAGCATTTTCCTAATGTGCTGCAAGTGGTTTCTGGGTTGGATGTTGCTGAAGAGCCTCCAGCGCCAGACCTTTCAGAGTTCCAAGATCCTGTCCCTGAGGGGGATGAAGGTCTGTTACGACCTGAAGACTTCCCGGCTTGGGATAAAGATGCTCCAGCTTCATCTCCTATCCCCGAAGTTTCTAGCGGGGGCGGAGGGGACGTAGACGAAGGACTTTCCATTGGGACGGATCTTGCACAAGCCGAACCTTTTTTTGTCATTCAGCCGGATCCTATGAATGGCCAGCCTCCGCCATCTTCCACAATAATAGTTCCTCCAGGCGATCCTCCGCCTTAGATGTTTCTTCCTTTTTTCTGCTTTATCATTCTTTTATTGTTTTTCCACTTGTATTTTTCATTCTTTTATTTTTTCTCACTTGTATTTTTCATTCTTTTGTTTTTTCTCACTTGTATTTTTCATTCTTTTGTAAATAAATGTAATACATTTACTTCAATAAATAATACAATTGTTATGCTTCTATTATATGTACACCTTACTTGTATGGGGATTCCCATTCATGCTGTAATCCAACAAGCGCTGCGAAACACCTTAGCTAAGCTATCCTTCCAATTGGAGTTCGAGCACGTTCGTCCTCCCCTCCCTTTAGGCCTCCTTAGCTTCATGCCTTCGTTGATGCGCATGGAGACAATCTGAGGTAAACTGCATATCTACTATTATTATTGATAATACATCTTGAGGTGTTGGATGTTCCAAGTATGAGAATTTCCACACTTTCTAGGGTTACAAGTTTGTAAATGCTAGGACTTAGGACTCTTTTTATTTGGAAAGGTCCTTCCCATGCAGGTGAGAGCTTGCCTATGCCTTCACGTTTTCCTGTAGCCTCTAAGAATCTCATTACTAGATCCCTTTCGCCGAACACTTTGTGCTTAACTTTCTTGTTGAAATGATTAGCAGCTCGTTGGTTGTAATTAGCTATTCGAATGTTGGCTGATTCTCTGAGTTCTTTTAGGAGATCCAGATCAATCCTTTTGGCCTGATCATTGTCTCTGTCTTCGCAATAATTGATTCTTCCACTGGGGAGGCCTATATCCACGGGGATTACCGCCTCTGCGCCATAAGTCAGGCTAAATGAGGTCTCTCCTGTGGGTTATCTAGGAGTAGTCCTATACGCCCATAGGACATGATGTAGTTCGTTTACCCAACTTCGACCATATCCTTCTAATATCTGCTTCAGGCCTTGCAGAATAGTTTGATTTGTTACCTCCATCCGGCCATTTGTTTGAGGATGGGCTATTGATGAGAAATGTTGTTTGATTTGAAGCCCTGAACAAAAGGACCTGACTCTAGCATTATCGAATTGCTTGCCATTGTCACTGATGAGCTTATAGGGGATGCCAAATCTGCACACGATGTTCCTCCATAAGAAGTTGATCACTCTTTTTGCGGTGATAGTGGCTAGAGGTTCGGCTTCTACCCATTTGGTGAAGTACTTAATTGCTACTAGGAGAAACTTTCTCTGACCTGATGCTGCTGGGAAGGATTCGACTATGTCTATCCCCCACTAAGCGAAGGGCCAAGCACTGGAAATGGGGACCTGCTCCGCTGCTGGGACGTGTTTTCCACTATCGAATTTCTGGCATAAGGGGCATTTTTTGACAAATGCCACAACTTTGTCTTTCATCCTCGGCCAGTAGTACCCTTGTCTGATTGCCTTAGCTGCCAGTGTTTTTCCACCTATGTGCATTCCGCAGGATCCTTCATGTATCTCCCAAAGGATGTATTCGGCTTCGTTGGGCCTCAAGCATCTCAACCAAGGCAATGAGTAAGCACTTTTGTATAAGATTCCGTTGTGCAGGGAGAAATGGGCGCTTCTTCGCTTGACCCTTTTGGCTTCTTGGGCATCTTCAGGCAGTTCTCCCTTTTCCAAGTAAAACTTGATGGGGTCTATCCAACACGGTTCTTCTTCAACTTCCATAACTTCTTCCCCCTCAGTAATGCTAGAGGAGGCTAAGGTGCCCAAATAAATTTTCTGAGGAAGCTCGACTGGGCGAGAGGCAGCCAGTTTGCTGAGACTATCTGCTCTGCAATTCCTTTCTCTGGGGATCTTTTGAAAGAACAGCCTCACTCCTCTATTCTTCATCCTTTGAACTATCTCTTTCATCTTTTGCAAGTACCTGGTCATGTTCGGCTCTTTTACTTCGAATTCTCCTTCTATTTATCCGATCACCAATTGGGAATCACTATATACCATGAGTTGTTCTATGCGAAGGCAATCAGCAAAGAGCAGTCCTTGGATCACGGCTTCGTACTCTGCAGTGTTATTGGTGGTTTTGAAATTCAGTCCTAAGGCATACTCTAGTGAAAATCCTTGAGCACTTCTAAGTATGATGCCCACACCATTCCCTTCTTTACTGCTAGCACTATCTACAAAGAGTTCCCACTAAAGATCCGGAAGTATTGCTGACGAGTGTCTTTCCCTAGGGCTTTGGTCTTCTCCCCCGTCTTTGGTGCCAAATGAGCATTCAGAGATGAAGTCTACTAATGCTTGAGCTTTAATTGTTGACCTGACTCTGTATTGCAATCCGTGCTGACCTAACTCCACAGACCAACACAGCATTCTTCCCGAAGTCTCTAGTTTGTGAAGTACCAACATAGCATTCACAGCATCTCTCACCTCCTCTTCTTTCTTTCTAAGGCTGTTGCCACTAACGGGTGACCTTCTGCTTCGGGCCCGCGAGGGGTGGCTAGCAACAGAATATTCCCCTCTATTCCGTTTTCTTCGTCTCGAGTTTTCTCTTTTCCCATATTTTAGTTCCTTGTACTCGTATTTTCCTCTATTCCTTCCTCCGCTCGGTTCCACATCGCTTGCATGAAAATTTTTTCCATGCAAGAGCTTACGTTCACTATTTGGGAGCGAAGCTTGCGTACTCCCTTCTTCCTCGGTCAAACTCTTCTCTCCTCCACGCTGCTCTTCCGTCCTTCCCTCCATATTTCCACCCTGGTGGACCAGTTGTTCTTCATTAACCCTTGTGGGTCCTTGGGATTGCCTCTCATAATCCAGGGTTCGAGCGACATTCCTCATCGGGGTAGTTTCTAGAACAGTGACGAAGGTTTGTGCCAGAGGAGTTTGTTGCTGAGAACTTCTCACAAATGCTGCTATAGTGTTAATAAACTGCAAAGCAGGAGCTAGGTTTGGATTCGAAAGGTTTAGAGGGGTTTGACTTGGTCCAACTGTATTTTGTTGAGAAATAAGGAGCTAGAGTGACGTGTTTAGGTCAATGGGAGTTGTCAGGGAAGGATAAGTAGGTGTTGGAAGAGTGTGTCTAGGATTTGAGGGGGTTGAAGATTCAGGATCGTCGGGGTTCGTCATAATGGTGAATTTCCTTCACATGCAAATAGAAGTAAAATGCAACGTCGAGAGAAGATTAGCTCACGTTCTTGCGTTCCCACAGACGGTGCCAATTTGATCAGGCTTGATCAATATGAAGGGGAATGGGCTGGATCTTTTCTTTTGGGCTTAGAGCCTGATACCTACGAAAGAGAGAAAAATGATCAAGGAGGAGCCAGGCCTTTTGCCTGGCTAAGACCCTCCGACGATCAAGTAAGTGCCCAATTCAGAGTATTTTTAGTAAGAGAAAGGGGGTGAGAAAATGTACAATTCCAACTACCTGTTTTTAAGCTTTTCTTTCCCTTTTGTATGGTTTCGGGTTAGGTAGGTCTGACACCTCTTTCTGAGAAGGGATGTCCCCTGTCATTTGGCCATGCTAGTTAGTGAAAGTTGGTGGCAGGCGCATGTCCTCTATCCTATCCTCAGAGATGTTCAGTGAGAGGGGTGTCAAGACATGGTGTGGACTGCCTAAGGACTTGTCCTTCTGCTAGATGATTGGACACGTCCTCAGAGGGCTTCGGCCATTGCTTGTTTAGCAAGTCATTTGCCAACAAAATGGGGTAGCAGCTTGTCTGGAAGCCTTTGGACTTGAGTCGTTTGAGGGCCTAGCCAGTGGGCTTTGTACTCTTTTCCATAGTCTTTGGGGGCCTCCTAATGGGCCTTGGATACAGGAGGGTCTAATAGTAACTTAAGAGTCACATTTATCCCTCATCAATTAGTATCTTTTTATTAATAAAAAAATAATTATATTAAGTAAAATATTTTATTATCATCACCCATTAGTTTGGGCGCATAGATATTTATAAGCTGGTTAATCTTTTTTTGTTGATTAGGGGATACATAGGTAGAAAGCCATCTTGATTTTAGTGGGTCATGTGTTAAATTTTTAAAATTTATATTAATTTATATGTATTTTAAAAATAATTTCATTAAAATTATTGAAATATCATGTAACTTAACTAAAATATTAATTTGTATATATTTTAAGGTGCTTTTCATGGTTGTTTTGTTTTTAAATAGAGCAATTTATTTTATTTGTGAAAAAATAATTTTTTTTTACAAAAAATCATAATTTTATTCATATTTTTTGTAAATTAAATTATTTTTTTATAATTTTTCTTACTTGCGAAAAATTTTTAATTTTACAAAAATATAAATTTTTGTTAAAAAACAATAATTTTAAGAAAAAGAAAAATAATTTTGTAATTACAAAAAAAAAAAAAAGGCTCCATTTCAAAAAATCACAATCTTTTTATATTTTTTTGTAAATTAGACTATTTTTTTTATAAAGTTTATAGGTATGTAAATTTAAAATATTATCTTAATCATTTTAGCATTTCTCATTTTTAATTAGTAAAATGTAATAGTAGGTTAACTTAATTATAATATTTTAAATATTTCAATTATTTTTATTATCTATCACTATATATCCTATTGGTTATGAAAAATAAAATTTTATACTTTATTTTAAAACAAAATAATTTAAAAATTTGCTTATATGATGTATTTTATAAGAAGGTTATAATTTTTTTTTTAAAGAATACCCTTTTTTTGTAATTACAAAAATAATTTTCTCATAAAATTATTGTTTTGTATAAACTAAATTATATTTTTATAAAATTAATATTTTTTCACACTTAAATAAAATTAAGAGAAAATAGTTTAATTTATAAAAAATATAAATAAAATTATGATTTTTCGTAAAAAAATTAATAAGTTACTTTTTTTGAACAAAATAACCATAAGAAATACTTATATTTTATTTATATTTTTTCATAAATTATACACCTACTAAAATATATGAAGTGCCCCACTCAATTTGTTAATATGTCTCTCAATTTTATTTAATTTTTAATTTTTAACTCTAAAATTTCTAAAAAATTATATATATTTCAAATTTTCATATAAAATCTCTAAAATTTTATAAGATGACTTCGTATGAAAAGAGACTTGACATATGAAAAAAAAATTTTCTAAAAAAACTTTATATATGATAAAATTTTATAAACAAAGTTCAGCTTTTATTATATAAATATACAAAGATTTATAATTTATAAAATTCATTTATATTAAAAAATTAGTATGACAATGATTCCAATAAACAAAATTTCTAAATACTCCATTGAATTTACATATTTTATTTATTTTCCCCCTTATTATCAAGTAGAATGAAAAGATTGGCAGCTCATAATTTCCATTAGTATTTTGCTTTGCATGTGGCTGATCGGCTACTTTCCATTTTTATGATTATTTAATAAAATAAATTATAATTAGTATAATTTATTAAAAATCATGATTGCGGAAATATTGATTGAACTAAACTAAAAACATAGGTAAATAAATTACTAAAAATTATGCGTAAATAAATAAAGTAAATTCACTAAATTTATAAGTAATCAATATAAATAAAGTCAAATTCAGTAAGATAAAATTTTTCCGATAAAAATATTAAATAATCATGTTAATAGGAATTATATTACACCATGCATTATATATAAGAAAAATGTAAATACAATAAACGAAGCCGTTACTTATAATAGTTGATAGATTTCAAGACATTAAACATAATAAATATAAATTTAAAAGATAATGTTAAATTTTAATATAGATTTAGGATAACAAACCTTAAAAGTTAACGATTATGATTAGGAGTTCATTTTTATATTAATTACTTAATATGTTTGTATTTAATTAATTTTTATATTAATAATTTAATATGTTTGTATTTAATTAATATAAAACTTTTTTTCATATTATATTCTTAATAACCCTCTCAAATGGTAATTGTGTAAAGATAATTTTTTATTATATCTAGTTGAAACTTGTGAATTTATGATATAGATTGGGCTAATATAATTGAAAGTTCAACACGAGTGAAGAAACAAATTTAAAAGTCCATCACCAAGTAACAATTGAAAGAAATCCACTATTGAACAAAAATTAAAATCAAACTAAATCTAAAATATGCCGGAAATTGAAAAAAAATTGAAATCTCAATCTTAATTATAAAAAAAAGAGATTGTGTAATGATCGATTATACTCTAATATCATGATAAATTTTTAATATAAACTTGGGAGAATCAATTTTAGAAACTTACTATTAATGTCGAAAAGTTTATTTTTATACTAATCACTTAATATGATTGTATTTAATTAATATGAGATTTTTTTCAATATTATATTCTTAACAAGTGATAAGCAAAAAATTAAATTATTTTAGAAAGTAATTAAATATTAACTTTGAGGTAAACTAAAAAAATGTATACTTAGTTTATTAACGGAAGGTTTTAGATTATCTAAGATTTATCAAGTGATCATCATGAAAATAGATTATTAATTATAATATTATAAAAATATCTTTTTTTTTTTTTTTTTTTCTTTCAATTGAGTTATTTTAAACCTGAGCTTAACTGAGCTACTATGAATCTTTCAGAATTAAACTTTCTTTTTCTGCATCATCTACGGGGCAAAGTATAGACAATTTCTTCTGAAAGCAACATTAATTATTATAAAATACAGCCAATGATTCATAAAGCAAATATTGGATTGCCAATACTCTATTGTACAGTTTTTTGTCTCCAGTTTGGAATATTGTACGGCCCAAGACTTTGTCATCTGCTGTATTTGGATTTGGCTTCTTAGTAATGAATCTGATTTTCTTTGGAAAAAAAAAAAAATTCATAAAGCAAAGATGTTATGATTGATTTACACCTATTGTTAAATTAATAAGTTAAACTACTATAATCAGAATTCTGTTATGGGTAACTTCAATTAGTCCTAACCACAGTTTAATTCCAGAATTCAATTCCACAAAATTAAGCACCTTAATTGAACTAAAAATATCTAATTTAGTTACGATTGTAAGAACTATCAGTTTTGATTAGATTATAATTTCAGTTTCAGTTCAAGTTCATATTTCGATTTGCAATAAAAATTATAAAATTTGAAATAAAAAAGTGTTAGTTGTGTTACTATTTTTCAGAAAAAATAATTAATTCTAAATATTAATTCATATTAATTTTATAATTATTTTAGTTGTAGATTTTAATTATTGAAAAAGTTTTATAATACATTTTAAGAAGTTTGTGAATCATAAATAATATAAAACAATAACTAATATGTTTTTGGATAATATTAAATATTATAAAAAACTAATTAGTTGTTTACTTGTTAGTTATGGTATATTTGTAATTAATTTAAAAATAAGTTTTAATTTTTCAATTATTATTCTGGTTCAAATTGCAATTGAACCACCTGTTTTGGTTCTAAATGGTTCTAGTTCCAGTTCCTCAAAATCTTGAACCTTGATCAAGCCTTAATATTCTTATTTTTAGTTTGGTTCCTCACGGTTTGATTCCAATTGGGTTCCTAATTAGAACTGAATCGATGGTCAAGTCTACTTCAATATGTGAAATCAAGAATTTTATTGGTATCTTTGGCTTTTGCTCTTGTCTTATGCTTCTCATTCCCCTTCAAATCCAAATCTTTCTTCAAATCATATTTGTCACAATTTAACTTCACCGCTGTGACGACCTTAAAGTACGGATAAATTTAAGGTGACCGAGTGCCTATAGAACCCATAACTTAAGAAACATCCAATGATATCAACTAAAACCAAAAGTCAAAAGTGTTTGATGCGTTTATGAAGTTTGAAGCTTCGATTGAAAAGGAAATTGGTTGTGTAATTAAAGTCTTAGGACAGACAATAAAACCGAGTGCATCTCTGGAAAATTCAACAAATCTTGTGATGATGTTAGGATTAAACATCAGCTCACTATACAATAAAATCCACAACAAAATGGTATGTGAGAGAAAAAAACAAAACAATTATAAAGATGGTAAGATGTCTTTTATTTAAGAAGAAAATGCCAAGAAGTTTTTGAGCTGAAACAGTAAACACTGTTATGTATCATCTCAATAGATTGCCAATTTTGAAGAACAAGAAACCTTATGAAGCCTGGTATGGGACCAAACTATCGATTGAACATCAAAGAGTGTTTGGAAGTTTGTATTATGTTTTTGTTCCTGAAGCTAAAAGGGACAAGCTTGATGAAAGATATGATGTTGCTGTGTTTCCTGGGTATAGCAATAATGTGAAAAGTATAGGCTCTTTAATGTAAAGACAAAAATAGTAATATAAAAGGGTATAGGCTCTTTAATATGAAGACACAAATATTAATATGAAAGAGTATAGGCTCTTTAATGTGAAGACACAAAAAATATCTGTGAGCAGAAGTGTTAATTTTGATGAAGAAGCTTCTTGAGATTGGAATTTGAAGCAAGCTGATTCCAAAAAATAAATTTTAATCCAAAAAGACTTCCAAATATATGATGTAATAGAAGAAAGTTCAACTTCAGAAAAAGATGAAGATGAACCAGCAGTTGAAATTTCAACTTCAAAAGAAGAGCTACTGATTGCTGAAAGTTTAGACTCTAAAAAAAAGAGGAAGATGTGAGAAGTTAAAGACTTCTTACAGACATTTATGCAAGAAGTAATCTTGCAATGATTGACCCAATCATTTTTGAGCAAGTAGCAAATTCACGTGGGTGATTAGATGCCATAAAGAAAGAAATGAAGATGATAGAGAAGAACCAAACATGGAAGTTTGTATGCAAAACTAAAAACAGGAAAGTGATAGGTGTGAAGTGGGTTTTAAAGACCAAGCTCAATTCAAATGGGTTAATGAACAAAATTAAAGCAAGGATTGTTGTTAAAGGATATGCTTAATAATATGGTGTTAATTACCTTGGCACATTTACTCATGTGGCAAGGTTAGATACCGTCAGACTTCTCATTGTCTTAGCAGCTCAAAATTCACAGAAGATATATCAGCTAGATGTCAAGTCAACTTTCTTGAATGACTACTTGAAAAAAGAAATCTTTGTTGAACAAGCTTAAGGGTTTATGGTCAAAGGTAGAAAAGATGATGTTTGTTTGTTAAAGAATGATTTATATGGCCTTAAACAAATAAAGCCTAGTATAGCAGAATAGATGAATACTTCTTGAAACTGAAATTTGAAAAGAGCAATAATGAGGCTACTCTCTACTTGAATGAAATTCTAGTGAGTTGCTAGTAGTTTCCATATATGTTGATGATTTGTTGATAACTGTAAAGCTTGAGGAGGAGTTGCAACAAATGTTTGAGATAACTAACTCGCATGAAATGCATTACTTCTTAGGAATGGAAATTCATCAGCTACCCAATGAGATTTTCATTTGCCAAAAAAAAAACATGTACGGTAGTTATTGAAGAAATTTGGGTTGTCCAAAGCAAAATCAGTAAGTACTCCTCATGTTCAAAATGAAAAATTATCCAAGGTTGATGGGGCTGAAAGAACAAATGTTACAACATTCAGAAGTATCATAGGTTGCCTTCTTTACCTTACTGTAACTAGACCTAATTTCATGTATCCAACTAGTTCACTCTTAAGATTCATAAAAAATCCAAGCAAAAATCATTTTACAGCTACTAAAAGAGTCACTATTAGAAAGCAGCAAATTAGTGACTAAAATTAGAGACTACATAAATTTAGTAGCTATGTAGAGACTATTTTAGCAACTGATTAGCGACGACAATTAGAAGACGTACAAAATATTGTATATTAGCGACAAACTTACAACTAAATAACCATTAAAAATTCTGCCCGTAGATGGTGCAAATTTACATTAGTTGCTATTTTGTCGCTACAGAGAGACTAAAGTGCACATAGTCTCTCAATGAGACTAGCTAATGGCAATAGATCCTAAGTTTATGGTGCGAATGATTTAGCGACCATTTAGTGACTATCTATTTTATCGATGTATGTGGGTACAATGATTATAGAGTCACTAAATGAAAATTAAAAAATTAAATGAATAATAGCATCAGCAATTATATGTCTAATGGAAAAATAGCAACCAAATTTAGCAACTTCACGTAATCACTAATTTATTTTATTAAATGTTGAAAGTTCGTTAATGAAATACAGTTAGCAACTAATTTAGCGATGAAATTCTATAGTCGTTAAATTGAAATTTAAGTAGACAACTCTACTCCTTTCTCACAATATGAACCCATTTTTTCCTCCTCCATACAATGGCTGCTCTCCCTCCCTTTTGCCAATATGCTGCCATCAAGCCACATTGCCGTTACTGTTCGTGTTTTTCCATTTGTTGGTCTCCGTCAACGATCCCGCCGCCACTACCCAGTTTAGCTGAAGTTATAGGCATTTAATCTCCTCTCATAGTTATAAAATCTAGGTACCCAATATTCTCTTTATTTTTTTAATTGTTAATGTATTTTGTTAGTGTTTTCTATTAAGATTTTGTAGTACTTTTTTGTCTTGTGTAAATATTAGGAATACCTAATTAATTTTGTTAATTTTAGATATGAATTTTAGATATACTTTGTTAGAGTTTTCTATCAAATTATTTAGTAATATTTTGTTAATTTCATATATGTTATAAATATAATGGAGAAAAACAAGAATAAAAAATATAGAGAAGAGAATAATTTTTTAGATTTTTCATTCAATAGTATTAGACCCTTTATATAGGGTACAGAAGAAAAAGAAATATGAAACTTTTATAATAAAAAAAATACAATCAATATTAATATGAAAACTAGAATATTCATGTATATAGAAAGATATCAATAAAATCCTATAATATATTATATTATAACACTCTCCTTTAATATCTTTTATAAAAAATATGCCTCATCAAAATCTTACTAAGGAAAAATCATGCAGGAAAAAATCTTAGTGAAGGAAAAAAGTATATTATTCTTGTAGAGATTTGCACCATAACACTATTTCGTTAAAAACCTTGTCAAGAAAATCCAATGGGACAAAACGTAGGCTAAGGGAAAAAGAGTACAATGTACCAAAATCTCCTCCTCATTAATACATGATTTCTATTAAATATCTCTTAATCGGCGCATGCCAATTTTGTTGACTAACTTTTCAAATGTGATTGTTGAGAGTGCCTTTGTAAATAAATCTGTCAAGTTGTTAAACTGTATACTTAATAATGTTTAAGTAATATCCACTTATAATAATTTATTTACAGTACTCCATTAGGATATTACTTGCGCTGTGAATATGTCTTGTTAAAAACCTTGCTAGAAAACCTAATGGGAAAAAATATAGCTAAGGAAAAGAGTACATTTCATGCACTATTTTGTCATTGTACGGATTGTCTCATTAGAACTTTTGTTCAAGAAAATCCCATGGGACAAAAACTTGACTAAGAAAAAATATTACAATTATATACTGATTCGCTCTCCCCTGATGATGACAAATTTTAACATGGCATATACTAATTGATGAAACAATATCGTTTAAATACCACATTAGGTAAAGACTTAGTATATAAGTCTGTTAAATTGTCACTCAAGTGAATTTGGTGGATATCTTTTCTGGAGCTTATGTATATACAAGAAGTTGGGTGAAGTTTATGTATACTTTGTTACCTTTGATATAATCACCTTTAATTTATGCAATGCAAATTGCATTATTCTCAAAATACAATGGGAATATCTTTTAGTGAGATACTTCAGGACCATAAAAACCTTTATAAAATTGCAGTGCTACCATAAGTGAATACATAGCCAGTATAAGATTTACTATCATGGAGACTAAGCAAATAATCAATATTTGCATATAAACCAGTTTCAAATACGAATCATAATATTAATAGTATATTGAATATAACTTTTTACATCACTCTAATATCCTTTGGTAGGTGTAGAGCTATACCTAGTTAGGAATTTTTCTTACAAATGCAATTTCAGACCTGATGCAATTTGCAATATACATAAGTGCCCTTATAGCACTTATATATGGTACTTCAAGACCAATTAGCTCTTTATTATCTTATTTAGGTCTAAAAGGGTATCTCTTTACTTCAAGTAAGAGGACCATCGATGACATGTTTAAGAGAAAAGATTTATCCATACAAAATTGCTTAAATACGTTTTCCACTTAAGTAGACTGGTGTATTATGATTTCTTGATAATCGGTCTATAAGCTGATATAAAATTTAATTAAATTTTTCATTTCGAACTCACTTTTCAAATAGATACATATTTTTTTGAGTTTTTTAGGAGTCACACTGATATTTAAATCATCAACATATACTGCAACAATAATATATACCATTCTATGGTCTTTTATGAATATAAATGGACATAGTGTATTATTCACATCTCTTTCTTTCAATAAGAATTTACTCAAACAATTACACACATGTCCATATTGCTTTAATCCATACAAGGACTTTTACAATTTGATGAAATACATGTCACTTGTTTAATATATATTCATTTCTGATATCTTTAGTCCTTCTGGGACTCTCATATATAAATATCATTTTCATAAGGCATATATCAAGCCTTTCTTTAACTACCATACTAATCATAACTGCCATACTAATTGAATAACGGAACATGATCATTTTCATAATAAGAGAATTATTTTTCTCATGGTTGATAATAGAATGAGTGTAGCTCTACTTTAATTGCCTCTTTTCATGATGATATATCATGTTTATGCTACTATTCAATTATATTTATAGATTTTGGATCCAGATTTTCTCTTGAAACAATAAGAGCTACTATTGAGATAAATTCATCGTCGATGATAATTAAATTTTTGTCAACTCTTTGTGTTATATCACAAAAATAATTGAGAACTTATAGTTTTATTTATATGATCATCAACTCCAAAAGTCATATCTAAAGGATCTAATTGTTCTGTTGTCTCAGTCTATGTCTCATAATTGGTATAACTCTTTGACTGAGATATACCTCTTTAAAAGGTTTTATGAGTGACGTGTAGTGAGATTGATTGATTTTCTATTTGCAATTGGAATCAGAACCCTTGCTGGGATATTAGCAGCAGTAATATGAGACTTTATCACTCTTTTAGCATCTATAAATACATTTGGCAGTTAAGTTGCAATTTGTTATAACTATGTTATTTTCTAAACTTCTAGTTCACTTTAACTTGTACATGGATCAAAATTATTTAAAGAGTTTTCCTTCTAATAATTTTCTCGACATTCTTTAGCATTGTAAGTGTTTTTCCTCCTCCTAACATCGAGAAATGTGCCTCATCAAAATAAATTCTTAGTCTCTTTTGTGGACCCATTGTCGCACATTGAGATAGTGATATTAATATATTTATGACACAACTAAAAATTTACTGCTCATGTCCTTGTATAAGTTTCAAATGAGAGTATGTATCATATATATAATGGCATTCATGCTAAACTTGCAAAGTTTAATTATTGAACTATAAGTTTAAGGCTTGAACTACAAGTTTAATGCAATATGTTGTGCATGTATACTGGGGATAAAACAACAATGAAATAAATTATTATAATACACCACTTGTAAAATCCTTATAAATTACACTTTTAGGGAGTTTACATAAAATCACTAATATCGAGTTGTGTTCTCTATATGAGTTGTTACTCTTTTAGAGTTTTCATAATCTACCAAATAATTTAGAGTATTCACTTCAGGGAATGCAATTGTACTAGGGGGCATTGTTTAATGATTTCTCAGATTTCTCATTAGCAATTATTATTTGCAACCACTAAGAGACAAATAATATTTGTAAATTTTCACTTTTTATACTGCTACTACAGGAGCATGCAGTGTATCATAATATCTTTTATAAAGATAAAAACATATTTGTAAGAAACAACTCAATATAAATCATTTAAAATCAATGCAAAAATACTTAATAAATAATTCACCAATACTTTAAACTAGTGTTTAAATTGAAAACATAAATCAAACTAAGGTAACTAAAGGAAACACATAATTTTAGGCATTTACATTGTCATCACCAGTCAAATGATTAATTTTTCCTTCAGGATTCTCAAAGAAATTCGACACATCTAAATGTGTGATATCAATAGAGTCATTACCAAAATCATCATCATTTTTTGCCAAATTTGCTTCTATATTTTTGTCTTTCTTTTTCAAGGACTCTTGATAGAGATCAGTAAGATGCTTTAGCGTACGACAGTGATGAGACCAATGCCCTTTCATGCCACATCGATAGCATTGATTTTTTATATTTTACTTTGATCCATTATTCTCTTTCTCTTCATGATTCTTCCACTTTTGGTGGAAAGATGCATTATTATATCTATAATCACCACGATTGCTATTATTATAATTTTAGCCATAATCTCGACCACGTCCTCAACCACGATTATGTTTTCATCCTCTTCCTCATCCAATATTATTATATGTTGTCTCATTCACTTCAGGGAATGAAGTAGAACCAGTTGGACGAGTTTTATGATTTTTCAATAAGAGCTCATTATTTTGCTCAGCAATAAGAAAACATGAAATTAATTAAAAATATTTCTTAAAACATTTTTCTTGATATTGCTGCTGCAGGAGCATATTCGAAGCATGAAAAGTAGTAAATATCTTCTCCAACATATTATGGTTAATAATATTTTCTCCACATAATTTTAATTTAGAACTAATTCTGAAAACTGCAGAATTATATTCACTTATAGTTTTAAAATCTTGCAATCGTAAATGCATCCATTCATAACGAGTCTTTGGAAGGATGACTAATTTATGACGGTTATATCTCTCTTTCAAATTATTTCAAAGGACAAATGGATTTTTAACTGTCAAATATTAAAGTTTCAATCATTTATGAAGATGATGATAAAGGAAATCATTGCCTTGGCACAATTTTGTTGAGATTTTTATTTTCATCTTTGATTTTGTCTCCAAGACCCATAGTATCTAGATGTATTTTAACATCTAGTATCCATGATAGATAATTCTTGTTTGTGATGTCGAGGGCCACAAATTTGAGTTTCATCAAATTCGACATTGTTTATATAAAAATAAATAATATGTCAATTCGTATTATAAGTAAATCAGTCTTTTAAAGACTTGTAGACAATGCATTTAGTTTTTCAGGAACATAAAATCATTCTTTAATGAATTGGGATATTAGATTTTAGGATACTTAGTTTTTTAGGAACTTAGGCAAAAATTCTTCAAGAATTTATACCTTAGTTATCTATTTAATTAGTTATTCAGGAATTATAAATAATACTAGTTTCTTCAGGAACTATAATTTGAAATATAGATAGTTATTTATTTAATTAGTTTTTCAGAAATTATAAATAATACTAGTTTCTTTAAAAACTAAAATTTATAATATGATACTAGTTTTTCGGGAACTATAAATAATACTAGTTTCTTTAGAAATTAAAATTTAAAATATGGTGCTAGTTCTTTAGGAACTATAATTTACTTAATGAAAATTAAATAACATCAAATAATAATTTTTTTTTTCATAAAAATGATAATCAAATTATTATTAAATTAATAACAATATATAATAAGAAACGAAAACATATATATAAAACAAAACAAAAACATTTTCATAATAATATAATATGAAAACATTTGTTTTATATAATAACAAAATAAAAACCAATTTATAATAATAATAAAAAAACGTTTTGCATGTTAACATAAAAAAAAAAAATCATATCAAATAATAAAAAAAACAATTTCATTGTTGGGAAAAAAAATTATATATGCAAAGTTTTATACCCACATCAAAAAGCATAAAAAATAAATATATGTAATTTCATTGACACAATAAGATAAATACATCTTGAATATATATGTATATTAAACTATAGACATATGTATTTTTGAGAATATGTATGATCATATGTCATTCGAGATAAGGAAAAAAATTACCTTGGAAAAGCTTTAAAAAACATAGTAGAACAAATTCGTATTGATAACGTATTATAAATATAATGGAAAAGAATAAGAACAAAAAATTTAGAAAAGAGAATAGTTTTTTAGATCTTCCATTTAATAGTATTAAACCCTTTATATAAAGTACAGAAGAGAAAAAAAAAGAAACTTTTCTAATAAGGAAAATATAATCAATATTAATATGAAAACTAGAATATTTATGTATATGGAAAGATATCAATCAAATCCTATAATATATTATATTATAACAATACATTAATATTAGGACTATTTTGATAAATGGTTTAAAAATTTGAATTTAATTGAATTATATTAATTAATTTACATTAAAAAATTATGTGTTGGATATTAATTAATTATGTGCAATTTATTTTAAATTATGTGTAGAGATTAATATCTAAAATTTTATTTGGTGAGTGTATGTGTGTGTGTAAGGAATTTCAAATTAAGTAATTAATTTATAAACTAATAATTGAATAGATTATATTATTTTAAATTACAATATAGTTAAAAATATATGAATTTGAAATATAAATTACAGTTAAAATTAATAATTTGATGTTGTTGAATAATGGATATTATTAACTTTTGAATATTATTAGGAATGTAGCATAAGTCATGTGGGATTATTGTTGTTGAGTATTATTTGTAATTAATTTATTGAATATTATAGGGATAATGTGTAGAATAAGCGTGAGATTATTAATTATTGATGTTGAATATTACTTATAATTTGTTGAACATGATTGGGAATATGTAAAATAAGCGTGGGATTGTTGTTGTTGAATATTATAAATTTGTTGTCCTTATGTGGAACGATGATAGGTATATATATATATATATATATATATATATATATATATATATATATATATATATATATATATATATATATATATATATATATATATATATATGTCTGTGTGTGTATCTTGTTATATTTTTATGTGATATCATATTATTAGGGAGTTTAGTGTTAAATTAAGACGAAACTCTATCAAATTTTCGAGGCATAATTAATCAGGTTAATTCATCTAGTTAGTGTTCTAGTACTATATAAATGAAAATAATTATAAACCATGGCCTTAAATTGAATGCAGATGTATTCGAGGGTTTTGAACAGTTTCCACACACCCGAATTTATTATGGGTTTATAAGAATATATAGAATTCATGTGTGCACAAACTGCATGGAAGGACGAAAGTAAGTTAAAGTGTCTGTACATAATGAGAAAGTGTTGTAATACCACATTTTGAGAATTTGATTTGGTAAAGTACTAGTTGATGAAGTATGGATTCATACCAAATTACTTTGTATGGACATTGCATAGTGAAACAGAATGCTCCATGAATATTGGTTCTATTGACTATGATGTCCTGAATGAACAACCAACATTCGACAATGAAGAAGAGACATTTGTTAATCCTTATGAGCAAATGGTAATAGATGCTACTGGTCTCGACTTCACTCAAATAGAAGACATTTGTTAATCATTTGTTAATCCATAGGCTCAATAATTTTTTTAAATGCTAGCTTCTGCAAACATATCATTATGGGATGAGTGTCAAAATCACTCATAGCTTTCATTAATTGGGAGATTGATGAATGTTAAATTTGAGCACCATTTGCTAGAAAGAGGGTTTAGTGACATTACTCAAATTTGTAAGGTGATTGTGCCGAAAGACAATAATTTTAATAGATAATTTCTATAAAAAAAAAATTGATCCATGGAATGGGCCTACCAATACAAAGGATCCACTGTTGCTTCAATGGATGCATGTTATATTGGGGTGAAGCCATTCATATGATAGAACGTAAGTTTTATGGCCAGCCATAGTATAAGAGATCGAATCAAGGAGCATCTAGTTCAAAGAGTAAAGCTATTCTATATAAAGAAAGGTTTACTTCCCTTTAACCCCACAACTACTATAGTTGTACAATTGGAGTGCCACTGCGGTGGAGATTAGATGGCATGTGAATTATGAGGTAGAAGATGGTGTAATGCATCACCCTTCATATTTAATTGCATGGCATCACTTTAATGATGTGTACCCAAATTTTACAACTGAGACAAGAAATGTTGGACTTGGTTTGTGTACTAATGATTTCTAATTTTTTAGTTAATTAGGGCAATAGTACTCATCCTGGCTGGTGATTCTAATAGTGTATAATCTTCCTCCTTATATGTGCATGAAAAAAAATACCATATTTCTAACAATTCTAGTGTCGGGTCCTAAAAATCCAAAGGAAAAGATTAATGTCTTCCTACAGCATTGATATCCTAGTTGAAATATTTGTGGTATGTTAGTGTTGGGGCATATGATATCTCTAAAAAAGGTAGAACTTTTAATTGCGTGTAGCCCTCATATGGATAATTAATGACTTTCCACTTTCTCTATGTTTTAGGGTTGGAGTACCATAGGGCGGTTGGCTTATCCATATTGTATAGAGGACTTGAATTCTTTTACACTTTTAAAAGTGTAAAGCAATTATGGTTTGACAACCACCATACGTCCTTACTACCAAAACATCCTTTCATGAGGAGTCAGGTCGCCTTTTGATAAAATAGGCTTGTGAGTGATATGGCACCCTGGTCAAGTCTGGTACTAAAATTTTGCATCATATTAATGAATTAGGGTTAATGAAGGTAATAAAATTGGGGTACCTCCAACATAACACTCGTATTGCTAAAATTCACAAGTGGAAGAAGAAGAGTATATTTTGGGATTTGTCATACTAGACGTCTGACATAACTTAGATGTCATGTACATAGAAAAAATGTGTTTCACAATGTGTTCAATCCATTAAATTAATGTTCTGAAAAAACTAAAGAGATAATAAAGTCGAGGCAAGAGTTGAATCAGTATTGTCGACGTTCTAAGCTGGCAATGGATGGTTCAGGAAGGTATCCAAAAGCATGTTATAAATTGTACAAGAAAAGGAAAAAAGTATTGTATGAATGTATTACACAACTACAATTTTTGAATAGATATGTGTCAAATATGGCATGATGTGTGACATGCATAAGTTGAAGATGTTTGGCATGAAAAGTCACGACTATCATGTTTTCATGTAGAGATTAGTTCCCATCATCTTCAATGAACTATTGCCATTGAATATGTGGAAAGCATTGGTAGAATTGAGTCTTTTTTTTTTTTTTTTTTTTCGGAATTTAACTTCTATAGTTTTAAAGAATGATGACATGGCTCGACTGGAGACAAAGATCCCTATTATTCCATATAAGCTGGATCATATATTTCCTCCATGTTTTTTTTTACTCCATAGGACATCTGCCAATACACTACCATATGAAGCTTGTATAGCGGGACTAGTTCAATATAGGTGGATATAGCCTTTTGAGAGGAAATTAAAAATATGATATTTCACTTGTGTTAGATAATTCTTTCATTGACAAATTTTCTCAATCACTTGTTTATTAGGTACTTACAAAAACTAAAACATAATGTGGGGAATAAGGCAAGGGTGGAGAGATCCATATGTAGTGCTCATATTATGGAAGTGTGAACCCTTAATTTTGCACTCTCATCATCTACCCGCACCTTAGCACTTGCTAAGTTTAATGCACTATGCAGAGTCGGCATGGCGGTCCCTCTAAAAATGGACTTTCAGTTACTTTAGTACAAGGATGTTTAATTTTTGAACACTGACACTTTTCATACTCTAATTGAACTTTTTGTACCATACAATATTTTTTCTAAAACTGACCGGATTTTCTCTCAGACTGACTGTCCAGCTGTTTTAAAATTAATTTCGAGCCTATCAATGCTGACCGATAAGATTTTGGAACTCTATAACTCCCAAAAACTGATCCAAAACCTTTGAAAATTGACCTAAAAAAGTGAGCCAGACCTGCCATGTGGCGCTGCATCATACTGATGTGGATCCATGTTAGAAATGTGCGGTGGCTGAGTTTGTTTGATGTGACATTCGCGTATGTTTGACATGGAGTCGTGCAGAGCTGACGTGGATCTGCATCAATCTATGCAGAGCTGCGCCTTGTTATGTTCCCTGCCTAAATAAAATGACCAAAATGCCCCTAATATTATTTTTTCAGCATTTTTTTAGCCCTACCCTTAACCTCTTTCACATTTTCACTTCCCAAATCACCCTCATCTCATTTTCCTATAAATAACCCTTCCATTTCTTCATTTCAAGACACCCATTGAGTTAGAATTGATAACTATCATATAATTCTTCTCTTCTTGTCCCTCCAATCACTCTCTAATTAATTAATTAATCTTTTTAATTAACTAAAACTCTTTTTCTTAAAAAATTAATCAATCAATCAATTAATTAATTAATCTTTTAACTAATTTTCCTTTTTTTCAAAATCAAGTTAATCCCTTTTTCTTTTAAATCCATCCTTCATCCAAATTAATTAATTAATTAATTAATCTATTTCATCACATTAATTAGTTAATTAATCATTTTAATTAATTAATTAATCTCTGAATTAATCCAATCACCCGCTCTTGATACAACAGAACTTTGGCCAGGTAGAACCCTCCACCCCCTAAAAGCAAATGTATTAGTCTTTTTTCCTCACTCTCAAAATACCAAAATCAATCTTAAACCCTTCCACTTAATTGTGAAACAAATTATGTAGGTTTTGATCCTCATTCAATGGGGTATGTAGGCATGTTTGGAATCTAAATCCAAACCTCAAATCCAAATCCTAATCAATCTCCTTTCTCCTTTTTAATTAATATAGTTTATGGATATTCCATTTTAATTTTCTCATTGCACTCATACCATGCTTATACATTAATCATGATATTATAATTATCATATAATATTTGTCATTCATGAAACTAGTTTTCAAAGTCAAATTAAACTTAAAAACCAAATCTAAATTATTTAACTAAAAACCTAGTCCCCGAACTCAACTCGATTCAAAGACTAGTGATTTTTATCCTTGGGTAAATTAATTATAAAATTAATAAATTTGAATCAACTTGGGTTTTTTCCTTAATGTTTTTCCAACTAAATAAAATTAAGGTGGCGACTCCCAAAATCATTTTTAAAATCTACTAATCCGAATCTAAGGGTTTTATCATGAGTTTAAACTCTAATGAGCATTCTGATTTCCTCTAGTGGATCGGGCTAGTGCTTAGATGAGGCCTCATAAGAAGAAGTAGCTACATTTTGCTCATACTACTTTGAAGATCATATACACATAAGGCATACGAGGATTCCTCAGAATGATGATGGTGGGGGAGTAAATGGCTATGTAGATGAATTTACACTCAAAATTTTCAAACATCTCGATCATGCTTTTAGTTGATTGAAATCACGGCTTCTTACTATGGAAGAGTATAATATGGCTCACGTGTATGTTTTGCTTAACTATAAAGAAGTAGAGCCATATGTTAGGACGTACATCGAATATTTATGTGATAGTCATCATGACATAATGCAGGCAAAAATAGATGCTTTACTTGAAAGGGAATTCCCTTTATGGTTCCATACATATGTAAGCAACATATATGTTAATTATTTGTCTATTAAATTAAATTGTTTTCATTAATTTAAGACAAATGTGCATGTTATTATTTATAGGCACATGTTGAGGGTAATATGTCCAACTATTACTTGAGAGAACTGACAAATATGCCATTGAGGACCGTGAGAATAAATCCAAGTTGTTTTGTAAATGGTTATAAATTTCATTCCAAATTGTATGGTTCAAGATAGGGGACAATGAACAACAGCGTGTGCATAAAGGGTCTAACTATAGTGAAAATCACGAGAATGACTACTATGATCATCTCTAGAAAGTTATTGAGTTGGAGTATCCTAGTTAGCCCTTGAAAAAACTATACTATTTAAGTGTGAACGGTTTGATCTCACACCGTATATTTGGACAAAAGCTCATCCTGAATATAATATTATTGAAGTCAACCAAAGACGAAGATACATCAAGTATGAACCATTTGTTCTACCTTCTTAAGTAATTCAGGTACTTTATTAAATATATCCAAACTAGTAAATATTAGTGGTGAATCCTCCACCGAAACAACTGAACATCATTGCAACAAGAAAGCGATGAAATTGTGCATATTCGCATGACTATTAGGGATGAGATTACTATTAGGGATGAGATTAAGGGTTTGCTGAGACCAGCTTATCATGATATGCAAATGGCCATCCTATCTAACCTATAGTAGTTTCGAGAGAAGATTATAGAGGTAACAAATGCCTTTGCTTCCTATGGTGATACTAGCAAACCTACACAGACGACTCTTGTCTTTCAACAGATGTTGAGGTATCTTGCCCCTCTATAGATGAGTGTACTTTTTTCATTTTGTCGAATTTTTTATTTTATTTTTTTCATTACATTGTATCAGATTTTTTTATTGTATCTGATAATAATATTGTATCATATTAATTTTTCATTGTATTTAAATAATATATTACATTAATTATTATTTTATTTAATTATTGTATTCAATTGTCAATGTTTTAATGTGATATATATAGTTATGATTAATTAGTACTAACCAATTTTGCATAATCCTGTTTTTAAAAAAAGAATTTTGAAAAAAATTAGTGACTAAATATAGTAAGCTAAGTACTCACTAATGAAATTACAATTACTATAATTTATAGAACTTTCACCACTGAAATAGTAACTATATTTATAGTCTCTACTTGGCAACCACAATTATTAGAGTCTCTAAGTAGTCATGATAACCATTCATATTAGTCGTTTATCCATTGAAGTTAGCAACAAAATTTTTTTTTTTAATTTGTCGACCAACATCTTTAGTCACTTAATTGCGACTATTATCTTTTAGTTACTAATTAGCTACTATTTTACTCAAAAAAATTTATCCACTATTTTATTTGATCGATAAATAGTCGCTAATTATAATTAGCAACTAAAATTCATGATTTAGTGACTAAATTTTGTAGTCGCTAAACTCAATTTTTCTTGTAGTGAGTATTGAGATATGTTAGAGGCACTGCTACTTTGGGAATTGGGTTTGGAAAAAAAAGAAATGCATTTTTAAAGGACTATTCTGATGGTGATTGGGTTGGTTTGGTGGATGATATAAAGGGCATCTATGTTTGTGTGGGATCAAGTGCTATTTGCTAGAGTTCAAGAAAATAAGAGACTATTGCTAAAACAATAGCTAAAAAGAATATGTGATTGTAAGTGGAGCTGTAAACCAAGCTATTTGGTAGAGAAAAATATTGAAAGAATTGAAGTTTGAGTTGAAGAAACCTATTGAGATCTTATGTGACAACAAATCTACAGTGGCTATAGTGAAGAACCTTGTGTTTCATGGCAAGTCCAAGCATATAAAGATAAAATACCACTTTGTGAGAGAAATTGAAGAAGAAAAAGAAGTGTTCTTGAAGCATTGCAAATTAGAGGTTAGTTGGTGTGTTTGGTGACTAATGCTTTGGCTAAAAGCATATTAGAGAAGCTAATTAGTGTCAACAAGGCGTGTTAGCAAGTGTGTCACTATAAGAAACCTTTTGTTAATATTTTATGTTTTTAAATCTTTTTTTATATAATTCCTTATATAGAGGAATGGTGATGAAAGTTGTTTGCCCTTGTGCACCAAGAAGGGGGGTTGAATTGGTAGGAAATTAAAATTCAGATAGGAGATAGGGAAAGAGAATAAACACAAATGATTCTCGAGAAAACTTAAGAATCTTTGAAATCCAATCTACTAAATATGTTTTAATCTCCAAAAAAGACAATCAATAAACATATTAGATAGCTTCAATTTTATTGACAAGATCAAAATAGAGATTGACTAAGTTTTGAAATAACTTAGGTCAACAATAGTTAATATTGTTTTGTGATAGAGCTAATTTTAAGCTTAAAATTAGGTATAAATTAGCTTTAGTAGTTGAAAGATGGTATGATATTTTGACTTAAAACTCTTGTATAAAATCTAGTTCTATGGAATAAGCTTTGTTTTTTTCCTTTTCAGTTGTAGCTTTATTTTTAGCCCTAAATTCTCTCAAACTAACTGCACTAACAAAATCATCCACATTATAGAGAAATGTTAGAAAAATAATAATGAAGAGGATAAATTATACTATGGAAACAAACAATATAAACGAAAAACACAAGATAGAGAACATAGGAAATTTATTTAGATTTGAAATGAGTAAATTTGCTTTTTTAAAAATGATATTTGCATCTTCTTCTCAATAAAATTGCTATAGGTTTAATGCAAATAGTTTTATTAGTGGATATGATAAGTCTTTAGAAAATTTATATTGAGCAAATAATGAAGAATTTCTAAATATGAATTAGAGAATGTCTAATTTAATCACTTGGAGAGTTAATGGCAAGAATAAAAAAAATAAAATAAATTATAATTTAATTTCAATACTTATTTTTAAGTATTTTCACAAAAGACACATCTTTTGAAAAAGGCATAATTTTTTTGGTAAATAATTACCCAAAGTAACTAATTAAAAAAAATAACTTTTCAAAATTAATAACTACCATTTTTATTTTTATTTGAACAATTTCCAACAATCTTCTACTTATTCAAATAAAAATAAATTTCTCATAGTGATTAAATAGTATTTATGAATAAAGTAATATATATTTCGATTTGAATATTACCTTAGTATAAGTATCACAAAGTGAAGTTGAAATTCCAAATAGTATAAAAATTTTGAATTTGTCATTCCTAATGATAACACTAGTGAGACCATGCATACAAATAAAAAGAATTCTCATATTTCACACAATCATGTACTCAGCTCTCGTAAGGTTATGAGTTGATCCAATATTCATGAACTTTTATGAGAGAAATTTTAACTCTCAATCGAAGCGGCACCATTTCTAAATTTATATAGGTGAAGTTCTTACAATGTCTTTTTCACTCTTTGAGATACTTGTCCTGACTTAACTGAACTTCATTAAGAGTATAAATAACTTAACCCTCATTCGGTCATAATAAGCACTTTGACATCTTTAGTTGGGTTTAGTAAAATACCTCAAAGTGTTGAATCATTCCACATGTCAATGACTTTCTTACCCTTTGAACTCCTCATTACTCATTTCACAATGTTGAGTAGGGTCTCATCTTTTGTAGATTTTTATTCAAGGAATTTCAGCCACATCCATCTCATGTTTATCTTACAACTTCTCTTGTAAGAAGTTTGTTGAATGGATTAACCAAATTCTCACTTATTTTCACAAATGTCAATGAAATAATCTCACTCTTGATTAATTTCCTTAGGTAATCAAATGTGAGTGAAATAATCCACTCTTTGATTAATTTTCTCACATAATCATGTCTAGACTTATGTGTCTTGACTTTCCACTACAAACTTCAATATACACATTTTGATTTTAAGTAATTGAATTTCTTCAATACTTTCTTTATGTAATAAGATTGATTAATTGACTCAAAACATATCTCCCATTATTTCTTTTTACCTTGATACCTAATATGGTATCAATTTGCCCAAAATCTTTTATCTTAAATGTTGAAGATAAAAATCTCATTGTTTCTACAACACCTTTTTATGTCTTGCTCACTATTAGCATATCATTGATATAAAGGCAAACAGTCATCACATATTTTGAAGAAATCAACATGAACTTTATCTTGTATTGCCTACAAATGAAATTCGTCCCATCAAAATGATCTAGACGAACAAAATCTTGATTCAATAACTTGATAATATTTGTAGCTTTCATGGTGAATTTGTGCAAACCTACAAATATCATTTTTTAGGTTGTTAGAAAAATAATAATGAAGAAGAAGAATTATATTATAGAAACCAACTATATAAATAATAAACACAAGACAAAGAACATAAGAAATATATTTAGGTTTAAAATGTGTAAATTCATTTTCTTAAAAATGATATTTGCACCTTCTTCTCAATAATATTGCTATACATTTAATGCAAGTAGTTTATTAGTGGCTATGATAAGTTTTTAGAAAATGTATATTGAGCAATAATAAAGAATTTCTAAACAAGAATTAGAGAATATTTAATTCAATCACTTGGAGAGTTAATACCAAGAATAAAAAAATGAATTAAATTATAATTTAATTTCAATACCTATTTATGGTCATATTCACAAAAAAAAGACACATCTTTTAGAAAAGACAACTTTTTAAAAAATACAACTTTTAAAAAAGACAAATTTTTTTTTTTTTTTTTATGAAGACAACTTTTAGTAAATAACTACTAAAGTAAGTAATTAAAAAAAATTAATAACTATTAATGAAGGATTAAATAAGCCCATACTAGACTCAGGCCCAATATGTAGTACATAACCAATAAAACCCAACTCAAAAGAGAGTAATCTATTTTCTACTCGTATCAGGTGTGCTAAGCGAACTAGTCCAAGCAGCATGAGTTCAGTATCTAGTTTGGATTGGAATCTCCTACTTATTATCCGTATAAAGTTAGGACCTGCTATCTATAAATATTTTAATTGTAAAGCCTAAAAGGCATATTCAAATGCATTACAATTCAATTATATTTAATAAAATCTCTGGGAAAATTATCTCATTCCAATTTATTTAATATCATTCGATCCCCTTCAATTCATTGTGTATTAATATCTTTTGTTTGGTCAAAATCAACTCGATTAAATTGGTGCTGTTTGTAGGGACGATTAAGACAAATTGTATCCCTTTGAAATCATCCACAATTTCTTACAAAAACCATCATCATGGTAGGCAGCAGCCACGACGATCAGGATAACCTTCCTAGGGACCCTAGAAGCAATCGAACTCATCTAGAGATTCCTAATCAAGATGAGACTTACACCCCCATGGGTTGCTCAAGACTTATGGATATCAGTACAGCATTGCAGTAGCTCAACATGTCCATTCTTGGAACGAGTAATAACCAACCTATGATACTGACACCAAAGGCCGAATTCGCATTATAGTCATTATTAACAACCCTTCAGACCCTACAAAATACCTCATTACAAAGTACTCGAGCCAGCACCAAATTGGTACAAGAAGGAGACTTGAATAGGAGACTAGACTTCGAGGCAGTCCCCTAGTGAGGCTCAGAAAGAAATCACAAAATTGAGTGAAACAAAGGAGGAAGGTCTAACGCAGACAAGTCCAAATTCGGAGGGTCATCTCGCAACACCAAAGATACTCTTGCAATCAGGAGGACATATCACATGGACTAGGAGCAAAGTGCTCACACTAAGAGCCGCAGTCAGAGCTATGAAGGACGAGGCACTAGAGATCAAAACCAAGTGAGCAAAAGACACAGGAAAAGATACAGTTTATGAGCAAAGTTCCTTTGAATCCTTGTCGCAAGGTAATGGACACGAAGAACATAAAGTGGCCAGTTAAAGAAATATAGAAGACATAAAGGACACGGTCAAGAAATTCCTGGATGAACTTACAGGGGAGACAAGGAAAAAATCCATGGAAAAAAACTTCAAATTAGTGTTAAAATCCCCTTTCACTAAGTCAATAAGGGAATATGGAATGCTTGGTAAGTTCAAGCCTCCAGTACTAAAGAAATATAGTATAGAGACAGATTTGAGAGCCCATATGATGGACTATAAGCATGCAGTTAAACTTTAAACTATGAGGGATGACGTGTTGTGCAGAGCTCTTAGAAGGTTGTTAGAAGGGGTGGCCACAAGATGGTTTGATAGCCCAAAAGAAGAAAGCATTTCAAACTTTTCCCAGCTTGCTATAGTTTTTATACATAGATTCTCAACTCGCATCCCTTTAGAAAAGTGAACTCAAAGCTTAAAAGCTATCACTCAAAAGGACAAGGAGTCCCGAAGGGACTATGTGGCTTGCTTCAATAGAGAAGCCCTTAAAGTCACCCACTTGGATCAAGCCTTAGCAGTAGAGGCGTTGCAGAATGGCACCAATTATACTGATTACTTTAAGGGGTTTTGCTAGCATGCACCCACCACCTTGGAAAAAGCTTTGGCGATTCGCCAGAAGTATATCAGGTAAGATGATGCCTTCACTTTTAAAAAAAGGAAAGGAGGTAAAGCTCTAAAGGGAGAACCTAAAATGAAAAATAAGATGAAAAATCCAAGAAAAACTTAGTGGTAGTGCATAATAACAGCAGCAAAAGTCAAACACCTTATGCTTTATATTTGAAAATGCAAGCCAAGCTGAGGTGTTCCCATATGCAAAGATAGGGATATTTGGGTTCACCCCTAACCCCTGCTAAAACCAGCAGATCAAAGAAGTAGAAACAAGTTCTGTTTGTTCCACAATGCCCATAGGCATAACACTAATGACTGTTAGCAATTAATGGCAGAGATAGAAAGACTGATCAAGCAGGGGTACCTAGGAAATTTCATAAAAAATGACAATCAGGGAAGAACTAATAAGGATAAAGGGAAGCAACCAGTTTATGATGGGTCGACAGGAGTAATCAACTGTTTTACAAGGGGACTTGGTGAACCAATAAGCCATAATCAAACCAAAGCCTTTTAAAGGAAAAAAGAAACCTTTGAGTTTATTTTTTACAATGGAGCCAAGGAATCAGCTCGTAAGGCAAATCGCAATAGCCTGCAATACCCCCATTCCAACCCTTTAGTCATACAAGCAGTGGTTGTAAATTCCTGGTTAAAAGAATCTTAGTTGATGATGGTAGCTTAGTTAATCTTCTTACAACAGATGCATATGCCAAAATGGGGTTGAAAGAGTGCGAATTGTAGGACTTGGGGACACCAATTCACACATTGGATGGGATAGAAGTGCCATAAGCAAGGATAGCCAGATTGCCCATCACCTTGGGTGTAGCCTTGGAAAGTGTCACCATTATGGCCAACTTTGTAGTGGTCAGGCTACCTTTAGCATATAATATTCTCATTGGGAGACCCCTCCTCTGTGATCTGGATGTGATGACTAACATTAGGCACTTAAGAATGATGAATTCTAAGCCTAAAGGAGGGGAGGTCAATGTATATGGGTACAAGAATGGGGAGAACTAGAGCAAAGAAAATATCCCCTCAAACCGAGGAGAAAGCGATGGTGGATGGGAATTCCTGAACAACCAACTAAGCCTGTAGAAGAATTGGAAAAGTTACACATCAAGACGAAGTCAAGAAAATACCTGTTCTTGAATGCCTCACTAAGTAAGGAGCAGAAGTTCCAAGCACACTGATTTTTGATGTCCAACTTGTCAAATTTTGCATGGTCTTTAGCAGACATAAAAGGTATTAGCCCAGACATCCTGACTCATAAACTGTATGTAGATCCCACATTTGAGTAAGCTAGATAGAAGAAGAGGTGCTTTAAGTTAGAAAGACAGGCGACAGTAGACGTGGAAGGTAGACAAACTAATGGAAGTAGGTTTTATAAGGGAGGTGCAATACCTAGACTAGCTTGCCAATGTAGTATTGGTGAAAAAAGCAAACGGATCATATCAAATGTGTGTAGACTTCACCGATCTTATTAAGGCTTGCTTAAAAGATTGCTTCCCCTACATATGATTGATAAATTAGTACACTTAATTACAGGCTACAAATATTTGTCCTTACTAGATGCAAAGCAAGGGTATCATCATATTTGCGTGCACCCTAATGACGAGGAAAAGACCTCATTTATAACAAAAAGAGGAATCTACTGTTATGTCTCCATGCCATATGGATTGAAAAATGAAGGAGCAACTTATTAGAGATTAGTTAACAAAATATTCAAAGAACAGCTTGGGAGAAACCTAGAGGTATATGTGGACGACATGATCGTCAGAAGTAAGAGCTTTGAAGACCACTTAAAGGACCTAGCCAAAGTGATGGGAGTCATAAAAATAGATGAGATGAAGCTAAGTCCTGAAAAAGTGCGCCCTTTTTATTAAAGGAGGCAAATTTCCAAGGTCCATGATGAGTGAAAAGGGGATTGAACCAAATCCAGACAAAGTCAAAGCAATTCTAGACATACCTGCACCTTGAAACGTCAAAGAAATACTGAAACTCATAGGGAGAATTGATACCTTAAATAGTTTCTTATCAAAGTCTATTGAAAAGTATCTCCCTTTCCTAAAAAAACTAAGAAAGGCTACCAGCTTGAATAAACGAAAGATTGTCAGCAAGCTTTCGACAAACTAAAGGCATATCTCAGTTCGGATCAAATGCTGAGCCAACCATTGCCTAGAGAACAATTGTTCATCTACCTATCAACCTTACAGTAAGTAGTAAGCTTAGTTCTAATTAGGGAAGAAGGAAGCATACAAAGACCAATTTATTATTTTAGCAAGGTGTTGCATGGTGTCAAGTTGAATAACCTCCCTATTGAAAAAGTAGCCTACGCATTGGTTTTATCTACCAAAAAATTCAAAATCTACCTATAAGTGCACCAAGACATAGTGGTAATAGATCAATCCTTATAGAAAACATTACACAAGCTAGAGACATCAGGCTAAATACTGTGCTGGTTGGTAGAACTAAGACAATATAGCTTAATTTCAAGCCCAGATCAGCCATCAAGGCGTAAGCCCTTACCGACTTTATATTAGAATGCTCATTTGGCTCTAAAGAAATGAATAATAAGGTCAGTCCATTGGCAGAAAGAGTGGTGTAAAAAGGGCAAACGAGAAACCAATAGTCTGGATTGGAGCTGTTCGTCGATGGAGCCAGTAGCAAAGTTGGTAGCGGCATAAGCATTGTTCTAAGAAATGGCCAAGAATTATCGCTATAATACATCCTTGGATTAGCATTCGAACCCACCAATAATACCGCAGAATACGAAAGCTAGAATCCAAGGAATATTATTCACAGATTACCTCCGATTGCAGTTGCTTCATGTTTATAGTGACTTATAACTTATGATCAGGCAAATACTAAGAGAATTTGAGGCCAAAGAAGCTACCATGATCAATTAATTACAAAAGACAAAAGCTATAATCCAAAAGATGAAAGACAGAACAAGATCCTAAAAGAACAAAATAACTAGGCATACAGACTCTTCAAGTTAGCTGCCACCCATCCTGTCGAGTTGCCTAGAAGGATCTTTGTAAGATACTTAGCTTACCCAAGCATCTAAGAGGGGGAGGAAGTAATGGACATAAACGAAGAACCCTTCTGGATAGATCTTATAAAGAATTATCTAGAGAAAAATGAATAGTCCACTGACATTAGAGATGCAAAGCAAGTCAAGCAGCACAGTGCCCACTTCTCAGTTCATTAGGGCATACTATACAAAAGAGCTTTTTCCCTTGGTTAAGGTGTCTTAGACCAAGTAAAGCAAGTTATGTCCTCCAAGAAATTCATGAAGGATGCTATGGAATGCATATCAGAAGAAAAATTTTAGCTGTTAAGATCATTAAACAAGGGTAATATTGGGCCCATATGAAAGAAGATACAATTGCCTTTGTCAGAAAATGCCAAACCTGCCAAAAATTTGCTAGTGGAAAACATATACCAGCAATAGAACAAAAGGCAATCACCAGCCTATGGCCATTTGCAAAATAGGGAATAGACATAGTAGGTCCTTTCCCTATAGCATCTGGACAAAGAAAATTCTTGCTCGTAGCAGTAGAGTATTTCACCAAGTGGGTAGAACTCAAACCTCTAGCAAGTATAACTGTCGACAAGGTCATAAGCTTCCTGTGGAAGAACATTGTGTACTGATTTGGCATACTATACTAGCTCGTCAGCGACAATGGAAAACAGTTTGACAATGCTAAAGTCAAAACTTTTTGCTAAAGACTCAACTTAAAACAACACTTCTCCTTTGTAGTTCACCCACAAATCAATGGACAAGCTAAGGTAACGAATCAGACTATCCTTCAAGGGTTAAAGAAGAGATTGGACAAATATGGCCAAAGTTGGGTGGACCAGCTCAATCATGTCCTTTGGGCATATCGAACAACACTAAGACAACCCACTGGGAAGACTCCCTTCAGTTTGCCATATGGAACAGAAGCAGTTATCCCTATTAACATCGACTTACCTAGTGGGAGAGTAAACCTTGTTGATGACGAGGTAAACAATTAGGCAAGACGAATTGACCTAGACCTCCTCAAAGAGCTCATAGAAAAAGCAGCTATCAGAATGGTTGTATTCAAGCACTAAGCAAGCAATTATTTCAACAAAAGAGTGAAAGCTTAGATGTTCAATAAAGGAGATCTAGTCATGAGATACCTTGAAGCCATAGGCAAAAGAGAAGGGATGGAAAAGACCTTTAAAGTATAAAAAGTCATAGGGCCAGCTACTTAGAAACTTATAACATTGCAAGCAGTAGAAGTTCTTTATACTTGGAATATCCAACACCTAAAAATGTATTATAAATAAAGAAATAAAAGGCCCTTTGATTTCTAAAAACCATTCCTTCTCAAAGTGCCCAATAAAGAAAAATGGGAGATTGCTCTTTGTTGAGGGAGCAAGTGCCCAAGAAAAGAAAAATGGGAGATTACTAACTGTTGAAGGAGCAAGCGCCCAAGAAAATAAAAATGGGAGATCACTTTCTGTTGAGAGAGCAAGTGCCCAAGAAAAGAAAAATGGGAGATTGCTCTTTGTTGAGAGAGCAAGTGTCCAAGAAAAAAAATAAGATATTGCTCTTTGTTAATAGAGCAAAGTACCCAAGAAAAGAAAAGAAGGATCGCTCTCTATTAAAGGAGTGAGTGTTTAAGGAAAAAGAGAAAATATCACTCTTATTAACAAGAACCAAATGTCAAAATGACCTGGAATAGCTCGTAAAAATCCAAATGAGTACCAAAAAAGGATATGCAAGTCGCTTATTGGTGAGGTGAAAACTTAGACAAATCTCTAAACAAGACAAACTTTTTCCAAGACAAGTTGTTAAATAAAGCAAGGCAATCGCAGTGCCAATACTAAAGCGTTAGTCAGATTCTTTTAGTACATACAAATGAAAGAAACCAGATAAAAAAAAATCAAAATTTTATTACAAAAGGGTAAAAATATATAATTATTTCAATTCCTTTACAAAACTGCCCTCAAAATTGTATAATAAAAACAAAGGAACACTATGAAGCAAGATGAGCCTGGTCCGCTGGTGGAGTGTTTTTAGGACGAACTGAACTGGAGGAGGTAGGAGATGAAGATGAACTGGGAATGAAGATCCACTTAAGCAAAGTCAGAACCTCTAGAAACTTTATTGCACATGTGTCTATCACCAAGTTATAAAATTGAATAGCTCGAGCCTCAAAATCTAGGGCGAGCTTACACTTGTACTCAGGAGAACCTAAGAAGTCCTTCAGAACATTAGACTTATCATCCTTTGCCTTTTTGCGAAGATATTTTGAACTTTGAAGTCGAGTATAAAGATCCTCCACTTACAACTCAATCACTTGAAAATTCTTTATTAAGACAGGATAGTCCTGAACCTACTCTTTGAAGTCAGCCAGTTTGGCTTATGAATTCTCAACTTCGACTTATAACATGCCCACTAGCCTTTGGCGATCCTGGAGCTCGATATCCTTCGCCTTTACCTCTATCTCCAAATTAGCAATTTGGGAGTTGAAGTTGGCAATAATGCATTTTAGCTTCTCAAACTTCTTGGCAAGGAGGCCTTTGAAGTGATCTCATTCCATCACTAGTCTCTTAGCCTCACTTTACAGCTCCTCCAACTCAATTTTATCTAGCTGTTTCTTCCTCTCCTCTTCCAGAGCAGTTCGTAAAGATAAATCTCCTTATTTAAGTCCTCAGCAATCTTCTAATAAGAGGATTGGAGGTTAGAGAGAGTTGCTTATTGGCTTAATATCACGTTATGATTGGAGGAAAGCATGTGGCATACCACAACTCAATACTGAGTGAACTCACTCAGCTTTTCCACTAAGGCCTTATTAATTTAGGACAACTGAAAAGGACAAAATAAAGGTTAGGCACCAAAAATGCATAAAAAATTAAATATATGGAAAAAAAAAAGAAAGGGAAAGGAAAATCTTTTTTACCTCATCCAAAGTAACCTTTAAGTCGAGCAACAACTGTTCGGGAAAGATCAATTTAATTGTCAAAGGGATTTTAGAACTTGGTGACTCTAGCTGAGTAGGGAGCTCATCATAAGTGATCTCATCCTATAGAGTAGTAACCACCTTGACAAAAGGGGTATGATTTTCAAGCACCACCCCTCACTTTGAGCCATGGCCTCGGCTGCTTCATCCAAATGTACTGGATCTTCCACTCTAGCATTCATAACCGGAGTAGTCGCACTAACGGCCTCAGTAGGTGAGTTAATGCCATGACTTTTATCTTTTATGAGCACCACCTCTCTGATCCCAACATTTCCAGTTGGAGGAAGCTCAACGTTTAAATTATGATCCATTAGGAGGTCTAGATCAGAAATAGCAATAGCCGAAGTCGGGACAAAGGCATCGACCTACCCCATCTATTCTAGTAGGTCATCTAGAGATATTGGTTGGATAGGCAACTTACCAGAAGCAGTAGGAGCCACAACCGCTGAAATAGAGAAAACGAAGAAGGAGGTAAATATCAGGACAATAAAAAAAAATTTTTTTACCTAATTAAGGCTCAGCAGATGGTCCAACAAGTTGGGGGGATCCCTCTCTAGTAGAGACCAGATATCTTCATCTGCTATCTTTTTGGCGGGCACCCTCTTATGAACTCGCTCGACTATCAAGTCAAAAAATGCACTGTTAACTAGGTAGTTCCTCGAGGAGTCAGAGATAGTTTACTTAGAAGAAGAAGAAGAAGAGTCACCTACAGCTCTACGGACGAGTCTAGTACTGTCTGATCATCCTCGCATCATTGAACTCTAGCACATTGATCAAGAGGCCCTCTGAAAGCATGCCAACAGATGTTGGCTTAGAACTAGTGCCCTTAACAACCGTTTTAGACTTTGATTTTGACCCCTCAGCAGCCGTAGGAGACTTATGAGTTCTTTTCTTCTTTTTAGGCTTCTCTTTCTCTGGGGATGCCTTCCTCTTCTCCCCAACTGAGGAATTCGCTCGCCAGTCTACTGCAGTAGCTGCCTTTAGCTTACCAGTTTGTTCGTTGAGTAAAGGTAAAAGGGCAACCTTATTATAAGGAAGTGGCTTAAGACCCTTTGCGAGGTCTCAAATCTTCTTATAAGTGTTGTCCTTATTAGTGATATAAACTACAAGTTAAAAAAAAAAAAAAAGGTGTTAGCAAAATGAAAGGTATGAAGTTTGCTTTGGTTTTGAGAATAACAAAAACCATGAAGTGAGAACTCACCCCTAATTTCCTTAATAAAGAGATACATAGCCCTACCTCGAGCATCCTTTATTTCTGAAGCATAATTTAGCCTCGCCATATCATACAAATAGTTGTCCTCGATCAAAGTCATCATGCCCACCATTTCCTCAGAGAGAAGGTTCATTGGAGTATCAGGAAGCCCGTACACTATGTGTAGCTGAAGAGAGCCTCTGAAGCCAAAACCTTCTCCCCCTCAATATTTTTTCCTTTATGACCACAGTAGCAAACTTAGTATACTAGTTCGCTACCTTGTTGGGCTTATTGTTAAAGAGACAACTCTATGATTTTGTCTCGGTGCACCAGACTCACCAGTCGCTAGAGCGGGTAAATTTGAAAAAGCACTAGAACATGCGAGCTATTGGTTGGATACCTAGAGCTTTGCAAATGACGTCGAATTGATGGAAGTCTATGTGGAATTCGAAGAGAACATCATCATATTTATGCAAAAATAGTTGAAACATTCGATTGAAAATGGAGAAGGAGGGAATAGAAGACTAGCGTTGATTTGATGATAGAAAAAGACATAATGGTCATTATCCTTCAACATCTCCTAGGTTTTTGCCACGCCAACACTTTTAAAAATCCTACCTTGAGATTTTGGCAAATCAATGGCGAACTTTTCTTGGCCTTCCAAGTTTTCAACATAAAGGCTGAGATCAACAGCCTTCAGAATAGAGGCCATTTTACCCCAAGCATTCTCCAAATCAGTCTTAATGCTTTGGTAAGAAATCTCTTCCTTCTTAGGTGTCATCTCAAGAAATTTCAATAAAAATCAACAGAAACGAAAAAGAAAGGAGAAGAGAGAATCTTTGAAAGTAGAAAGCAAACACAGAAAGAAAATAGGAAGGAAAAGATGAAGAAGATGAAGAGTAAAAGTTTTTTTGATTTTTAACTTAAACCCTAAAACCACGCGCCAATTAATCATTTTAAATTCAGAATGGTGCAACGTACACTTGCACGACAATAACTAGGGCACGTGGCGAGATTTTAGAAAAGAAGCTGCCTTTGCATTTAAGACTACAAGCTGACGGGTGTGTGGTAGGTAAAACACAGACTTTCAACCTCTTGCAATGGCGACCTCACTGACGAATTGAACCTACTAGGCATAAAGGCACCTCACCAAAAACAATCCTAGCTAAACAAAAAGAAAAGGAAGAATTACTCAAAACGAGTTGAGCAATTCCCTTTTAAATTTATTTCAAGCAAAGCACACATATTGCTGACTTCGCTGAAACAGGGGGCCACTGATGAGGGACTAAATAAGCTTAGACTGAGCTCAAGCCTAATAAGTAGTACATAACCAATAAAACCCAGTTCAAAAGAGAGTAATCCATTTTCTACTCATATCAAGTGTCCCAAGCGAACTAGTCCAAGCAGCATGAGTTCAATATTCCATTCAGATTAGAATCCCCTACTTATTGTCCGAATAAAGTTAGGACCTGCTATCTATAAATATCTCAATTGTAAATCTTAAAAGATAAATTTAGATACATTACAGTTCAATTATATTCAATAAAACCTATGAAAAAATTATCTCATTTCAATTGATTTAATATCATTCAACCCCCTTCAACAATTAATATCTTTTATTTGAATAATTTCCAACAAGAAACCCATTACATTAATTACTTTCTACAAAAATTACACACGAAAATGACATCAACAATAGAAGTAGACTTGGAGAGGAGATACAAATGTAATTCCCAAGGATGAAAGAATGCTTTTCGTTTAATTAGGTAATTTAATGCAACTTTCATCTAAAAAGAAATCACAATATGTACAAACCATACAAGGGTGGAGAGATTAAATGTTTGATCTCTATAGTAGCTGAGGTGTTAAGGATATTTTCATATTTAGCTACGGATAAGTCTGTATATATACATGTCATTTGTTGTCGGATTAGTAACCACTTTGGCCTGATCTTTAAGTTTGATTTCACGAAAAATAACAGTGGCTGGATCCATCGAATCATCAACAGCAGTTGTGCTAAGCTTTTCAAATTTTTTTGCATCTTCAAAATCCATACCATATTTTTTTGCACAAATCGCATGAATAACAAAAATGCAATCTGAACAATTGTAACACCCATACTCTGTTTTGACTTCAATTTGGCAAATTCCACAATATCGATTCCCAGATTCATTTTGTTGAAGAAAATAAGTATGGCTAATAGGATGAGGATGAAATGGAACAAAAACAGTGGGCCGCAAGAAGATGCAATGTTTGTGGACTAGGATTCCACACATGAGACAGAGATATGGGTCCTCATCGCCATCAGTGCCACAAGCGTTACAAGTGAAAGCAGATGATTTCAACAAAATAGGCTTCCCTAAGCGAATAAATTGATGATGTTGAGCTTGAGGTTCAGAAATACAAAGTGGAAGAGCACATTTGATATCTAGATCAAACATGCAAAGAGAACAATGGTACACAAAATTGTTGCAACTTTTATCGCAGAAGTCACAAGCACATCCAGTAACGTAATCAAGTGGTGGTTTTGCAAGGAGAAAAAGAGGGTGTTGAGGGTGCAAGTGGTGATTAATATGCGTGGGAAGCTCTGTACAATTTTTATGCAAGTTGAAGTTGCATTTATCACAAGTGTAGCATGTATCTACAACTGCTTCACACCCATAGCAAATCATAACTTGTTCATCACCATTATTATTATTTTCTTGCTTCTCCTTCAAGATCAATGGATGTGGGTGGCTAAAATGTTGAAGTTCCATGTCTAAACAAGTGGGATTAATGAAAATCTTGTAAAAAGGCAAGGCAAAATTTGAAGGTAAAGTTGCAGGAATTGTGATATTGATAAGTTGTGAATTGTGATATGGGATGCCCCCACGCGTCTGTGGACTTTGATCCCACTAGTCAAGTCTTTGGTACACTCGAACACGTTACCCAGAGGAACCATGGACCATAGAATCATATGCATTAAATTAATGTTTTTTTAATATATATATATAAACGAAAATCCAACCTAATCATTAAAAAATTAATATTTACATGTCCTAATGTCTCAATATATTGTATAAAATAAAGTGTTGTGAATAATTATTTCTCCTTCATTAAATTTATATTCATAGGAATATATGTTGTAATGTTTTAATATGAATTATTATTTTTTATTTATAACTTATTTATCATAAATTTATTAGGGTTCAATATATAAATATTTTTTGAATTAAATAAATTTCCTACCTTTATATAAATTAGAAATTAATAATGAATTTTTCATATTCTAAAAAATTATTATTTAAATTTTATATTTTTTCTCATAATCATTTCGCATTAATTTTTTTTATTTCAAAATTAATTTTATTAGTCAGATTCAATAACAGATTAATTTCATATTAGATTTTATTTGAATCGCATTTACACATCTTAAAATATTGCAAATTTGCATTGTTACAAAAAAAAAAATTGCAAAATCAAGGTAATGTGGCATACCTACGTTTAAAAAATTAGGACATTTATATCTGATCAGTAGGCTTACAGTAGAAAAATTCCAATTGTTAATTAATATTAAACTAAAAAATTTAATTAATTATTTGTTTTTCTATCTAAGGATCCCAAAATTTCAAAGAGATGGCTTTGGAAAAATAGTTTTGACAATGACATATTACATGTTGGGGGATAAGCATTCGGTTAAGTTAATTGAATCCAACCAAATTTCTGATTAATTAAAAATTTTAATTCACTTAAAATAATAATCGAATCAAATTAAATTAAAAAAAAACATAATCAAATATAACTAAATTATTTTATTTTTTTTTAGTTATTGGTTATAACCGAATTTATCGAATAATCATAACTTATGATTTAAATATATTATTAATTTATATATTTTTAATATAAAATAAACATAAAATTCATTATTAAAAATATTAAATATTACTAATAAAAATTATTATAAAACTATATTACTAATAAAAATTATTATAAAACTATCTTATTGCTAAAAATTATAATTATATATTTATATTATGAAAAAAATATAATTTATATATTAATTAAAAATTTAGCTATTTCGATTTGTTTCAGTTTCTATTTCTAAAGTAATGAATCAAAAATCTAAATCAGATAATTTTCTAAATCAATAATCAAACTAAATCATAATAATTAAATTTCATTCATTAGATTAAATTTTTCGGTTAAAATGGAATTAGTGTATCCTTAATTATAGGGAAAAAATAAAAAAAAATTCCTGACAATTGGCAATTAGCCCTATTAAGCCCTTTTAAATATTTGCAGTTTAATTACATACTTTTTCTTTTAATTTAACTCTAAAAGTCCCTTAATCTTAACAATATTAATTTCACTGTTATAGGCCTATTATTTTTTTTTTATTTTTATTCTTATTTAATAATTATTTTTATTAGATTCAGTTTTTTATTAAAATGGAATAGTGTAAAACTAATTATATGGATCTCAATTTCAGTTTTTTTTATAATTTCTTATTAGTTTTTGTGATGAAGGGTGAAGATTTCTAAAGGTATAAAATTGTCGTGACATGGTATCCCAAATTCCCAATGATGCCAAAAAATTCTGAAGCTTCTTTTTTCACACCTTAATTTTAGACGCCGCTGCATTGCCTTAAACATTGACTCAATGAATAAAAAAGTACTATAAAATTTTTAGTTTCATATGTATATTCACTGATTATATTTAAAACTTAATAATATAAGAGGAAATTTTAATACTCATCTCCAAATCAATATCAAAACATCAATACTAATCAGTCTAATTAACCAAAACCAACATTCAATATTGCATTTCAAGACTAGTTTGTTTAGGCATCATTGTTCAGTGGTGTATAATTAATCCTTAAGTTTCTTATAAAAAGAGGAAGATAAACAAGGGAAATCCTAAAGGGCAAGAAAATTTTCAAGAACCATTGCTGCAAAGAGGATATGAAAGTAGCAGAGAAGCATACCTTTCAAAATTTAGCAATCAGTATCCATTAGAAAGTACTATCTCACCATCCACTATGGATGCAACTTTACAATATTTTCTAGTAAGGACTTCTACATCCTCACAATATTCATCAAAACCATCATGGATGGAATCACCCATCGAAGCTCTTGTCCCCACACACCTGAACAAAATGGGTGTGTTGAACGTCGGCATAGACATGTTGTTGAAACTGCTCGTGCCATATTAACTCACTCTTAAGTTCTTATGTCTTATTGGACTTATGCATTTGATACTGTAGTTTATATTATTAATCGCTTAAGCATTCCCATTTTACAAAATAAATGTCCATTTGAATTATTGTTTAAAGCCAAGCCTCTTTATGATGATTTACGTGTTTTTGGATCTCTGTGTTATCCGTGTTGAGACCTTATTCTAAAAATGAACTAGACCACACTCAAGTTCCTCTTTTTTTCTTGGTTACAATAAGATTCATAAGGGTTATAAATGCTTTGATCTCTCTACAAATAAAATTTATATCTCTCGGCATGTTTTTTATGAACAGGTATTTCCTTTTGCAAAGAATGGTGATTCCTCACTCCAACATTCCAACATCAAGACACCGTTATTCTTGCCTTCAATTACAAATGTTCCACTGGCTCACTTAGGGCCTGGAATTCTTGGTCCTAGTCCACTAACATCTTCAGTTTCCCCCGTTTCATCAACAACTAGGCCAACGACGTCCCTACCCTTACCTTCACATCCACAAACACCTGTTGCTGTCATCAACTCCCTATCATTCTCTTCTCCACTTTTGGAGGGTAATAATATCGATCAAAACCTAGCTTACTAACCAATTCAGTCCTCATCTTGTACGACCCCAATGACGTCCTCTCCTCAATTACTTGTGCCGTCACAAAATTCTTCTTCGTTACAACCCATCTAGCCCGATACTTAGAGAACACATCACTTGGTTACTCGTGCTCAAACTGAAAATTTGAAATCAAAGAAGTGGGATTTTCTTGCTCAATTACCTAAAACCATTACACCGACATGCTTCACTCAAGCTAACAAAAATAGCCTTTGGCAAGTTACAATGCAAGATGAAATCAATGCTTTGCTGAAAAATGGGACCTGGAAGCTTGTTCCTCGCACTTCTAATCAAAATATCATAGGCTGTAAAAGGATTTTTCGTATAAAATACAAACCTAATAGTGTGTTGACAACAGCAGTTGCAGGCTTTGATGCAAAGTGCTGTTAACTTAGACTTTTGCATAGATATTTTGCATTTTGTAATAATTTATTTTGTGTAAGAATGCTCCAGAATTTTGAAGAAGTTAGTGTTCTGTAATGGAGCTTAAAATTAGGTAAACAAACTTCCTTAATTTAAGGGAAGTTAGTAACCTGCAGCAGATTATATTTTGCTGTATAAATATTGATGTGAAGAAATAAAATTTAAGCCTATTCTCCAGCAATAAAACTTATCTTTCTTCTCTAAACTAAGTCCATAAAACACCAACAATTGGTATCAAAGCAGAGAAAGTTTTTTTCTCAAATCTTGTGGGACTGTGTGTGAGAGAAAACAAGCAAGAAAACTCACCATAAAACCTTAAACACCTCAATATCTTTCCAAAATTCAGTCATGGCAACCAGCAGTAATACATCAGTCATATCACCTCCAATTTTCACAGGTGAAAATTATCATGTTTGGTCAGTCAAAATGCAAGCTTACCTCAAGGGTATGCTGCTATGGGAAGCTGTGGAAAAGGAGCTGGAAATTGACTTGCCTGATAACCCAACAATAAATCAATTAAAAAATTATGAAGAAAGGGTCTCCAGAAAGTTCAAAGCTCTTAGCATAATTCATGCAGCTGTAGATGAGACAATTTTCACAAGAATTATGGCTTGTGAAACTCCAAAACAAGCTTGGGACAAGCTGAAATCAGAGTTCCAAGGCAGTGACAAGACAAAACAGATGCAGATTTTCAACTTAAGAAAAGAGTTTGAGCTTTTGAGAATGAAGGAGACTGAGAAAGTGAAGGAGTACATTGATAGAGTTATGAAAGTTGTCAATCAAATCAGGTTGTTGGGTGAAGAGTTGCCTGAGAAGAGGATTGTAGAGAAGGTGATGGTGACACTTCCTGAGAGATTTGAGTCAAAAATCTCATCTCTTGAGAATACTTGGGATATGTCACAGCTCATATTGACTGAGCTTGTGAATGCTCTTCAAGCAATAGAGCAAAGAAAGGCATTTAGAGAGGAAGAAAAGGTAGCAGAAAAGGCACTACTAGCAGCTCAAAAACCAAGTTCTCAGTCTGAGAATAACAAGAAGAAAATTTATAATGGAAGAAAAAGCAAAGGGAGAAGAGACCAATAAGGTTATGGAGGAAGATACAGAAAAGGAAAATTTCCTCCATGTTCTCATTGCAAGAAGACAAATCACACTGAAAATCAGTGTTGGTTTAGGCCAGGTGGTCAGTGCAAGGCCTGCAAACAATTTGGACACATTGAAAGAGTATGTCCAAACCATGGGAATCAATCACAACCTCAAGCTCAACCAGCACAAGCTAGTGAAGGAGCTGAAGCACAAGAAGAGAATGTCTTTGTTGCAACAATAGCAAAAGAATGTAATGCAGCAGTTGAAAAATCTAATGTTTGGCTGATAGATAGTGGTTGCACTCATCATATGACCTCCAATTTGCAAAGCTTTAAGACAATCAATAGTGATTACTTCTCCAAAGTGAAGATTGGTGATGGAAGATGGCTTGAAGTGCATGGTAAAGGTGCTATTGTGATCCAAACTCCATCAGGTACTAAATTAATTTATGATGTGCTTTATGTACCTGAAATAAGTCATAACCTCTTGAGTGTGGGACAGTTGCTTGACAAAGGTTATTCATTGTCTTTTAAAAATAAAAGTTGTGAAATCTTTGATCCAACTGGTGAGAAGCTTTTTTATGTTAAAATGCACAATAGAAGTTTTTTTCTTGAATGGAAGCTCACTAAAGCTCAAGCTCTCACTAGTTTGGAAGATGAATCCAACCTGTGGCATAAGAGGTTTGGACATATAAATTATGTTTCCCTAAGGCAGCTTCACAGCAGGCAAATGGTTCTTAATATGCCTAGTGTTTGCAGTCAACATGATGTATGTAGCATATGCCAAATAGGGAAGCTTAGTCAATCTCCATATCCAGCTAATCAAGCTTTTAGAGCTGCTGAGAAGCTACAGCTACTATACACAAATTTGTGTGGTCCTATGAGCATTCCTTCTTATAATGGCAGTAGATATTTTCTCTTATTCATTGATGATCTCACTAGATTTTGCTGGATTTACTTTATGAAGATGAAGTCAGAAGTGTTTTCTATTTTCTAAAAGTTTAAAGCTACTATAGAAAATCAATGTGCTCATGCTATTAAAACTCTAAGATCTGATAATGGCACTGAGTATACATCTCATCAATTTGAAGAGTTTCTCCAACAAGCAGGGATTCATCATCTGCTCACTGTCACTTACACTCCTCAACAAAATGGTGTAAGTGAGAGGAAGAACAGATCAATTATGGATATGGCAAGATGCTTGATGTTTGAGAAGGGTCTTCCAAAGCAATTTTGGGCTGAAGCAACCAACACTGCAGTATATTTGCAAAACAGGTTGCCAAGTAAAGCCCTTGGTGATAAAACACCTTATGAAGCCTGGTTTGGTGTTAAGCCTGCAGTGGCTCATCTCAGAATCTTTGGGAGCATATGTTATGCTTTGGTACCAGAAATTAAAAGAGATAAACTAGATAAAAGAGCTGATGTTGGAATTCTAGTGGGTTACAGTAGTGCTTCAAAGGGCTACAAAATTTTTAATCCTGTAACTCAACAGGTGTTTGTAAGTAGAAGCGTTAAGATTGATGAAGGTAGCAGCTGGAATTGGGAAAAGATGACTGTGAACACTTTCAAGCAGCCAATGAACGTGGAAAAAGTGCCTCATGATCAAATTGAAGAAGGGGAAGACTCTAATGATGAAGATTATGTTGTTAGAGGCACAAGAACATTATAAGATATATATAACAGATGCAATGTAGCCTTGATAGAACCTGCAGATCCAGTTGAAGCTCTCCAAATTCCTGAATGGAAGGCAACAATGGAGGAGGAGCTCAAGATGATAGAGAAAAACCAGACTTGGGTGCTTGTAGATAAACCCATTGACAAACAGGTGATTGGTGTAAAATGGGTATTCAAATTAAAACTTAATGCTAATGGGAGCATCAACAAGCATAAAGCAAGGCTGGTTATGAAAGGCTATGCACAACAGTTTGGTGTTGATTTTTCAGAAACATTTGCACCTGTGGCAAGGTTTGATACAGTAAGAATTCTTCTTGCACTCTCTGCTCAATTGAATTGGGAAGTATTTCAACTAGATATGAAATCAGCCTTCTTGAATGGAGTGCTTCAAGAAGAAATTTACGTTGCTCAACCTGATGGTTTTATTAATGAAAAAGCACCTGAGAAAGTTTATTTGTTGAAGAAGGCCTTGTATGGCTTAAAACAGGCTCCAAGAGCCTGGTATGCAAGAGTTAATGAATTCTTGCTGAATTTGGGATTTTCAAAAAGCTACAATGAAGCTACATTGTATGTCAAGTTTGATCATGGAGAGATTCTTATTGTATCTATCTATGTTGATGATATACTTGTGACTGGAAGTAACTCCAAATCTGTTAATGAGTTCAGGACGCAAATGAAGGAAGTATTTGAGATGAATGACTTAGGGAAGATGGTATATTTTCTTGGAATGCAGGTTCAGCAATATCAACATGGAATATTTATTTCGCAAAAGAAATATGCAGGTGAAATGCTCCAGAAATTTGGTCTCTTAAAATGCAAAGCAGTGAGTACACCTGCAGTGCAAGGAGACAAGCTGAAGAAGGAAGATGATTCTGCTCCAGTTGATGCATCTATATACAGAAGCTTGATTGGAAGTTTATTGTTCTTATGTGCAACTAGACCTAACATTATGTACATAACTAGTGTATTGTCAAGGTTTATGAATGCACCAACTGAATTGCATTTCCAAGCAGCAAAGAGAGTCCTAAGATACATCCAGGGTACTCTTGATTTTGGCATATTTTACAGGAGGAGCACTGTAATAAAGCTGCTTGGCTTCACAAACAGTGATTGGGCTAGAGCAGTAGATGATATGAAAAGCACTACAGGGTATTGTTTCACATTTGGTTCAGGTGTTGTATGCTGGAGTTCAAGGAAGCAGAATACAGTTGCTCAATCAACTGCAGAAGCAGAATACGTTACTGCTTCTACAGCAGTCAACCAAGCTCTATGGATGAGGAAGATTTTGGAAGATTTGAAGCTCAAGCAAGACAAAGCAATAGAAGTCTTATGTGACAACAAGTCAGCAATTGCAATGGTCAAGAATCCTGTCTTCCATGGAAAAACAAAGCATATCAAAGTCAAATATCATACTATTAGAGAAGTAGAAAAAGAAGGAGCAGTCAAGTTGCTGCATTGTAGAACTGAAGATCAATTAGCTAATATATTTACCAAGGCATTGCAGAAAGGAAGGTTTGAAATGTTAAGAGAAAGATTAGGAGTCATTGATAGCACCTATATCAAGGAGGAGTGTTGACAGCAGCAGTTGCAGGCTTTGATGCAAAGTGCTGTTAACGTAGACTTTTGCATAGATATTTTGCATTTTGTAATAATTTATTTTGTGTAAGAATGCTCCAGAATTTTGTAGAAGTTAGTGTTATGTGATGGAGCTTAAAATTAGGTAAACAAACTTCCTTAATTTAAGGGAAGTTAGTAACCTGCAGCAAATTATATTTTGCTGTATAAATATTGATGTGAAGAAATAAAATTTAAGCCTATTCTCCAGCAATAAAACTTATCTTTCTTCTCTAAACTAAGTCCATAAAACACCAACATAGTGCCATTGATCGTTGCAAAGCGCGACTAGTTGAGAAGGGCTACCATTAACGACATAGCATTGATTTCAAAAAAACTTTTTCTCTAGTTATCAAGTCTACCATAATTTAGTTAGTGTTTTCTCTTGCTGTAACAAAAAAATGGCACATTAAACAGTTGGATGTGTCAAATGCATTCTTACATGGCAATATAGTTGATGATCAGGTATATATGGAACAACCACCTGTTTTTGTTGATAATGACAGTCCCAATCATGTTTGTGAATTAAAACGCTCTTTATGTGGTCTTCTTCAAGCTCCGCGTCCATAGTATCAATGTCTTGGTAATGCCTTACTCTCTGAAAAATTTCAGAAATCCAAAATTGATTCATTCTTATTCTATTACAAATCAAGTAATGTTGTTTTGTATTACCCTATTTATGTCAATGATATGTTAGAGTAAAAGTGTTTATCTCACAAGCTTTTCTCTATAAATAACAAAGAGGTAAAATAGAAAAAGAGAACTTTCAACAAACAAGTTATGAGTAGCATAAAAAATAAACTACAAGAGAAACTTTATTAAGCTTTCAACCGTAGTTTAAATACATAAAAGATAGAGAAAAGATAGGAACTAAATCCCTAAACATTAGGCACAATCACAATCATTTCAACTAAGTTCCTAAAATCAAGCAACTAAACTAAAGACTAGGATTCACAATAACTTTCAATTGACAAAATAAAAGACAACAAACTAATTTCAGCATTATTTCTAACACTCCCCCATAATGCTAAAATTCACAACACCTAAAATATTTCCCAAGTACTCAAACTTGGTCGAAGAAAATAGTTTTGTAAATAGGCTTCATATTGCAATTTTGAGACTATGTCGGTCTCTTCAAGAAATTTTCTCAATTTTGAGACTTGCCGGTCCCATAAAAAACACATTAATCAAAACAAATCTTCTTTTAATTGAATATCTTCAACTTATGCTAGTAAAGCTTGTTATTTATTTTTATAGAGCTTCTCTATGTGACCCATCTGTTTACATGACTTGCATTTACTATTAGGTCTATACCAACAATACTTTTCCAAATGTGTTGATTTCTTACAATGTGAGCATAGAGGAAATTTATTCTGCCTCATGCCCTAGTCTCTTGATGAATTTTTCTCCTTCAATCTAGCTATGAATGCTCCTTCAACCTTCTCTTCTTTGCTCTTCAAAGCCCTCCTTTGCTCTTGTACTTATAAGGCATTTATTAATTCTGTCAAGGGTATACTTAACATATCCTTAGATTCTTCTAAAGCATAAATTATAAACTTACATTTTTCAGGCAAAGTTACAGGAATTTTTTGCATAATTCTTTCATTAGAGAAATCCTTACTGAGCAACCTTACCTTGTTAACTATTCCAACCAACTTATCACAATAGTCTTTGATATTATCGGTCTCCTTCATTGGCAGTATCTCGAACTCCTTAAGAAGATTGAGCATTTTCATGATATTGGTTTTTGCATCACCTTGATATTCCTTCTTGAGATAATCCCATATGTCTTTTGCAGATGCTAAATTTATAACTTTTGTAAATATTGTGCTTGATATGGCAGAAAACAAACAAGTTTTAGCTTTGAACTTTTTGGTTTTTCTTTCTTTATAATTCTTCATTTCAGCTACTATAGGATTTGCAGGTAATGGAGTAATATCATAATCTTCTTCAACTGCTTTCCAAAGATCTAAAGCTTTAAGATGAATTATCATTTTAATGACCCAAGCTTGATAATTATTGCTTTCAAAATGAGGAGGAGCTATGTTTAAAAAAGCAATTTCAATTCCATGGTTATTTTATTTTATTTTATTTTTGTAGAACTCACTCTGCTCACAAGTCCCTTATGATCATTGTGGGCTCTGATACCAAATGTTAGAGTAAAAGTGTTTATCTCACAAGCTTCTCTCTGTAAAGAACAAAGAGGTAAAATAGAACAAGAGAACTTTTAACAAACAAGTTATGAGTAGCATCAAAAATAAATTCAAAAAGACACTTTATTAAGCCCTCAATCGTAGTTTAAATACATAAAAGATAGAGAAAAGATAGGAACTAAATGCCTAAACATTAGGCACAATCACAACCATTTCAAGGACATTCCTAAAATCAAGCAACTAAACTAAAGACTAGAATTCATAATAGACTCACAATAACTTTCAATTGACAAAATAAAAGATAGCAAACTAATTTCAACATTATTTCTAACATGATATACTATTAACAAGCAATAGCTCCTCTATTGTCTCTTCTCGACTAGAGGCTTTGCAAAAGAGGTTCTAGTTAAAAGACCTTGGCTCGCTTGATTACTTCTTGTGAATGGAAGCAACTAAGACTAATAAAGGTTTATTGTTAACCCAAATAAAATATATCTAAGCTCTTATGTACAAGGCCTCCATGCATAATAGCAACTCTCTTATGACACCGGCTACTCGTACTGAAAAATTATCCAAATTAGTTAGTGACCGAATTAAGGAAGCATCCACTTACAAAAGCATTATAGGTGGTATACGGTATCTATCCCTTATTAGACCTAACATTTCTTATGCAGTGAATAAAGTTGTGCAGTTCATGCACTTGCCTACTACTTCCCATATGATTCTTGTAAAACAAATCCTTCATTGCCTAAGAAAAACAATTTCTTATAGTCTTCTGCTCACACTTGTAACCAAACTTTAGCTTCACACATTCTTAGATGTGGATTGGGATGGTTGTGTTGATGATCACAAGTCAATTAGTGGGTATGTCATTTATTTTGGCAACAATGTGTAAGGCCTCATCCAAGTACCGGTCCGATCCGTTAAAAGGAATCAAAATGCTCATTTGGAAAAGAACTCACAAAGAAGCCCTCGGGCTTATCTTTGATAGATTTGAGAATTGTTTCTCATAGTCACCACCTAAATTTATTTATGTTTGGGAAAATATAAGGAAAAAACCTATTTGACTCTAATTATTACACAAAGGAAAAAGATCACTAGTCTCAAAACAAAAAAGGGTTTGGGGACTAGATTTTTAGTTTATTTTAACAAAATCAGTTTGGCCAAGTGATATAAAAATAACTTAAAATATATTTTATGAACAATTTAAAATGAATAAATAGTTTATAATATGCATGATCATTCAACTCATCTATTTCAATAATAAAATAAAAACACAGTTAAGGTTCATAACAAGAGAAAGTTAATATTACAATAAAATCCCAAACTTAGGGGATACCTCCTTTAGCCCTTATGGGTTTTAGAAAAGTCACATATTTCTCAAACTAAACCTAATAACTAAGTAAAGGAAAACAAAATAAAAGCAAGTGAAGAAGGTAATAGGGGAAAAGTTGGTTAATTTTAATTGGGTTCAATGCTTGAACCAAGCATGCCTACATATCCCTTTGAATGGGAATCAAAATCCATGCAGTTCTCCCTTCTTGCAAAGGGGCTAGTTTAGCCTAACCAATTTATCATGTTTTGATTGATTGATTAAAAGAGGGTTGAGTTAATTAATTAACTTAATTGACTACCAAGTTGATTAGCTAGTAACCTAGATGAATCAATTTAATTAATTAACTAAAAGAGTCAAGGAAACTTACACAAAAGAAAACTGAAGGAAAAGAAGCTTACCTCAAACAGCGGGTGATGACTGGTCTCGGACGGTAAATGGCAGCTGGCTTTAGATGGTGAGCGGCGGATAGCCTCGGATGGTTGGAGGCGACTGGCTTCAAACGGCGGGTAGTGGCAGCCTCAGATGGCTGTCAGTGGCTAGTCTTGGATGGCAAGTGACTACTAACCTTAGATGGCATGGTGTCTCACCTTATGTGGTGGGCGGTGGCTCACTTTGAATGGTGGGTGGCGGCTAGCTTTGGACTAGAGAAACGAGCCTTGGGCAATAGATTTGCCTTGAACAGATGGACAGAAAGCCTTTAACTAGTTGAATAGGAATCAAGGAGAAACTCCCCAATTTGCTTTGTGAAGCAAAGAGAAAATACAAAGTGGTTTACTTGAAGTTAATACTTTTCAAGCTGTGAAAGTTGGTCTTTTGAAGTGTGGAGAGACCCTATATATATATAGGAGGATTGGAGCATAAAAAGCATCAAATTCTAATATGGGATTGCAAAGAATAGGGTTTTCATCGGAGTTGCCGCATAGCTCTCTGTAGCAATACCGCACAGGCCTCTACTGCAATGACACAGGCCTCTGCGACAACGGGGACTACTTTGGCCCATTTTGCCATTAAACCCATTTTTGCTCATTTCTCGTTCATTTTTCATGATTACTCATTACTCAGTCTTAAATGATTTGAAAGGGTTCAAATGTCAAAAAGAAATATTTTGATTTTTCCATTTTGAGAATTTTTGACTTTTGAAGGTTTATTTATCTAAGGTTCAAACACATACTGGAAGGTGCAAAATTAAGGGTTCACAGCTGCCCCTTTATTAGAATTGTCTTTGTTTGAAAGGTGATTATGATGACAATGAACTTGATGATGGGAGATGGTGAAAGGAACCAAATTAATGTCTCAGTCAGAGTTTAGATATTTGGGTGAGAGGTATGGTTGAATTTCAAGAAAGATGCCCTGGTATATTTAGGAGATTTAGCGGCTGGTATCATTTGATAATTGCCTTTTCTGGTAAGAGCTAAAAGTGATGCTCTTGTTTGGTAGATAAAATAACTTTGTATAGTAGGAAAGAAGGCGACCCTGTCTGGTAGGAATCTATAAAATAGTGATCTTGTTTGATAAAAATGATAATCATGTCCAGTAGGAATGATGATTTTATCTGATAGGAAAAAAGGCTACCTTATCTGGTAGGAATGATGATTTTGTCTAGTAGGAAAGATGATGACCCCGTCTGTTAAGAATCGATAAAATAGTGATCGTGTCTAGTAGGAATAAAAGTGACCTTGTTCGATAAGAAGTGATGAAGCGGTGATCCTATCTGGTAGGAAAAAAGGCGACTCGATCTAGTAGAAATCGATAAAATAGTGATAGTGATCCTGTCTGATAGGAATGACAATGATGATCCTATTTAGTAGGAATTGACAAAATGGTGATCCTGTCTGATAGGAATGAAAGCATTCCTATTTTGGTAGGAATCGACGAAGTGATGATCCTGTCTGGTAAGAAAGAAGGCGACCTTTTTTGGTAAGAATCGACAAAATAATGATCTTGTCTAGTAGGAATGATGATCTTGTCTGGTAGGAATGATGATGATGATCCTGTCTAGTAGGAAAGAAGATGACCTTGTCTTTCTTTGAGAGTTTGATGATCTGTCTTGATTCATATCCTGTTTAATGCAAAAATGCTAGATAATTATGCAATGATCTGATACTTTGAACCTGTGAAGGATTAGTCCTAATATAAAAGTGTTGATCTTTGGTAGAAAGATGCCCTCATTTTAGAAAGGTGAATGTTTTGAAGGAATGTGCCCCCACTTTAGAATGATAGAGGAAAGTGGTTTGGTCATTTGGTTTTTGGTTAATTGGTTAGCCCAGAGGTGAAGTGGGTATATCAGGTATGAGGTTGATTGGTCAATGGCTATCAGTTCGGCCTAAGAAGAAATCATTTTGGAAAGTCAAGCTAGGTGTGGTCTTAAAAAAGATTGGGCTATTTAGTTTAAAAGGCTTAGATAGGTCTGACTTTAGAGAAGATTTGGTTTAAGGTTGGATTGGAGAGCTTGATTAGGAGGGTCAGGTATTTGGGATACGATTATGTTGGAAGGTTTGGGAAAGGTCAGTTTGTAGGGCTTGTCCTTGAAGAAGTTCATGTGGAAGGCTTAGTCAGGTTTGGCACTTCGGCTCGGTCAGTTTATGGCCTTTGGGGAGTTTAATTGGAAGGCTTGGTCAGTTTTTACCTTGGGCTCGGTTAGGTTTAGGCATTTAGGGAGATCATTTGGTTAGGCTCGGTCAGGTTTAGGCATTTGGGGAGATCATTTTTGAAGGCTCAATCAGATTTTTCCTTAAGACTAGGCTAGGATGCTAGACTTTGTAGGAGGTTATACTAGGAGGCTAAGTTTGGCTTAGTGGAAAGGTCAGGCTAGGAAACTAGCTCAATAAGGCTCAATTAGATTTGGCCTTGGAGAAGATTATGATCTTAATAAATGAAGTTTTTTTTTTTTTAGGAGTGGGCTTCATAAGGAAAGCTTTCAATCTAGGGCTTCACAGTGAAGTTTTCTTGGTTTGGGCTTCATGGTGAAGGCTTCTTGGTTTGGGTTTCATGGTGAAGGCTTTTTGATTTGGGCTTTATGGTGAAGGCTTCTTGGTTTGGGCTTTAAGGTGAAGGCTTCTTGGTTTGGGTTTCAAGGTGAAGGCTTCTTAGTTTGGGCTTTAAGGTGAAGGCTTTTGGGCTTAGGCTTCAAGATAAAGGCTTCTTGGTTTAGGCTTCAAGATGAAGGCTTTTGGGCTTGGGCTTTAGGGTGAAGACTTCTTTTTTTTTTTTTAATTATTTAGGCTTCAGGGTGAAGACTTTTGGTTAAAAGGCTTTGTTAGTTTGGGATTTTCTATAAGGGTACTTTGGACCTTTTCGGAGGATGGTTGGCTTCATCTCAAGTATGATGCTATATGTTTTGGTCATACGGATACCGTAGGCTAATGGATAGGGGCTTGCCCTTTGTCATGGTTGCATTAGATTTTCTTGCCCATCATACGATTGGCAGGCCTTGACTCAATTGGACTTTATAGGTGATGTAATTTGCCAAGGAAGCTAGGTTTTTTCAAAGATGATGAGATTTTGCTAATGAGACATGGGATGACCTGATTTTGAGTGGTTCAAGTCCTTCTTAAGCTTTGCAAGACATGACTTAATTTTGGTTGTGCTAAGAAAAGCTAGCTTTAAGGATGATGAGTCTTGAAAGCCTTAGAATTTTCAACTTTGCCCATGGGCTTGGCCCTTAGAAGATGATGAGACTTCGCTCAGGAAAGGAAGATATGAGGCTTGAGCTTGAAAGGATGGAATGGTATATTTTAAGGTTTAAGAATGGTTCAAAGGTGAGTTGGAAATTTTGAAAAGGATTTGGAAGGTTGTATGATTTTGCTATTTGTAGCATGATTCATGGAAAAGAACAAGCCATGCTCACCTTGTCATTTTAAGATTGAAGAGACATTTAGGATGACACTTTATTGGCTTGAACATATATGACAAATTGGCTGAAAGGAAGTGTCCTAAGAAGTAAAACACAACTTGGGGATATACTCCTAATGAGAGATAGGAACATGACAAATAGGTAAGCAATATAAGAGATTATGCATTAGCTCTTCGAACTAATCGATAGAATGGATTGACAAGTGCTGATTATGACCTAGAAGAATATGCCTCATTGTGAGATAAGGGCATAGAAGACAATATCACTTTAAAGAATGCGCCTCTAATGTGAAAGGACGACTTTAGAACATATGAGACGAGATAGATTGATTGAAGACAACTTTGGACATGAGGAACGATGACTAGAATGAACTTTCTCTATCTTTCTTAGTTTTTTTTTTTTTTTAGCTCAAACTTTTGCTTAAGACACCCTTTCGGGTTTTCAACTTAGCGAGTTTGGATTAATGAAATTTAGAAGAAAATATTCCACTATGATTTGTTACTTTTCTTCACTTTGAGGGGCTCTAACCTTTGAATTTTGGATTTAATAGGCTTGTGGTCCCTTATTGATGTGTATCATTTAATTTTGTGCTTTAACTATTTAATGAGAGGTCTATTTCTTGACCTTTTTTGGTTAGGAGCAAGCAAAGTAATTATTGATGGCAGCTCAATTCCAAACATATGCTAGCTATGGTAGATTTAATTGACTGTTCATTTCCCTTTTTCTCTTTCTCTTTTTCTTTTTCTCTTTATACTTTTTTTTTCTTTTTTTTTTTAAACCTCATTCCTATTTAAAACAAGAAAGACAAGTACACAAAATAAAAAAATATGGATGTTTTATTACAATGGAAAATTTTATTACAAGATAACAAAATGAGACTGACATGATTGACAAAAAGAAAATAAAATGACAGACTTAGACTCAAATTTAGACTCAGACTTTGAGATTTAGACTCAGACTCAAACTCAAAATTGGAATTCAATCTCAGATAAGTCAAATTAACTAGACTTGAACTCTTCCATGTCATGCTATATAGGACTGAGGTAAAGTAGGATTGAATTAGGCTCAGGTTCTTCATTATTGTTTGGATTAGTGGTGGGGAATTCAGGTTGAAATGATGTACCTTGGATGCAATCTTCAACCTTTGATGCAGTTGTAACCAAAGCTTTGAAAGTGGGTAGGTATAGGTTTAATAAGTGGACTTGGTAGGTCAAAAGTATGCTTTGGACAAGGATGTCCACTTGTTCTTGCTCTGTTATTCTAGTTACCATTTGAACAGCTTTAGCCCTTCACCTTATAAGGAATATGGAGAAGGACTCCTCTAGAAACTACTTGGTGGTTTCCAAGTTATGCCTAGTGACATCAATTTCACCATTGTAATGATACTGCTTGACAAAGGCATGACGGATATCATCCCACGTCCTTTTTTTGGCACTTGTTTAGTGAATGGAACTATCTTCTGGCAGCATCGGTTAGTGATTGTAGGAACAGTTGAGCAAAGAGCTCATCACTAACTCCCAAAGGTTTCATTGCCCCCACATATATCTTCAGATGAGTCTTAGGGTAAGTGGTTCTATTAAATCTTTCCAATTCAGACATTTTAAATTTAGGAGGAAGCTTGGCATCAGGGAACAAGGTCAAACTATCCACATTAATTAGGTCACTACTATGCTTTAGGGATTTGGTGGTTTTCTCCATAGATTTAAGTTTCTCCATCCACAATCTAG